>VWYO01023392.1:0-10128 GCA_013400275.1 Rhadina sibilatrix
AGCACGGAGCAGCTCCCATGGGCACGGCAACCAAACACGCCGTGCACAAGTGACTTCTCCCCAAAATGCTGGGGGTGAGGACCCTTGGGAGACTTCCAGACAAACCCAGGGCAGGCAGCTGCCAAATCTAAGCAAGGATGGCCGTGGCTTTGTGCAGCCAAGTCCTGCAGAGCCCCAAGGATGGGGCACATCCCCACACCTCCCCGGGCACTCCTGCCCTGCTGATGCACAGCCCTGCAGGGGAAGGGGGTTTAGCCTGATCCTCCCAAGTGCAATTCCACAAACCTGCACAGAGGAGCTCAGAGGCAAATTTCCAGGACCCAAGAGCTGCCATCGGGATAAAGGTGCAATGCCTGCCCTCTGAAAACACTCCCACAACATCCCACAGGGCTGTGGAGCCACACGTGTGGAAGGGTCTGGACAGGCAGGTGAAACCAGCAGCCCCAGGCAGGGGATGAGAAGGGATCTGTGCTGGGCTGGAGGTGCCCTGGTGCCCCTCCTACCCCCTCCAGAGCCCAGGGAGGTGCAAACAGCCCAGAGGGGTGTGTGTGAGGCTGAGAAACCCAGAGAATCCCAGCAGCATCCCCGGGTGCCTCGGGATGTGGAGGGTAACAACCTGTTCTCTGCTACTGGGACCAGTGCTGTGCTCCAGTCTGCACCTTGGGCTGGTCCTTTTTGTTCCCACTTCTGGCACTTCCCCAGGGCAGAGCATCCTCAGCCCTGTCCCTGCCCAGCTGGCAGAGATGAGCTCTCAAGGACTGGTGATTTTAGGAGAGGGATTGAGATAAGCAGGGACAACACGAGCAGCCACCATCTCACTCCAGGCCTGCTACAGGAGGAAGAGGGAGCCCTGCTCTCCTCCCCTGCCCTGCCCTGAGCTGGGCTGTGCCCCCTGGCCCTGGTGGCACAGGAGGCTGGGCAGGGCTGTGGTTTGGGAAGGGAGGCAGAGGAAGTGTGCTGAGTGTCACAGAACCCTGTGGCTTCGTGAAGGGGCTGAGATGGGAGCAGCAGATACAGTGGGAAAAGGGGTGAGGAGGGGCAGTGTAACTGTCCCAGCCCTCCCAGAGTTCCCCAACACCCAGGACTGTCCCAGGACCCTCCTGACTCCCCATGAACAGCTCAGCTGCAGCCTCGCCTCAACCTTGTTGCCCAAATATTCAAGGAGCAGCAAAGTTCCATTTCTCTGCCCCTCTGAAAAGTTCTTCTCCTTCCTTGGCAGGGCTCATCAGGTGAGACACAGGGATTTGCTGATTTTGTCACCCCTGTTCAGGGATGTTTGCATAAGAAACACTTTCAGTGCTGTTTTTCAGAGAGTAACAGAATGTTTTGGGTTGGAAGGGACCTTACAGCCCACCTCATTCACCCCCCTTCCTTCACATCCACACCTTCCACTAGACCAGGTTGCTCCGAGCCCTGTCCAACCTGGCCATGGACAGTTCCAGGGATGAAACATCCACATTTTCCAGTGAATTGCATAGGAATGACAGGAAGAGGGGGTTGCCTTTGATAACCCTCTCATTTTTTTGGCTCACTTCTTGCTCACCACAACATTGTGCAGAGGATACAAGCCTGGGCATCAAGGAATTGTGGACATCAGCATTTTCTGAGAGCACCTCCGGGAATGCATTTCTACATCTGTGAAGATTTTTTCAGCCACAGTGCCAAGATGTCCCCAGGCAGGTCCTGGGAGGAAGAGGGCAGCCCCCTGAGGGTGGAACCATGTGGAGAGCAGCACGCTGTGCCCCCCAGTGTCACATCCAGGCCATGATGGCTTTGGCAAGAAAGGTCACAGCACAGCCCCTGCCCCTCTACTGGGACCTGCTCTCCAGATCCAGGTGCTCTGGAGCACCACAGTCCCAATGCTTTGGGCTCTAGAGCAGCCTCTGTTCTCAGGCTCTGGGAGAAGCTGTGACAACCTTAAGCCCCTCCTGGGTGCACCTGAGTGTGTCAGGGACCTGCCTGGGTGTGTTCTCCCCGTGCTGCCTGGGGAAGGGGGCACTGCAGCCCTGGTTGGTGCCTGAGATGTTTTGGTTTCTCTGAAACTCTTTTCCCAGAGAGTTTTCTGTCAACAAGACACACGTTTTCCTGACTGTGACCTTTGTTTGCATTCCTTTCCCTAGGAGGGACTTCTTCTTGATGTCCCTCTGACTTGACCAATGTAATGGAAGAAGTTTGTCTTTTTTTCACCAAGTGGGTTGTTCTTTGTAGAACAGCATAAAGGGGAAGAAATTCCCAGAAATAAACAGAGTCATTGTCAGCCCTCTGAGTTGGAGTCTGTGTCCTTGTGATCTTTAACAGCATCAGGGCACTGCTGGGCAGGGCAGGGTCCCCACAGCACCCCTGCCAAGGCACCAGAGGCAATGGGAGGGCTGGTGGCTCTGGGCAAAGCTGTGGAAGGTGAGGGGCTTCCAGCAGCTCTGGGAATTCTTTGGAAGCCCAACACTGCTCTGCCCAACACACAGATTCCCAGGAGAGCCATTGCTGCCCTGTTTTTTCAGCCTCCTGGGGATTTGCTTTTTGTCATGGAGTTTCTCACGGATGTTCACATAAACAATCTATTGTTATCGTAACTGTCCTTTCATGTTTACACTCTTCTCATAAGGAGGAAACTGCTGATGGACCGTTGGGTTGACCAACGTGGTTGGAGAGGACAATTTTCTTCCTCCAATCCACGGTCACCGTTGGAATTCCATAAACGTCGAGATCGGCGAATAAACTGCCCCTGTTTTGCCTTAAATATCTCAGTGCCTAAGTCTGATTTCTTTTGTGTGGTGCTGCAACAAGCCATTCCACGTTGGGCACCATCTGTAACAGTCTTTCCCTAATTAGATCCCAGTCAGCCTCTCCAGTGGAGAAACTGCTCGAGAAGGATTTAGGCAAACAATCCAGCTCACACACCCACACACCTTACCAGCCAGCACAGCAAGAGAGGAAGGAGGCCCCCAGCCCCAGATCAATCCCAGCAAGTGTTTATTCCGCATGCCCAAGGTGAACCCAGGAGACCAAAGAGGGTGATCCTGTGGGTTTTTCTCAGTTATACAGTGTCTCAGGTTCATGGGTGGCACAGGGGGCAGGGGGCAATTGACCACAGGGAAGAGAGAAACTGGACACCAGGCCCCCATAGCCAATGGGGAAATAGGGAAAGGGGATATCATAGGGGGGTGATGGGCTTGAGAAACCCAGGGAGAAGATTACACAACGTTGGTAGGAACCATGGGGGAGAGGTCTTTGTTACATCTGGGAGGGGTCGCCCCTCCAGGGCAAGGCAGCTGGAAATTCCTTTCATGGTACAAGGGACTCCACAAGCCATGAAGCCTCCTAGAGGAAGGAAAGAGTCCTGGAGCCCACAGGGCTCTGCAGCTCCACCCAGACCTGCTGAGGAAGGGCGCAGGGACTGGCCAGGACCCAGGTGATGAAGTGCCCGCAGAGGACAATCCCGTGCTGATGTTTGAGCCTTTCCATCCCAGGGAGGGAATTCCTGGGCAGAGCAGCTCACAGGGGGCTGCCAGAGCAGCAGTGGTGGGGCAGAGGGCCCAGACCCCTCTCTGGTGCCTCCTGGGAAGTGTCTCTGATGTGAGCACGGTGCCTTCCCATACACTTTGGAGGCCACCTTGTCACGCCTCTGGCAGTGTCTGTCTCTATTGGAAGAGGTGTGGTTGGCAGGAGACATTTTCCCTTCTGGCTGGCGTGAGGGAGGGAATTCTGAACGGTGTGGAAGTGTCTGGGGGCAGGACAGGGCAGATGGAGGAGCAGCCACACTCCCTGGGGCTGACTGTGCCCAGGTCTGCACTGAAGAGCTGCCAGCAGAAAAGGCTGAGCTGCTGGGCAAGCTGAGCACACCCTGAGGCCACGGAGAGGGTCTGTGACCTGCCTTTCGTGGTCCTGGTTCCTTCTGCCAGCAAAGGGGAGCCTGGACAAGGTGCTGGGCTGAGGAAGGACAGCCCTGGCTCTGCCTCCTGCACTTCTCATGGCAGCACAGCTGGAGATGAGTCTTCAGCAGGAGATGTCCAAGGGACAGCCTGTGGGACTCTGCTTGTCCCCAGACCTCTCCTCCTGCTTGGATTTTTGGGCAGCTGCTGTAGCAGGGCCTGTCCCCACAACTCCTGCCTGGCCTGAGCTGCCAGAGCCCAGCGGGGCAGGGGAGGTGTCCAAGCAAGGAGGGAGGAGCACAGGCCTGGAGCTGCTCCTGGGGAAGATCCAGTGAACCTCGGGAGTGTGGTTGGCCAGTGAAGGGCTGGGTCAGAAGGAGGATAAAGAGAAGGTGAGTTGGTGTCTGAAGAAAAGAAGATGTCAGGAGAGACACCAGACAGACCTGGAGGAGGACAAGGTGGTGGAGCTGGGCAGGGAGAAGGTCCAAGAGCAGGAATGTGAGGGGCTCTGTGCTGCCTCAGGACTCTGCTCCAACAGCACAAAGGGAAAAATGCTTTGCCAGAGGTGGGGCTGAGGCTCAGGTGTGCTGAGGATGCTGGAGAACAAGGCTGTAATTGATTAGGAGAGAGGAAAACGGGTGAAAAGAGGAAGGCAGCAGGAGCACCTGAGAACCTGAGCACCTGAGGGGGTCCCCCCAAGCTGGGTGAGGCTGCTCCCACTGTCCCACTGCACAGTGCAAGGCCAGGGCTCAGGCTTTGCCATGGAGCCCCCAAGCCAATCAAACCTGGGAGAGCCTGGAGAAAGCACAGCTGCCTTCTGTCCTGGCAAGTTCCTAGATCCCAATTCCTGGGGTGGTGCTCCAGGCCTTGTCATTGTAGGTGCCTCTCCAGTTCAGTTGTTTCATTTCAGAGCTGATTTGATCCCTGCTGGTTTGGGGGCATTTCCCAAGGCACAATGGCCATGTTTCTTCTCAGGCAGATAATTTCTGAGCCAGCTGCTTGTTGCTCTGTGCCCTGGCCATCTGGGCAGGTCCCCCTACCAGCAGTGATTTCACACCTACAGGTCACACAGGGGTTTTATCCAGGGGGTTTCCAAGGACCTTTTAATCCAGCCTCAGTTGCCACCTGGCTTTGTTTGATTTGCCACAAGGAGCCAAATATTGTGAGGTTTTTGGAGAAAAGGCATTTTGAGAGATTCATGCAAACCCAAAAACATTTCCCACTCAGTGTTTCTTTGATGCTGGATTTGACTCCGCAGGGATTTCCCACACTCAGGTATTGATTAAATTGGGTATAATACTCCCCTTTCCCCAGCCAGGGCTTTGCAAAACCCACCCCTCTCCTCATCTGAGGTGTCAATTGGTCCATACAGCCCTGTCCTGCTCAGAGAGCCTGGCAGCAGGTCCCACCCTCCAGAGAGGACATCCAGGAGCCCGTGGAATCACCAGGGTTTGTACAGCCCACAGAACAAAATCCCCTTCCCTTCTCAGCAGAGGAAAGTTTTGGGATGGGCAGCAAAAGCCTCTCAAGCTCCTTTCTCAGGAGATCCCAGAGAGGAGGAGGAGGTGACAGGGAAGTGACACCACCACGCAGCCACCCCCTCTAATTCAGATGCAGTTTTCATTTGGCTTCTGTGGAGCACAGGGTTGGAGGGTCCCATCCCCAAGAACTAAGCAACAGTTCACATTTCTGTCACGCTCGAAGAAGTTCCCTGGAGAAAAGGAGGCTCAGGGGTGACCTTATCACTCTCCACAGCTCCCTGAGAGGTGTTTGTAGCCAGCTGGGGTTGGGCTCTTTCTCCAGGCAGCACTGACAGGACCAGAGGACACAGCCTCAAGCTGCACCTCAAGGGAAATATGGATTGGAAAAATAGAAATATAGATCAGGAAGATGTTTTTCCCAGAAAGAGTGATAAAGTTCTGGAATGGCCTGCCCGGGGAGGTGGTGGAGTCACCATCCCTGGATGTGTTTAAAAAGCCTGGATGTGGCACTGGGTGCCGTGGTTTAGTTGAGGTGTCAGGGCTGGGTTGGACTGGATGATCTTGGAGGTCTCTTCCAACCTGGTGACTCTGTGGATTCTGTGATTCTGTGTTTGTCCATCCCACGGGACAGGTCATACCTTCTGCAGTTAATTCATCATCTCCTTCCCACCACTGCTGCTCCTGCCAGCAGCTGCTGGGCACAGCAGCACACAGGACCTTTACAGCAACAGACACCAAAAATCAGGAGCGAGGCCTGAGGGATTCCCTGATACCCCCACACCCTCAGAGTCTGGGCTGTCACACGGCATTGTCTGTCCCCAGAGACTTCTCCTTTGGCCAGCACATGGTCCTCTTGCTTCTGCTGAGCTCAGCCCCTCTCCCAGCAGTGTGAGACACGCCTGGACTGCCCCAGACTGTGACTCCAGCCACGGGGTGGGTGCCCTGAGTGTGCCTGGGCGAATCCTTTCCCTGGCTGCCAGGAATTACATCCAGCCCAAGGAAGAACTGCATTCACCCTTTTGAGAGACCCCAGCTGAGGAGCCCCAGGCCCTCCTCAACCACCCCATCGCTCAGGACCTTTGGTTCCCTTCCCCACAGTTCCCAGCACCTGTCCTGGTTCTCCTGGGCCTTCCTTGGCAATGAGGAGAACACAGGGGCAGATATTCCCTCTGCTTTTCCTGTTTGGGTCTCCTGATGTGCTGCTCTCCTTGATGACCACCCAGGAGGTTTTGAGATGAGACGTTTTACAGAAAGCTGTGCTTGGCTAAGCCCTTGTTGTGTATTGGAAACACACTGTCCATCAGGAGAGGGTGAATTAGCTCAGGTGTCCACGTTGCCATCCCAGACACCAGACAGATCCCTGTCCCTCCCCTGCCCCACTGTGCTGCCTTCTCCTGTGACCATGGTGCTCATTCCACCCAGGAGGGAACCAACCCTCAGCTCACTGCAGGGAATGTCCTGGAGCACTGCTGCTCCTCCACCCAAGCCTTGCTCTGCAGCTTCACCAGCACCCAGTGGTGGATCCTCTGCATGGATGGTTTGGGGTTTTCCTCAGCTCATCCCAGAGGGAATGGCAGAAAGCAGCAGCTGGGATTTCATGGTGCTTTAATGGAGATCCAGGTCCCTCTCCCACCTCCCACCTCAGCCTGGGGTGCTGTGGAACAGTGAAAGGTGTGGAGAGTCACAGGATCACAGCCAGAGATCTGGAGAAGGAGCTGCAGGGTTGGGATCCCTCAGTTTGGATGAGAGACCATGGATTGTTATTTTGGTTTTTTGGGTTTGGTTGGGGTGTTTTTGGGGTTTTTTTTGTTTGTTTGTTTGTTTGGGGGTTTTGTTTATTTGTTGTTTGTTTGTTTGCTTTAATTTTTTTTTTGTTTGTTCAAGGCAACAGACTATTTACAGACTTTGAGATTTACAGAATTTTAATAGTGACCATAAATTGGAAGAAGAAAATCTTCTTCTTTAACTACACTAGTCAATTTAGTAATCTATTAATTTTTTTCTTCCTCCCCCAAAAATACAAAACAATTATTATTTATATAAAAAGTAGGTGAAAAACTTTATTTAAAAAAAAAAAAAAACCAAAAAAAAAAACAGGGGGAAAATGGATGTAGGAACAACAGAGCTTGTCCAGACCTCTCACTCTGCCAGAGGGTGGACAGGAACTTTAAATTATTGTGACATCAAGTGAAGCTGTTAAATGGGATTTTAAATACTGGATGGTGTCCCTCACATAGCCAGGACATTGTCACCAGGAGATCTGGGCCTGCACGTGACACCCAGTCACAGAAGCCCAATGTTCTCTTGCAGTTTGAGGAGAAACCATGTAGATTTATGAAGGAAAACCCCCCAGTGTTACTAAAGCCATCAACACTACCTTGGGCTGGGGAAGTCCCTGAGCTGCAAATTCTTGCTGTCTGGGAAGTTTTTTCAGGAGAAGTCTCGTTACGTGCACATTCTGTTCCTCTGATTTTTCCCCAGGAATCTGCTTTTGCTGCTGGGCAGGAGCCAAATTTCAAAATCTAAACAGAAAACCGGGGAAATTGTGAAACAGATCAAACGAAAAAATCAAATTACAAAGGTGGCGAAAATGAAAAGCAGGGGACATGTCAGGGATCAGAAACATGCAGCCCTCGGGGAGATGAAAGGCAGAAGGGAACATGATGAGACTCCTCGGGAAAAGCCCACTGCTCATCCAAGAACCTGCTGGGGATTTCCTGGCCTGGCTTTGTCTGGAGATGCAGCAGCTCAGGGTTGGATCCACCAGAGGGGGATGGGAAGTGGCCCACGTTCCTGTTTGTGCCAAGGGGAGCAGCTCAGCCAGGGCAGGGCGCACTGCTGAGGTGGGCAGGGATGGAAGGAGAAGCATCAGGAGAGTCCAGAGGACCTGAAGCCCAAGACTCAGAGTCCAGACGTGTTCTCCAGTGTAGGCCTGGTTGGTTCCCGAGATGTTTTGGGTTCTCTGAAACTCTTTCCCCAGAGAGCTTTCTCTCAACAAGAGACACGTTTTCCTGACTGTGACCTTTGTTTGCATTCCTTTCCCTAGGAGGGACTGCTTCTTGATGTCCCTCTGGCTTGACCAATGTGATGGAAGAAGTTTGTCTTTCTTCCACCCCTTGGGTTGTTCTTGGTAGAACAGCATAAAAGGGAAGAAATTCCCAGAAATAAAAGAGTCATTGTCAGCCTTCTGAGCCAGAGTCTGTGTCCTTGTGATCTTTAACAGAGTCACTCCAGGGTCAGCCTCTCACCACGAACAGCAGCTGAGTGAGGGGGTGCACTGTGAACACACCCACCTGCACCACACCACGGGGAGCTTCCAACCCAAACCCTGACAGAAACTGAAAATTCTGGATTTCCAGCTTCCTGTGGCAGTGGAAGGCCCCTGCCTGTGCAGCAAGGCAGGGCAGGGAGATGGGGGGATCAGATATTCCTCAGGATGTTTTGGAATGAGCCATGGTGGTATCACTGATAAAAAGGACAATGGGCTGTGCTGGGCTCACCCAGTGGGGGTTGGTGAGGCTGTGAGGTCCCTGCCCACAGCATGGGGTTGGAACCTGGTGATCTTCAAGGCCCCATTCAACCCAAACTGTTCTCTGGTCCTGTGGTGGAGACCCAAAATGAGGAGGAAGCAGAGCTGCATCTCTCAGGAGGGCCTGTTGTGATCAGATGATGCTGTTAAAGATCACAAGGACACAGACTCCGACTCAGAAGGCTGACAATGACCCCATTAATTTCTGGGAATTTCTTCCCTTTATGCTGTTCTACAAAGAACAACCCACTTGGTGAAAAAAAGACAAACTTCTTCCATCACATTGGTCAAGTCAGAGGGACATCAAGGAGAAGTCCCTCCTAGGGAAAGGAATGCAAACAAAGGTCACAGTTAGGAAAACGTGTCTCTTGTTGACAGAAAACTCCCTGGGAAAAGAGTTTCAGAGAAACCAAAACATCTCAGGCACCAACCAGGGCTACAATCAGAAAAGGGGTGATGGGTTTAAACTCAAAGAGGGTACATTCAGATCAGATATAAAGAAAAAAAATAAGGGTGGTCCGGCCCTGGCACAGCTGTGGCTGTCCCATCCCTGGAAGTGTCCAAGGCCAGGCCATTCAAGGGTTGGAGCAACCTGGTTTTGTTGAAGATGGCCCTGCCCATGGCAGGAGGTTGAAAATAGATGGTTTTTAAAGGTTCTTCCCTGGCCAAACCCCCCTGTGATTGCTCAGGACAGGATTGAGGAGCAGGGCCAGGACAGTCCTTGCACCCTGGAGAAAACAGGAGGGCAGAGAGGAGCTTCTCCATCCTGGTCAGTCTTGCTGAGGTCCTGGGGAAAGGCCAAGAGCTCAGAGAGGCCTTCATGGAGGTCTCTTGGCTGGATGGAGAAGGGTGATGATCCCAATCAATATTCAGTCAGTCCACATGGAGCTGCTGGGCTGCAAGAAGGGAATCAGTGGCAAAACTGAGCCAGCCTCAGAGCTCGGTGCTGCCTAAAGGGGGATCACTCTGCCCCTCCTTTCCTCATCCCCTCTGCTCCCAGCTGCAGTCCTGACCACTGTTTGACACCACATTCTGCATAATTCTGCATAACCAGGGAATCTGAACCAGGCCATGGAGAGCCCTGTGGGCCCCCAGCTGGTTCCAGGGGGGGATGTTTGGGTGGACACCCAGCCTTTAGCAGATGTGGGGAGCAGCTCCCTGCTCCTGTCTCTGCTGGGCTGGGAGCTGAGCTTCCCCTGAGCGCCTCCTGTCCCACACGTGTCCTGGTTGGAGTCCAGGGCATTCCTCT
>VWYO01023394.1:0-13610 GCA_013400275.1 Rhadina sibilatrix
TGCCCCTGCCCTGCCCCTGCCCTCCCCGCCGGCCGGAGCCGTCCTGCTGCCCCGGCCGCACCGCCAAGGGGCAGCTGCTGCTCCTGGCGCTGCCCTTGCCCCGCCGCTGCAAGGAGCTGCTTCCCCCTCGGCGCTCATCGGCCTCTCTGGATTTGCTTGTTGCATAAGCACGCATGTTTAATATCGATTCAGGAACTTTGTTTCAGAGCGCTGGGGCCCAGGGAGAAGCACCGAGCGCCTGACGCTGATTAGAATTCCGTTTTTAAGTAGATGGCTCTTTACATAATGCGTTCAGGCTGGGCTGGCACAATGGGGATGTCAGCTTTGAGAGGAATCGACTGATTTGGGAGAACAAAGGTGCTGGGAGCAGGTCCTGGTGAGGAGCTGCTGTTAAGGTCCTGCAGGGATTTCAGGGCCGTGTTTCTCTCTGTTGTTAACCTCCTGAAAGATTGTACCTCTGGTCGGGGCTGGAAATTTCCGTGCTTGCTGCGCCCAGAGGTGATCTTTGTGTTCAGCCCTAGCAAAGGCAGAGAGCGCTGTCCCTGTGCAGGCTGCTCTGAAGAGCAGGAGTTACCGGGCACACCTCTTGCCGGGCTATGGAAATGGCAGCGCTGCCGTGCGGGCAGGGCTCTGCCCTCCCTTTTACCCCTCGCTGCAGCCCCGAGCCCTCCTGTGCCCGCCTCTGACAGGTGGCTGTGTGCTCCCCGAGGGGATGGGCTCTTGCGGGATCCTCCGGGATCGGGTTTGCTCTGTCATTCCATCGGGAGGAATTCCACCGCCTCTGCTCTCTGAGCCCGGCCTCTCCCAGGTTTCCATCTGCTGCTGACCCGGGTGGGAGCCCGGGGCTGCCCCTGGGGCTGGGCTGCGTGGCTCGGGGTGGCAGGGGAGTTCATCCCTGTGCAGCCCTCCCTGCTCTGGCCACACGGCAGCCTGCGCTGCCAGGAGGAGCTGTTTTCCAGCTGCGTGCTGTCTCAGACAATAAAAATCGGAGGGATGTGTGACACTGGAGTTTCTGGGGTTTGAAGCAGGTGTGCTCAGTCAGGCCAGTGCAGCAGGGTTGGCTTTTCCCGGTGTGCTGCCCCAGGCGCTGGGAGGGAGGGAGGGAGGCTGGGGGCCTGGCCGTGGTGCTGGCAGGTGTTGGTTCCTGCAGCAGGAGCGAGGGCCCCGCCGCCCCGCTCTGCCCCGCTGCTCCTCGGCCTGGGGCAGCGCTGCCGTGCGAGCCGGGGGCAGCGAACGTGCTGGGAGCCGCTCCTGGGCAGCCGCTCCGCATCAGCCTCTCTCTCCCGCGGAGAGACGGCTGCTCCGGCTCCCCAAACCTTCCCAGTGTATGTCGAGACAAAACTGCTGCCGCCCGGGGTTTTCTTCAAGCTGCTCTCTGGTTCTCTTTCTGCTGCCATGTGTCTTAGATTTCGGTGGCTGCTGCCAGTGAGATGAGGAGAATTGATACTGATGATTCAGATGCACGCACAAAAATAGCGTTCTGGGGAATGTTAGCTCTCGCTGCACGGAGCGGTGGGAGCCTGGTGCCTTCTCAGCGCTCTTCCCCGTGCTCTTTAATGCTAATTGCTCTCATGTCTGCAAACATTTTTGCTGCTGTTCACCCCAGGGGCAAGTAGGTAATAGTAGTCTAATGTGCTGGAAAGTATCTGCAGTTTAATCACTTACTCACATCTTCCTCAAATCACGAGCCGCTTTTTGTTTCCTTGGTTTATGGATTTTCCTCTGCCGTGTTTATCATAAAGCTCCTGCCCTTGCATTATTAAACAGCAAAACTCCGTAGTGAAGTTTGGGCGGTTAAAAGCCGTCAAACGTGCGCGCCGCTTTCCTGACATCTTTGTGTTTGTCTCATTTTGGAGGCAGCAGCTGATGCAGGAGCCTTTCTCCTCCTTTATGGGTGTGAAGTGTTCCAGCAAGATGTCAGTTTGCACGCCACTCTAATTAGCCAGTTCATTAGTGCCGTGTTACCCCTGGTGTTATCAGAATGCTGGAAATCTGTCTGGGGTGGCTGTTGCTCATGAATCACGTTCCCAGAGCATCGGTGGCAGCTTTAAGCAAGCAGTTCTTGTTTTTTCTTAGATGTGTTTTCCCAAAAATTGACTTTGTGGTTGCAACTTGGGAGTGCAGCTTTGTTCTTTCAGGTGTGTTTTGCATTAGTTCATTTCCCTGCTCTCTCTCCCTGGGACCTGGCAGCCCAGGATTACATCCCCAGCATCCTTCCCTTTGGCATCATGTGGCACCACGAGCCCCGGTCTGGCTGCGCTCTGTCACTCTGTTACCACATCCATGACTTTATTTCCCTTTTTTGCTGGGAAGTTGTTTTTTCTGGAGGCGGTGGCAGTGATATTCGCTGCAGTGGTGGCTGGCGGTGAGGGTGCTGTGCCTGCGGAGGTGCCGGGCGCTCGGGCCCCTGGCAGCTCGGGCCCCTGGCAGCGTGGTGCTGTGGCTGCCGGCCAAGCCGTGCCGGGATCAGGGGCGTGGGCAGTGCAGGACACACGGGCCTGCCCGTGACAGCCGCCCTGGCCGGGCTGTGCTGCGGCTGAAGGTGCCTGGGTGTGCGTCCAGAGCATCCTGGCAGGATGGTCTGTGTTGTGTTGTGTTGTGTGAGGTGGGGCGGGCAGGCGGCGGCACCTGCAGGGACGCCGTGCTGACCCGGTGCTTTCAGACGGCACCGGGCTGCCTTCTGAGCAGTCTGTGCAGAGAGGGGGCTGCTCAAGGCTTCCTGAGCCCCGGGCGTGCCACAGGAGCCTGTGTACAACCTTTTCTTCCCTGATTTTAGCTTCACAGACCGGCTGGGTTTCCATCACGAGGGTGCACTCGGGCTCCTCGTGCGCACGGTCGCAAATCCAGGTTGGATTCTGCGCTCTGGTGTGTCCCGTGCATTCCCGCTGTGTCCATCAGCCTTCCCACAGCACCTGCAGCGCCGTCTGCGGCCCCTCTCCTGGGCTGATCCCAGCAGGACTGCTTCCCTCTCTCCATCAGACCTTTCCAGTGGGCCACTGCAGCCCTGACACCTGCAGGAACGATCTTCCCAGTTGTGCCGAGGCTGTGCCATATTTTAACTTCTTTGTTTGTTTGTTTGTTTCTTAAGCAGAGCATTCAGCATCTTAGCTCCTGTGAACAAAGTGTTACACGATCCCTCCCGGTGGTGCTGGTTCTCACCTAATTTTCTGTCTGGGAAATCCCTGTTTTGCTGTGGGAAGCGCAGGAATGAGACGCATGTGCTAGGAGAGTGGCACGGAGGGGGCGTTGGCCTCCCGCCTGCACCTTAAAGCGAAATTCCGCGGTGGCATTCCTGCCGCCACATTTTTAGAGCGGGTTTCTGGGTGAACCCGATCCCCGCGCAGCTGCCGCTGGCCCGGGCGCCGCTGTCGGGAGCGGGGCCGCGCTGCGCGGTGCCGCTGCCCGGGCGGGGCACTGCCGGCTGCCTGCATCCTGTTCCTCCGGGATGGGCCTGGCTCACAGCTCCGGCCCCTGCTGCCTCGGGGCCGACGGTGCTCCCCAAATCGCCAGGTGTGCCTTCTGTGGCAGGCGAGGGGGAATGTGAGCCGCTTCTGAGTGGGAAAAGTATTCCTTGAAGGTTGCTTTTAACGCGTAGGAAAGGGTGTCAGCGTTTTTTAAGGATCTGGATTTGTAACTTGGGAGCGAATCTCAGCCGGATTGCAGTATTGAAAATGGGAATTGTTTGGGCCAAGGGGTTTTTCAGCAAAGTTTAAAAATTTGCATGGCTGAATGACTGGAGCACTTTGACTGGGGTTTTGTAAGGTCTTGGGGATTTTGAGCAGCCCCTTCCCTTTATGCCTCAGAGGAGCTTCTGCACAGCTGTGGTGACACTTCCGTGAAGGCAAGGGCGCAAAATCCACGTGAGTTTTTTTTCCTAACCGTGGAAATCAGAAATACTTTTTCCTGTTTCTAAACCCCTTGTACCTTCTGCAGGCTCTGTGTGTGTGTCTGCCTCTGTCTGTGTGTGTCTGCCCGTTGTTTTGCAGAGGAATGTCGAACTGAAATGGGCCTCAGCAACTCGTGGGCCTCAAGTGAGGCCGTCCAAGTGATGCTATCTCTTAAATACTTAATTTGCTGCCTGAAGAGTTGCTGCAGGTGTTTGGAAGCCGTGTTTCTCGTGCCCATGTTTTTTTGGCACGTGAAAGCCCTTGTTCTTGGGCTGTGCTAGCCTACAGCGCTGTCTTGCTGGTGCAGCTGAGGAGATGCTGGCGCACAAGGTGAAATGTTACATATCTGCTCCATGAACGTGTCGTTTATCCCTTAATCTGCTTTTTGTGCATCGCCTGGTGTTCCCTGGTTTATCAGGAACACCTTGCTTCCCCAGAAGGCAATGCCCTCCTGGAGCTCGGGCAGAGGATGCTGAGCCTGGAACCTTGCCTCTGTTATCTGGTCACACCAGGGAGATAGGCGCTGTTTGGAGAGAGCGTGTCCCAGCTGATCCGCAAACAGCGGGACAGTCTGGGTCAGCGTGGGGCTTGTTTTGCATTCCTGCCCCTCAGAGAAGTATAAGTGGAGCCAGGGCCATCGCCTGGCAGCTCAGTAGGGCTCCTTCTCCCAGGCGGGTAAATCAGTGCCACCTTTGGCCTTAGTTCCACGGGGCAGCCTGCTGGGGAAGAAGTGTGCCTTTTTGGGACCTCCCTGAAGAAGTGTGCCTTTTTGGGACCTCCCTGAAGAAGTGTGCCTTTTTGGGACATCCCTGCATCGCTCAGGTGACCGCTTCTGGCAGAGCTGCCCGCAGGCGCTGAGGTGAGGCCTGTGCGTGTTTGCAGTTTCAGACAGCTGCCCCGTGTTCCGGCTGTCCTGCGCCGGCTGAGGAGGCACGTCCCGCCCAGCCGGGCAGCCCGGCGGGCAGCGCTGTGCAGCAGAGCTGGGTGGGCTCAGCCTGTGTGCCCGCAGGGAAGGGGCAGCCTGGGCTGTGCAGGAGAGCTGGCCGGGCTCGGTCTGTGTGTGCCCGCAGGGAAGGGGCAGCCTGGGCTGTGCAGGAGAGCTGGCCGGGCTCGGTCTGTGTGTGCCCGCAGGGAAGGGGCAGCCTGGGCTGTGCAGGAGAGCTGGGTGGGCTCAGCCTGTGTGCCCGCAGGGAAGGGGCAGCCTGGGCTGTGCAGGAGAGCTGGCCGGGCTCGGTCTGTGTGTGCCCGCAGGGAAGGGGCAGCCTGGGCTGTGCAGGAGAGCTGGCCGGGCTCAGCCTGTGTGCCCGCAGGGAAGGAGCAGCCCCGGCCAGCGGCTGCCTGTCAGTGCTCTGAGACAGGTTTGCTGCACGCCTCCCAAGGCAGCTTTAATTACCTGGCAGTCTCAACTTCCTGTTTAGGTTTAGCTCCCCTTCGGAGCCCTTGCTCCGCTGCTTAGCTTACCTGGAAGGGCAGCTGTGGTTTTGTGATTTACTCCTTGCTTCTTAGTTAAGGACAAAGTCACTTCATGTAGCAGAGAGTCACAGACTGGCTAAGGTTGGAGAAGGCCTTTAGAGGCGTTGGGTCTGAGAGTAATCAGGTGCTTGTCCATAACTCTGCTAAACACTTGTCGGTGTTTTACGTTGGCTGCTGCCTTTCCCCTGCGCTGCTTCCCTGCCGGGCCCTGCGCGCAGGGAGGGGGCACTCAGGAGAGCATCTCCCTGCACACAGCAGTGAGGAGGTGCCGAGACACCTCTCCCGTGTGTGACTGAGCTAAAGAGGGGCCTCCTCGAGGTACTTTGTGAGAAACTGAATGTGTGGAGTGTGAAATCTCGGCTTGCCTGCAGAGCGGGCCAGTGCTGCTGGAGGAGCGTGTGACGGTGTTTGCCAGCACTGTGCCCGCTGCCCTCAGCCTCTCTGAGGGGCTCCAGGACTGGCACAGCTCCTGTCCAGGGCCTCCTGAGCTGCCCCGTGGTGTTTGCCAGCACTGTGCCCGCTGCCCTCAGCCTCTCTGAGGGGCTCCAGGACTGGCACAGCTCCTGTCCAGGGCCTCCTGAGCTGCCCCGTGGTGTTTGCCAGCACTGTGCCCGCTGCCCTCAGCCTCTCTGAGGGGCTCCAGGACTGGCACAGCTCCTGTCCAGGGCCTCCTGAGCTGCCCCGTGGCGTTTGCCAGCACTGTGCCCGCTGCCCTCAGCCTCTCTGAGGGGCTCCAGGACTGGCACAGCTCCTGTCCAGGGCCTCCTGAGCTGCCCCGTGGTCACACCACAGCAGCACTCAGAGTCCCGGACAAGTGGCCCAGCTCTCAGAAGTGCTGAGCAGTCAGAAGTTCCCATTGAGCACGGTGGCAGCTGAGGGGTGACTCAACATTTCTGGAGATCGTTCCACTTAAATAAGGTCTTGTTTGCTTGATCTGAACCTTCTGAAAGTCGGCGAACGGAATTTTCATTCATGGTTCTGGGGTTGTGGGAGATAAAGCTGCGTGTCTAATTTTAATCACCTCTTTATTTAAAGCTCCTTTAGCTAATAGCTTTATCGAGCATTTATTTGTCATTACTTATGCGTATCTATCTGGGATGGTGTTCTGTATTTAAGGAAAATGATGTTCTATTCTGTTTTAGCTGGCAGGCTTTTACAGATTAGTGTGAGTTGCCATAGAGAATGACTGGCAGGTTAAGCTTGACTTTTGAAAGGGGCTTATTGAATTGAAGCACAAAAAATAAAAACCAAAAAATCACCCGGCACAGAGGGAAAAATTTTAATAGCTAGGTAAAATCTATGATCCTACTCAAATTCAGAGGTAATTGTTATCCTTTGGGAAAAATTAAGTGCGGAAGCATCCTTACAAAAGAAGAAAAGGTTTGAACATGGGAGGGAGGACGAAGGATTTGCACCGTGTATTTTTTCAAGTATACCAAAGCGTGATGTATTCCAGTTAAAACTGTAGAAAATGTCAAATAAGGAAGAGTTTGTTTCCTTTTAAAATTGTGCTGGATTTGTCTAACAGCGTTCGTTTTACAAGGAGGGAAGCCATGTGTTCACACTGTGTGATGCCATAACTTTCTAAATTAACATCTCACTCTTATTTTTGTGCAACACATTTGTTTCCAATAAATAGCTGCTACTTCAGTGCCTCTAATAACATGGAAAATTCCAGTGCAGTAGCAGGTCCCTGACTGGATGTGTTCCTCCTCAGATAGAGTGACAGGCTTGTTTTTTCCCTGTACTTCTGAAATCAGATATATTTTATTTACGTGGCCGGGACTGACGCGGTAGCTTTCAGAAAGGCTTGTATTTTAAGCTTACTCAGAAAACGTAGTAAAGTCACTTCTGTGTATTTGTTGCCAGTGTTTTAAGGAAGTCAGACCCTGTGGAAATGTCTTAGTTGGTGACTACGTGAAGGCAGAGTGGCCTGAAGAGCCAGAGCAGCTTTTTGGCAGCATCGGGCTCCTTCTCTGTGGAAGACGAGCGGGAAGGACTTTTTCTGGGTGGCTGGGGTTGGTTTGCCTTGATCCAGAAGAGGCAAACGCCGGGATTTTCATGTCTAAAGATGCTCGTGGCACTGGTTGGTGTGAGTGTGTGATAAGAGAGTGGCAAGGTGTGGCGTTTTGCCTTTCTGGTTAGCAGGGAGAGCTGTTCTGAGGTCAGCTGAGCACAGCTGAGCCACGGGCAGGTGGTTCTGGTGTGCCCTCCTGCTTCCTGGCTGCTTTGAGTCGGCGCCCCTGGAGTCCCAGTCACTGCTTCCACTGGGTTTCACCCTGCCAGCATAAGAGACGGGAGATCATTGTCACTGTTCTCCTTTTCCTGAGGATCCCTTTAGGATCCCTGCCTTTCTGTGTGCACATACTACCCCTGCACACATATTAACTGTAACCTTTATTTAAGTAGTGTTACTAGGGGAAGAGCAAATCCTGCCTCTGAAACTGTGCAGGCAGCCCCTTAGGCATGTTTTGGCTATCATGGGACCAGCAATGCAGTTTTTTCACGTGCCTTTAATACCCTGCCCTCAGCCTGAAAGTAAGAGAGGACAAAAAAGCCACAGGCTTCCTTAGAAACGTGATCTGCGGTTCGTTAAAAACAATTCTAATGCAGATATTTTTTCCTCCTAGGTTTTACCAAGAGACAGTACATCTAACACTTAACTTGGATCATCTCTTGTTCATCAGCTTGAAAATCATAACAGCCCCCAAAACTGACATTTGATCTGAAAGAAAAAGCTGTGACAAATGGACAATATGTCTATTACTAACACACCAACAAGTAATGATGCTTGTCTGAGCATTGTTCACAGCTTGATGTGCCATCGACAAGGTGGAGAGAGCGAGACTTTCGCCAAACGCGCCATTGAGAGTTTAGTTAAAAAGCTGAAGGAGAAAAAAGATGAATTGGATTCTTTGATTACAGCTATAACCACCAACGGAGCTCATCCTAGCAAGTGTGTTACAATACAGAGAACGCTGGATGGGAGGCTTCAGGTTGGTACCAGTGGGGATCAGATCTCCTCCTCCTGGTGGGGCTGGGGTGGCACAGGCTCCTGGAGGGCTGAGGGAGAGTAGCTGTTCTCTTGCCTCTGCCCTCTCCCCCGTTTGTAGGCACCTTCTGTGGCTGCTGTGCTGCTGCTGCAGCAGCCTTTTGTTTGGGTTTTTTTTCCCAAAGGGAGCAGCAGGTGTTGGATCGGCCGTTCTAACTGAGTTAGAATGCGTGTGGCAGTGAAAACCAGAGCCACGTCACAAATCCAGCTGTCGCCCCTGGTGTTGTCACTGCAAGCTGCTGTCAGCTCTGTGTTGGTCAGAAGTGCAGAGACAGACCTGTTGTAGGTCTGAGGGGCTCTGAGGAGCCAGCACTGAGGCTGTAGCCTTCTCTCATCAGTGCTCAGCACCTGTACAGCTTGGGTTGCAGTTTCCTTGTCCCAGGGCAGATGGCATGTTTGCTGGCTAGCTTTCTGTCTACCCTGGAAGCATTTTTAATTTTATTTTTTTTTTCCTTATGGATTGGCATTCTTCTGCTTGTAAATTCCTGACGGGGTGGCTCAGCACCTCGCTGCTCTTCTTGTGGGGCAAAGCTCCCTGACATCCACAGCAGGGCAGGTCACCACGCCCGGTACCTCAGGCACAGGCTCTGCTGCTGCTGCCGCCTGCGGTGTTCTTTACCTCAGAATCACAGCGCTGGCTTCCCTGTGGCCAAACCCCAACAGGAACCTGTGTCTGTTGGGCACAGCACTTGGGTGAACCCTACCCAAACCCCACACTTCTCCCTCAAAATGTGTTGTGACGGTGGAGAGAGGGCGCGGTGTTGTCTGCCCCCTTCCCTCCCTGCCTCTGGGTGCCCCGCTGCCTTCCTTCCCCTTCAGCTCTTGTGTCTGACTTTCTAGGTGGCTGGCCGCAAGGGCTTCCCCCACGTGATCTACGCCCGTCTGTGGAGGTGGCCTGATCTTCACAAAAACGAACTCAAGCATGTCAAATACTGTCAGTATGCTTTTGACTTAAAGNGGTACCAGTGGGGATCAGATCTCCTCCTCCTGGTGGGGCTGGGGTGGCACAGGCTCCTGGAGGGCTGAGGGAGAGTAGCTGTTCTCTTGCCTCTGCCCTCTCCCCCGTTTGTAGGCACCTTCTGTGGCTGCTGTGCTGCTGCTGCAGCAGCCTTTTGTTTGGGTTTTTTTTCCCAANCTACCACTATGAGCGCGTAGTGTCGCCTGGCATCGGTGAGTACAGCCTTGAACTGCAGGGGAGCAGTGGGGCTGGGATGTGAAACGTTTTCTGGCTGTAGAGAGTGCAGGCCTGGGTTTTAATGGTCTGGTTATAAGCTATCCTCATGTGCTCTTACCTCTCTTAGTGCAGTTATTCTTTAACCTTTGCTCCAGATGTGAAGGGAAAGTTTGTGTCTTTCATTTGGGCCTTTCTGTTGGGCCTGCACACAGTTCTTGCTGTTGTTGTGCATCCTGGGAGTAACGTAGCAGAGGGGCCTGTCTTGTGCTGGAAGGCTCTAATAAGTGCCAGTTTTTAAAGGCTGATAAGTGTTTAAACGTGTTCTGAGATCTCTGAATACATTCCCCTGCACCCCCTTTTCTCTGTCTTCTCTTTAAAGATCTCTCGGGACTGACACTGCAGAGCTCAGGTGAGTAGCTGTGTTTGCTGCTGCTGCTGCTGTTTTGGTGTGCAGGAGCTGTGCTGAGCCCTCGGGGCAGGCACAGCTCACCCCTCCGCCTCCCTGGGGGGCCTGGAAAGGTGATGCTTTGGTCCCTCTGCCTTCCAAAAACCAGCTGAGTGCCATGTCACCATGAGGCAGGTGTGGATAAATCCCTTGGGCTACGTCCTGTTGTCACGGCTTCCTACCTGTGAGACCCAGCAAAAAACCAAAAGTCTCAGGGCTGAGTGCCGCTGATGAGTGAAAAAAGGCACCCGAAACTGCGTGCACCTGTATGATATGCTAATTAATTGGACTGGGAATGCTAAATGTGATTTAATAGGCAGGAGGAGAAGAAAGGAACAGAAATTCTGTAATTAATTCTGCAGCTGGATAAAGGAGTCTAATACTCCTGCTTTCCCTGAAGCTTGAGAGAAATTGAACGTGAAATCTCGGCGTGATTATAATAATGACATTATTCAGAAACCTGAGATTGTACAGCTGGGAGCTGCTTTATTTCAAAACTTGTTTTATTCTCCTCCCAGAGGAAGCTCATAGAGAAATAAATTGGTGTGATCCCATGATTTTAGCCCATTATTAAAAGTACCCAAGCAAAAATGAACGAGAAAAACCCCCACCAAACATCCCAGCAAACGTGACTTGAGGAGCTTTAACCCGTGTGCTCGTCTCTGCTAGCTGGCACTGTTACCCATGTCTTCTGAAAAATGATCCTTCTGTGCAGAATCAAAGCCGATTTTCCATGGTTTAATGGAATTACTTCATTATTTAATGCCAGCAGCTGAATGCATCCCGAGCGTTCCCTTGTGCTGCCCCTGCTCTTGCAGCAGGAGGCAGGTTTTAGCAGATCCTAGTCTGCTCTGGAGAGGAGCGTGGGAGGCAGTGTGAGGGAGGAGCTGGTGGCTTGCACAGAGGCAAATGGCTGCAGTGGCCGTGGTGATTCCCCAGCGCTCCGTGTGGCACAGTCTGAGCTACTGGCTGCACTGCTGGACAGTGCAGGGGTGGTTTCCTGTGCTCACGGAGGGTGAATTTGACTTTCCAGTCCGTTTGAATGGAAGTTGCTTAAGATTACTGCCGGGGTGCGTGAGGTTGACGTGCCGTGTTCCCAAGCGTGTGTTTCCCGTGGGGGCTCCGTGTGTGTGCCTGCTGTGTTCCAGGAGCTGGCCTGCCGGCTGTGTGCAGTGGGGAGCTGGGCAGCAGGACGCTGTGGCAGCCTGCTGCCCTGGGGCCCAGCTGCTTGTTGGGGAGCATTAAACCAAACAAGCAGCCTCCTCCTCCGCCCAGGCCCCAGCGTCTGAGTGGAGCTGCGTGTGTGTAACTGAGGGGGGCGCTTCGGCCGTGCTGGCCAGCCCTGGGCGCTGCCCGGCGGCCCCGCGGCGTGGCGGCAGGGCCGGCAGTGCCAGCGCTGTGACCTGTGCTGTCCCCGCAGCTCCCTCCAGCATGCTGGTGAAGGACGAGTACGTGCACGACTACGAGGGGCAGCCGTCGCTGTCGTCGGCCGAGGGCCACTCGGTGCAGACCATCCAGCACCCGCCCAGCAACCGGGCGTCCTCCGAGCCCTACAGCGCCCCGGCCATGCTGGCCCCCGCCGAGGCCAGCACCACCAGCACCACCAACTTCCCCAACATTCCCGTGGCCTCCACAAGTAAGGTCATGGGGCGGGCCGCTGCGCTGGTTTCTGCCGCCGCGGGGCTGTGCTGAGCCCGTCTGCCCAGCCTGACCCGGGGGCCTTGGTGTGAGCAGCCCCGGGCTGCTGTGTCCTGCTCGCCTTCCTGTTCCTGCAGCGCTCCTCTGCCCGTGCCAGGGGCTCAGCGTCAGAGCCTTACAGCCCAGCCCTGACAGAGCGTTCTTGTTTGGTGACTGCCACAGACACCCAAGGGGTTTGCTGCTCTGTTGCAGCAGCGAGCAGAGCAGAGCAGAGCAGAGCAGCCCGTGCACGCGCTGTAAGGTGGCACTGTCAGGAGATCTTTAGGCAGTTCTTCAGCCTTCCAGTATGAACACCACTGTTTCTGTGATGGTTCACTGTGATAGCAAAATGACAGCCCCGGTTCCCGGTTAATATTTTTATAAGTGTGTTGGAGGGCTGCCTTGGAGGTTTTGTTATTTTTCCTTGTGTCTGGTGCAAGTGGCAGAGTTTGGTGTCCCAGCACCAGGGCTGCCCTCCAGTCCAGCAGGACAGCAAAGCGCTCAGAGCGCCCTGCAGCACAACCCCTCCGTGATCTTTGCAGAGGTTTCCTGTAAAATATGTGAGCATCTCTGCTGGCATTACCAGATCTGAGCTGTGGCACCGCAGTGTTTTGATAGTGTTCATTAATTTTAGCTGATGGCGTTTCGGCTAAAGCTGCCGGTGTTTGTTGCATCGCCATCTCTTCATTTGTCTCCAGCAGAGATAAAAAGGCTGTGGGTAGTTAATTGTACTGCCTGTGCACCACAGAGTCACTACCTCTATAGTCAGTACCCTTTTCTCATCAGTGCAATAATCACTGGAGGCAAGTGGACGTGAAAAAAATTCTCATTTTTATGTTGTACTGCAAGTTCTCAATGTGTTAAATTCTGCTGGCCACACCAGTTTGAGACTGCAAGTGTAATTGTGAAAGTGTCGATCAGTTTAGTGTTAATGGCTGAACGAATTGAAGCCTTTTGCAGTTAAATTCTGTTAACCTGAACTATTTGTAATTTTAATCTTAGATAACTCCTGAAATACTTATTTGGGAGGGAAAAAAAAAAAATGCAGGGGCTTTCTGAGTCCAGTGTTGTGTGCAGCTTTATTGAGGCAGTGTTTATAAGAATGAAATACTGCTGAGAACGTTTTGGAGGAACATGAATGTGAGTGAGTGTCCTCCTTAGGAACAGTAGTTAAAACATGGTGAAAACAAGCAGCTCACTGGACCTGCTGTTGGCCCGTTTGGGTTCACACCAAACCTATTCCAGCCACCTTATCCAGTAAAAGTTGTGACATCTCCTCTTCTTCCCTTTCACGCTGAAAAACGAGATGTGGCCGGAGCAGAGGTGGGGTTGATAAACAGAGTTCTCTGCATACTCCTCTGCTCCTGAAATCTTAGGGGTGTCAGAGTCAGAATTACCTGATGCAGAGCATTTTGCCTCAAGTTTCCTGGCGGGTGGAGAGAAAGTGGAGAAACCAAACCTGTGGGAGCTGCGTGTTGCAGCGCCCTTAGTGGGGTGTGTTTTCCTACCCAGTAGTGCTGAGCTCTTCTTAATTAAAATTTTGGAACATTCATGAATAGGTAGTGTGTTCTTTTACCAGGTCAACCTCCCAGTATATTGACAGGTAGCCATAGTGATGGACTCTTACAGATTGCTTCAGGGCCCCAGCCAGGAACTCAGCAGAATGGGTTCACAGCTCAGCCAGCCACTTACCACCACAGTGAGTATTCACCTCTGCGCCTCTCAGCTTCCTCAGCCCGGTTTCCAAATGCCCAGGAGCAGTAGAGGACTAGCAGGGAGCGGCGGGAGGCTCCCTCGGACACCGGGCGGGCTTTGTCTTGCAGACAGTACCACCAGCTGGACGGGGAGCCGGACGGCCGCCTACACGCCCACCATCCCGCACCACCAGAACGGCCACCTGCA
>VWYO01023418.1:0-43151 GCA_013400275.1 Rhadina sibilatrix
CCTCAGGGTCCTGCTTCATGATTTTCTCGTTCATGCTCCTCAAAGTTCCTGCTTCATAATAACCCAATCCATATCAGCTCACCTCCTCTTTTATCCCACTCATCTTTATTGGCTACAGCTGTGACTCATCAGGGGCAAGGCTGTATTGGGTAATTAACACAGCTGGTACTGATCAGGGCTAAGCTCACCTGTATCCCCTTCTCCTACACAGGCCAGGAGCTATTGGCCTTCTTGGCTCCTAGGGCACACTGCTGGCTTGTGTTCAGCTGCTGTCACCAGCACCCCCACGTTTCTACCTGGGCAATGTCCAGCCACTCTGTCCCCAGCCTACATCTCTGTTAGTGTTCCAATCAGTAATCCAAAACCTAAAGAGCTGACCTAAGTTTTGGGAAATTGTGTAACTGTTGTTCATGCAAGGAGTAAGAAAAGATTGTCACCACTCGAAAAAAAAAGTACTCACATATTTTAGTGCCTTGATGTGCATCTGAAACTTTAAGTGTTCTACAAGTTTGGGGGGTTTTATGCAAAACCCTGTTTGGGTTGGTCTCAGTTGTCCATTACTTCAATCCCTCTTCTGGGTCTGCTCCCATATTTTCTAATCTAAACTTGCAGGCCTTGCTGGACTCTAGATGAGGGATCTGGATAGACCCAAACCAGAAAGTGTCACTCACATGTTCACAAGAGTCACAAGGCCACTGCTCAGCAGTAAGTGCCCAGCTGCAGACAGAAGGTTGCAGGGATTGCAGTGTGGAGCATGGAGTGATGCTGTAATGGGTGAGGGTGTAACACTGGCCTAGAAACAGTGCTGGACCAGCTCCAAAAGTCACAGCCACGGAGAGTGAGGCCACCCAGAGTGACAGTGATAGCTCCACAGAAGGGATCCTGGCTGTACCTGTACGAGCTTCACTGAATTGGCAGACCTGCTTACCTCTCTGGGGGAAGAAGATCTTTGTTGCAGAAGACTTTCTGAGTCCCTCCCTTCTCCCAAGAAAAAGAGCAGACTGAATGGGGATCAGGTAAGAATGCTCATCACAATGTCTAGATCAAAGGCAGGTGATGTCAAGTACTTGAGGCTGTCAGTGAAGCAGATGCTATTTTGGGGCAGTCACAGTAAGGAAACAGGGACAGGTCTCTGCAGAGGAGGGACATCCCAGGTGTCTTTCAGCTCTCTGGCCAAGTAGACTTGTTCTGAATTCATAAGGTAACCAGTCACACTGAAACAGAGAAAATCTCAACCACTGCAATCATAACAGTGTAACAGTGTCACACTGGTTAAGACATGAGCCAGGCTCATTTCGACACATGACTGCTGGGTCAGGATGATGGCAATCCTACCCTAAGCCATTAAATGCATTAGTGCATAGTCTTCATAAATCCAGGATAAAACACCATAAAACGCTCAGCAAACACCATAAATGTCCTAAATATCTCGCCTTGAGCTTAGCTAACTGGATCAAAACTGAGGAAGCTTCTGCCAGGAGCAAACCCCAGTAAGTTAAGAAGATCCTGCTGCAAATGAACTAATCTGAGTAGTTCTGTACTTGGCCTTGTAGTCTGAGGACAAAAATTATGTTGCGGGGGAACCTAACAAAAATGTCTCGACTACACCAGCCATCTGGCTGGTCCAGCAGTTTCCAACCCCGTGAGGAGCTGGCTGGGATCTGCCAAGCCAGCTCTTGCTTTTGCCATGGGCTGGACTGGAGCAGTCTCCAGTGCAGAAGGCTCTGTCTGCACAGCCCACACAGGCTCCACTGCGCCTTCCTGCAGCCCTGCAGCACAAAGGCATCAATCACTGCCAGACACAGCATTCCTGGTGGGCATGGTCCTTCTCATTCCCAGTAATGGAAGCCCTGAGAACAGCAGTCCAGAGATTAGCTACAACCACTGTAAGAAGCGTATGTTTGAAAGGCTGATTTATTTGAAGGAACTCGAGCATGGGAGTACTGCAGCAGTGCAGCACAGGAGAGATGAGGGACTGTTGCCTGTGCTGTGCCACTTCCTGCATCCCGACCAGGAGGAGGAAGAGGAGGAGAAGAGACAACACTTTAAAATGCTCTCCTGTCCCATGTAGGTGCATTCCCCCTGCCAAAAAACACCCGTGGAGTCACGCTGGGAAGTTTGGTGTAGGCAGAAGGTAATGCCAAGGAAAGGGGTTTATTTCCTGGCAGCTCTACTATACAAGAGACTCACATGAATACTGTTCCTGTCTGAATTATTTGCAGCCCAGAGCAGACTTGGCTGTCTTCCATCTAATACAAAGTTTCTGAATAATTTGTTGTAAGACAAAGAATTTCATAGCCTGCAGCGCTGCATCAAGCCTTTGCAAATCTGAATCAGCATTTGAGGGAAACTGTTATCAGAACAGAGGCAGTACATACCTACTTATCAGCAAATGTTTCATGTAAGAACATTTTCTCCTATACCACAGATTTCCAAATAACTGTCTTTTAAAAATTTATTTGTATGAGCAGGAGTTAATATTTTTTATTACCAAAACAATTTTTGATGCTGATGAAGTCAGATAAATTCAAAGATGGTTTCATAAATAATCACCATCAACAGTTTGAATAATTTTACTGAATAAACCCCTCATCCTTCAAAAATTCCTGGTATTTAATTAAGATGCAAGTGGTAGGAAAAGTCCAATGTCCATTGGAAGTGGTACTATGCAAACAATGCAAGTGAATGGCTTGGTCTTTCAAAGAAAAATTAAGACAGAATATATTTCAAAACAGCAAAAAACCTCTGGAATTTGGAGAAGAGTTGCTTAAAGAACACTAGCTGGAATGCCTCTAGGGTGGAGCAAAGCCATGGCCTTACCAGAGAGATTTCCAACAAACCACAGAGCATGTGCTAGTGTAAATTATTATAGAAGAATTAAGAACATATCACTTCTACCTTGCAAGAGATAGGCGAGTAGACTCCCAATGGGAAATCTCTTGCCCAGAAAAAGGAATTTGGTCATGCAAACTATTAGCAAACCAGGAAGGGAAGCACAGCAGCTTGCCCAGTCAGTTTGTTGATGTACAGATTTGCTGGGAAAACTAAAATAAAATAAAGAATTTCCATTCTAGAGAATATCCATCTTTGTAACGTGTCACATGTGGCAATCCGAGGAATAAAGAAGACTGAATTTCTATGTGCAGTATTAATTAGAAAAAAGAGCAGTAAAGGCAAAAGTAAGGAGTCATTTATTAATATAATTGTCTAAAAAGGGATTTCCAGGTATAAAATGCTAGGTTGCACATTTTGAAATGTTCACTTCCTGAAGTAATTTTCACTCTTAACACAACCTCTACTGATACAAGAAAAAGACAGGAATACAGATATTGCTCTGTTTTCTGGGGAGTGTTTGTCAGAAGCCTCCAAGGAAAGGAAGTTTCTGTTCACTTCTGCTGCAGAACTTCACCACCAAGTTTTATATTTACACGGATTGTGCAATTGACATTAAAAAAGTTACCTGAGGATGTCTTTGAAACAGAAGAAACCAAACTGTTGTGCTTTGAACTCACCCTAATTTCATAACTGGATAAGCAATAACTATCTGCCCATAAATAATGAAAGGTAACAACAGTGTTAATACTACCAGGAATAAACTTTTGTGAGCATTCACACAGGGAGTAGTGAAAAAAACCCGTTTAAAGGTTTGCACAAAAATCAAAAGAAAATATTAAGTTACTGCTAAGCCTCCATTCTGTCTAGGCTTTTAAGGAACAGCTCTTTCCTCAGTCAAGAGTTAGCATTTGAAACAACTGAAGAAAATACGTGAAAATAAGACTGCCAAATCTGGTATGTTTTACCCTCTGTGGCTACCAAAAAATGAAAAATGCAACAATACTTGAATACAAACTTAGTCATTTTATGAGGTCTTTCAGTATCAAGACACGTTAAGGAATCAAAGGAAGGTAGGGTATTTTTTTTAGCTAAATACCTGGCAACCTTCTGGCAGTGATTTTCTGTCACTAGTGATGTGATACCATCCATAGGGATCCCACTGAAGCTCCTCACAACACACTGCTGAGGAAGCAATGCCCCAGCACTGGATGGCACCATGTTCTTTCCAGTGGACAAGGGTACATTAAAGGGGAGATTGTCTGTATCTTAAGGAATGAAGGCCTCCAATCTTGACATGCTGATACAGAAAACAAACTACCTATCAAGTGAGGTATTAAATAGAAAGGATATTCTGAGTGTAGAAAATGATTAGGTTTAGAATTCCTGAAGGTCCTGTACTTTTAAGAGCCTTCCAACCACCCAAGTTAATCAAATTACTGACTTCATTGACATAAATCTTGCTAATCAGAAAGAGCATTTCTTAAAAAGCCAAAAAGATGAGAAATCATAGAAGATAAAGACTTTCTCTCTCTGTAACCATCTAAAATTAGCAGCACTACAAAATGATACCTATAAATTAAGGCAGCTTTACCTTAGTGACAGAACAGTAAGATAAAGAATCTGCCAAACAGTGACCCATGTGTGAAAACTCTTGTTCACACTTAAATTCCTGTCTGCAGATGCATAACCAGTTTTGGGGGGAGGCAAGGTGGAACACAGATAAATGCTTCCCACGATGGGCCATGCATTATTGATTTCTAGGAAACAGAGAGAGACATCCTAAAGAACTAATCTCCTTTGCATTCATATTTACAACCACTAGAATTTTAAGTAGGCTCCCGTTTATCAGGTTGTCTTACAGCAATGTTGCTAATTTACTTGCTGTACTACCCAGGTAGCAGCGTCACTGAAGATCTTTCAAACATATTACACAGAGGTACCATTTTTTATTTTTTTTTATTTATTTTTTTTTTCCCCTGGACAGGGTTTTTTGAACTTCCCTTCACCCTGAGAGCTGGGGTGCTGAATAAGGTACAGAGACTGCAGCCTCTCACCCTGGGCTGGGAGGCCAGGGGCAGCTCTGGCAGATACAGATGGCACCCAAGGAGCCAAGTTCTAGCAAAGAGTTGTATGAGAAATGACAGTGAGGTGGGGCTTCCTCCTCCTCCTCCTCCTCCTCCTCTCCCTCTTTTGGCCCGGGAGCTGCATTTGCATTCACATGTAGTGCAAATTTTCTCAGAATAGATGTGTCAGATGGCAGCAGGGCCACGACGGTGTGTGCTGTTTCTGCATCATTGGTACCCGTGGTATTTAATGCTGAGACAATGTCCTCTGAAAAGGCACATTTCCCTGGAATGGAAACTCGCACTTGGCATGTTAAACAGAACCTTTTAATTGGCTGTAGCGTCAGGCTGCTGCATTTGTTAGTTTAACAACTCCATTCCAGTGCCTGATAAGGAGGCCTCATTGAGAGGCAGAGCAGGCCTCGCCTCCAAGGCTGAGCAGCCAGCAGGTAAGTAGGGTATTTTGGAAATATGTGATGACACCTAGAAAAATAGGGATATTTTATCAGCCAGTGCCTATCTAATTCAAGGACAGAGATCAATATCAAGCTGCTGTTGCCTCATCCGTCTTCTGACTAAGCTGTTTTAACACCACAGTCCCCCCTTCTCTCTTCCAGAAAGATCTAAACTTTTTTTTTAGTCCTTACACAATGGAGACTACATTTTGCACCAAGAGGTAAATTTATTAGTTTATTGATAATGAGATTATTGCCTTTTCAAACTTGGTTACACTGTAGGATGAAAACACTCTTCCTTGTAGGGTGATCCTGGCAGTCAAGTATCTCTGATCCTCTGAAGGGGAAAGGGATGCTTTGGATGCAAACAGGTGGGGTTCCTCAAACCCAAACACCTGTGCTCTGCTTTAGTGACCTAACAGAGGAATTAATTCCAGGAAAGCAACCACAGTCAATCCCATTCTGCAGCAGCAGGTCCAGAGTAGCACCCTCGAACCCCCAAACTGGTAAAAGACTTCCACAGGCTGCAAATGAGAGCTTAGATGTTTCCATCTCATCCCAGGCTCAGCTCTTGGCATTCTGCACTACTGCAGAGAGTCTCTGGTGGAGATTTATTTCCTGCCTCAGCCAGCAGATTGGGCAGCTTCTCCATTCTCATCTAACTCCTGCTTTCTGCCCATTATCCTCATGGAAGCGTTGAGGGGGAGAAGGGAACAGGGGCTCTCCAGTCAGTAAATGCAGAAGGAGAAAGTACCCTCTTCTGTGGAGGTAACTGATCAATACAAAACCTCCCTGAGAGCACAAGCAATAAGGGTAAAAGAGTTAATTCCCTTGGATTTTGTTTGATGCACTTTGGCTGGGACTTACACATGACACACTTTGGCTAGGGTTTAAACATGATGATAACCAGAAGCATGGAGAAAACACTAAAAAACCTGCAGTAAAAGCAAAGAAAGGGAAGAAAGAAAACTCACTGCTAGTGCAAAGAGGCTGAAAATTCTGAACAAATCAGCCAGTTTCTAAATTATTATGGCTGTTCTGCTCAGAGAGCATTACACTGCATCAAAGATATACAGGACTAGGTTATTGATTTCCTTTTCGAAGGAACACCAACAGCTGAAACATTAAGCTTTTACTCCCAAAGATTATATTATCTATTTATCTATCTATCTATCTATCTAGACACCACATGCACATCATAGACATGTGAGAGACAGAGACACAGAGATAATATATAGCAGGCTTGCAAACACAGGGCTGCAAAGGCACAACTTGTGCACCTCTAAGAAACCCCCATGGGATTTATTTTGATGTTTGCTCTGCTTGTCATGCTTCCAGAGGGACTCCACACGCCCACTCAGTACAAGGCCAATCCTGTTTTTGCTCTGTTTTTGCCCTATAAACTGCTACATCAATAGACAATGGCTACACACACATCAGCAATTAAAAAAAAACCTCAAAAGTTGACCCTTTGTCATGATATATAGTCCTGAGTCTTCCCATCTCCTTTAGCATGCTGCCAAGGCTTCCCATCAATGGCATTTCCTCTATCCAGTTTCCTACAGCCAGATTCTACAGGTTTCCTCAGTTTTGCTGTCTCTTTCTCCATCTTTCTCTTCCCATCAATGGCATCTCCTCCATCCTTTTTCCTACAGCTAGATTCTACAGGCTTCCTCAATTTTGCTGTCTCTTTCTCCCTATGAAGAAGGGAAAGCATACACTTCCAAACTTTAGCCTTTATGGTCAAGCTCTTCCTTGTTTACCCTGAGTTATAAATGGCTTGTACAGATCCAAGCACATCAATTTTTTCTTGGTTACACATGAATCAAGCTCAGTCAGTTCTCTCTCCTACTGGACTTCAAGGTATTGATTGGTCTATTTTATTATAAGCAAAAGTATCACAAATCTGGCAAAAGTTGCTACAGATATTATTAATAATAATTCATTTTGTTGTTCCCACCATTTTATTTCAAACAACTTTCCCCATTCTGTTTCCTCTTGATAAAAGTGGGCAAGTTGTTCTATTAACTGAAAACTTCATTTGTAGCTCATGCTTAGCCTGGAACTCTGCGTTATTTATGGGACATTTAGCTCAAGTAATTGAGTGCAAAAAGTGCTTTACAGAACCTTATTGCCACATGTGAAAGATAATAGTGAAATCCCCATTGCTTTCAGGTGGAATTAACCACTATTGGAATAAATTATGTCAAAGGGTACCATTTGTAAGGTACAGTAAAATGTGATATACACAAAGTTAGACAGCAGCCTGCAGATCAAAAAACGCTGTAAACTGAAATCCAATTACTGCAGAAATTGGGAATAAATTTCACGAAAATCTCGCTCAGGACACAGTATTTTGGAATTTTACCTTATTGCTGAGGAATCACTATCACCTGCCTTTACCTTTAGTTGCTTCAGTTTACTCTGAACACAGGAATATTCATGTAACACCAGCTGTGCCTGCTACTCTTTCCTCACCTTCCTGCCTGCCTTCAGTGTAGACTCCCCTCAAAGTCCAGAAGCCTAGGAAAAGCCTTCTGGACAAAACACATCTCTTGACACTACATAGATGGGAATTGTAAATGCTGCTCGTGGAGATGGACAAAGTCTTTGAAGAAACAAAACTATTGGAGCAACCAAGCCTTGGGATCTCAAGGTCTGTGTAAGATCAGCTAATGGCAGTAAGTAGTGTCAGCTGCATGGGAAAGAAGTGGAAAAAGTACCTAAGGGTTACAGGGACTTTCTTTCAGCTCTCAAAATAGAAGCCTTAAGGATCTGATTCACAAACAATCTGCCTTGGGGGCATATGGTGAAGAATGGGAAAAGGAAGGGAGAAAGCAGCAGAACCAGGGCAGCTCTACTGGACTTCCTCAGATCACAGCTAAGATCATCAATCTTCCACAGATCCTTGGTAAAGCCATGAATTATTCAATTATGGAAGATTTTCCTCAATATGCAAGATCGAGGCACTGAGGGATGGAAGTGAGCAGCAAGCATTAACTCTGGAAGAGTGCAGATCAGCTCTGGGAGAACACCCATCTGGAGGAAACCTTCCTGCCACAGAGGAACCTCAGGGACAGCAGAAGGGACTTATCCCAGAGCCATTCACCAGCCAGGCTGCCAGTACCTGCACTTAAAAGAGGCAGTAGAACTCGAGGGGCTTGGGATGAAAGATCAAAGAGGCAAAATGCAGTTCCCAAGATCCAAGAGGATCATTAATGCAGCTTTTGGAAGTAGGGCTGCACGTGTCCTGCTGGGGTAACCATAGGATAGACACAGCGCAGGCTGGCAACAGCTCTCTACTCCTCCTGATCCTGAAGGAGAAGCAGCTCTGGGAGTCTATAGTTCTGCCAGCCAAGTCTGGAGAGGGCAAGGAGAAAAGGCAGCACCCAGTTGTGAAGCTGGCTGCCTGCTTATCCCAGGAGAAATCCTCTTCCATGCCCCACACAGGCTGGAGCCCAGCATGGGCTGCGTGAGGGCTGTGGCTGAAGGTGCCTTCAGAGTTTGCTGAAGGGGCAAAGGAGGACTGCTGGGAAGGAAGAGGACATGGGGAAGAAAAAAAATTAGAGAAAAAGAAGAGGGAAAAGAAAGTGGTCCAGAAGGGTCAACATTGTTTTGAAAATTCTAAACTAGAAATCTGAAGGTCCCAAACACTCTGAATTTCTTCCATTTTTGCAATACACCAAGGGGCAGCACACTGGCCTGGTTTGGCTGATTCATACTTAAATTTTCTTGCTTTATTGCAAATTTGAAATTTTTAATCTCTACCCCATAAGATAGAGGATAGAAAACATGTTCCCATTTAGGCACATGACATTTTATCCAGTGGCCTGATCATGGGGTCCAAGTCTAGTTTTCCAATCACTCTTTTTTTTTTCTACATGGTCTAATTTTCTCAGTGCTACTTATTATTATCACTGACTCATGATAATGGAGCAGCTAGATGGTAGAGTGTGGCTAATTCCCTTTTATACCTTGTTGAGAAAATGGTATTTTCTTTCCTTGAGGCCTGACTTTCCTTCTCTCACACCCACACACAGACACAGACAGGTGGGTCTGCAATGGAACTGTCCAGTCTCTGGTCTGCAAATGAACCACAAACCCAGCAGGAGCAACTTGCTAAATCCCACAGCTCCTAACAGGGCCACACTCCCAGCCTCTGAAGCCAACAGGAGCTTCCCCAAATGAAGGCAGACCTTTGCCCAAGTGTTTGCTGGTAATTCAGGGAAGCAATCCCATTATTGGGACTCACTGCTCTGTGCTGTGGCAGCGAGTCTGGAAGCTGTGGGGCAGGGGCAGAGGGCCCGTGTGAAATAGTCACAGTCTGGCTGTCCTGCTGATTTCCTCGCTGGCAATTCATCGCTATCATCTGTTTCCTGGACTCATTTGCAGGCACCAGCTGTCAATGGGAGTTTTACATTTAGCCATAGGAAACAAATGCATCTGGACAACAGATTTCTTAGAGCTTTCTCTGGCATCCATCGTAACACTTTTAGGGGATGAAAAATTATATCCAATTAGCCTCTCAGTATGCAATTCTTTCAAACATTTCACCTTGCAGGGATTTCCAATTTTTCCCCCATTTTCTTTCACGCAATCAGAGAGATTCTCTACCCTCATAACCCCATTTACCAGCATTTCACCTTAGGCTGACAGTTTTCAAATCAAATTCATAAGGCAAGGACTGACACCAGAACCAAATGACACAGAGTTATCTCAGAGCTGTTCATAGCTTTCCAAAATATCCAATTACCTTTCCTGTGTAGCAGTACACAAAGGTTTATTTTGATGTTCTCTAGAGCTGCCAGGAAACATTTGCTCAGGAGCCACTGATGTTTATGGGTCTGCACCAGCTCACACATATGGATGGGCTTCCCAAGTGCTTGTTTGAGCACGGGGGATGTCACTAAAGAAATGTGCAGCCCTCAAGGCCACAGGCATTTCAGAAGTGTCCTGTTCTCAAGTGTTAAGGAGACCTCATGCAGGAAAACTTCATGTTCCACTGATATGCCCCCAAGTGTTCTCAAAGTCAAGCTGATCCTACCCTCGGGTGCCAGCGTGGCTTAACACCTTCATCTTGAACATACAAAACGAGCAAAAGCACCCCAAATCACAGCCAGCCTGACCTACTGATCACAGAGCAGCACCAGAGCAGTGCTGAGCCAGTGCCCATCAACCTGTCCTTGCAACCTATTCCAAAACAAAATTAAAGATTTCATAGGAATCAGACGTCAGAGAACTCCTGTGAAACCAAACAGTGCTTGCTGCTGTTATTCTTCTGCATCCACATCTTCTGCAGGGTGAGCAGCAGATTTTATAGCCACCCTCAGGGCTTCATGCTTCCAGCTGGATTTTTTGACAGATTCCAGATGCACCACTGATCACCCAGATGATGACCTGGGTACATCCAAAGAATGCCCTGGTTTTTTAAACCAGGCAAAGCTGTAACTCTTCTTGCTCCAGCTCTGTTCCAGTATGTCTGACAATGTTAGGCCAATGCCCCAAATCTATGATTTCGCTCAGACACACACCTATCTACCAACACACTCCCTACCCATTGTTAGGAATGTCCCTCACAGAGCTCAGACACTGCAAAGCTTAGTGCTGATGTCCTGGACTTGACCTGTCCAAGCTGCCACCTGGACTTGTTCTCTGAGAGAAAAGGATCCTTTCCTAGCTGAGATTAAATTAGGGGGGTTGGCTTCTTTCATCAGGTTTTAAATTAAGCTTTAAGCAGTGTAGCACCTCCCCTTCTCCACCTCCAATCAGTTTAGCAATCAGAGCACAAACAAACAAAAGCAAGAGCTTTTTTTATCCCCCGACAAAGAAGCTTTGGCCCTCCAAGGTCCAAACTCTGTATTTTTCTGTGTTGGTTTACAGTGGCCATGTGAATTCCAGTAGCACTCCCATGCTACAGAGAAGTGACACAAAGCAAGGCAGTCTCCCCTAGTTCCAGCTGTGCATTAAGAGTTATCCCACAATGCTGCTCTGACAGGGCATCCACACGATGTCCATGCAGCTCCTGTATCTGCCACGGATGAATCACAACCCATACTGTGCATGTAAGGTGAGGTATGTGCCCACTGAGAGGCATTTCGACAACCCTGCTTTTTTTCTTAAGGCTCCAGATGCTTTGTGTTGCTCTGAGCAGGCTACAATATCCATGGTTTAAAATTAAGGAGAGATATTGAGAACAATAGAATCTGAGATCTGGAAAATCTTGATCTGGAAAGAGATGCTGAAGGAACTAGGGTTGCCCAGACTACAGAACACCAAGGCAAGCTCTTCTAGAAAGTGCAGCTGGTGAACAGGAAAAGAATAAACTTCACTGTATGTAGGACAAGAAGGAACAGTTTTGAAGTAGGACAGGGGAAATTTTAGTCAGGTGTTAGGAAAATAAAACAAATTAACAAGATGGCTAGTGAAGCACTGGCAAAGACCAGTTAGAGACATTTATTGGAGACAGGGCAGCCAAGACAAGCACCAGCTGTGGGTGGGGGAAGCTGCCTGTCTGCCTGGCCAGCTCAGCTTTTATGGTATCCACACTTCTCATATAAAAGGAGAGACAGATGAGAGGAAGCAAATAAAAAGGTCATCAGAGCACATACAATGCAATCTGACACCAAAACTACAGGGGGTTTACTGTACAGATGCAAAATTGCTCAGAAATGTTGTAACTCTTAAATTTTCTGTACTGGAATTTGGATGGAAATGACAGTTTGGTATTACATGCATGACTACAGTTTGTCTGTGCCTCCTCTGGGAGAATGTCATCAGCTCTATTATCTTTGCCTTCTGGTTAAGCTGTGTAGGGAGTTAATGTTGGTAACTGAAAAATGAAACTACTGATAAAAGAGAAATCCAAGTGTAAACACAATTGTATTGTCTAACCCACTCTTCTCATTTCTCATCTCTCAGTCTGCCTGGCAGTTGGTGTTCTGCCTCCTGGTACCCTTCACTGAGACAAGGCTCCACTCTGTCCTGCACTTTCTGTTCACTTGTGAGCTGAGGAGATCACAGCAGGCTCACAGTGAGATAAACCAAGATGGGCAGAAGAGCTGCTCACAAGCTCACTACTGCAAGAACAAGATGAGGTGTCTTTCTGAGGTACCTACATGTTCACAAATGCAAACAACTGTGGATGTCCCCTAGGTACTGAGCAGACTGTATACCCAAATCACATCCTTCTCTGAATCTCTGAAGCTTAAATACCTTTTTGAAATTTTATCCTACATGTTTAATTTTGATCCTACCCAAACATCTCTATTTAAGCATATTCTACACTTTAATTCCATTGACTTAGTTTTCCCTGACCTGTGCAGTGAGGATTTAATGAATTTCAGGATTAGTCTCTTCTGGTGATCATCCAAGGGTAGCACCTTGGAATACAATCACCCTCAGATCACAAGGGTTGCAGTAATGTGTTTCAGCACTGTGTGTTAATTTAACTCACGTGACTTTCACAAGTGCAATTCCTGAGCAATTCCAGACTAAAAAAAAATTGGATTATTCCCTGTGTTTGCCTTCATTGCTGATTAAGGGAAAAGGCACTGAATTTTATGAATAGAGCACACTTTCCTCATCCCTACATTTAACTGCCAGTCATGTTAATCTCAATTATCTCCTCCTGAGACCAGAATAAACCATTGATTGCTCCTGCTCAGTTACATGAAAGTATGATGGGCCCTGGAACATCCCAACCAAACCTGTGCCCTTTGAGGCAGCACTCAGTGATTCTGCCAGCAAGAATTTCTCCCAGGAGCCAGTTCCAAAGGGCCTCATGTGCCAAGCACCACCACCCCAGCATTTCTAGAGCCCCAGGACTTCCTCCAAAGGCTCTCTGACTTGGAAGCACTTGTACAGATGGAGCCTGTCAACACCAGGACATCATTTGTTAGTGCAAGAACTAAGGGCAAGTTAGCACTTCCGATGTAAAGAGTTTTAAATAAAATACAACAGAGGCCATTAACAACATCCATCTTCCCTCAGAAACATGACAGCAACATCCGTTGCTTTTATTTTACGTTCCTTAATTTTGAGAACTTATTTTCTTTCTCATAAAAGAAAACCAGTCAGAATATTTTGAGTAGGCAGCACTGTCCATGGGAGACACAGGGAGACAAATCAGCCTGGCTGCCTGCATTTTTGCCTCAGCATCTCCTTGCCAAAGTTGTATTTCCAATTTAAAAAAAAATAATAAATAAAAATTGGAGCTTACTAAATGCATTCAACCATGGTGTGGTACGGACGTATTTTTAATTACTTTGAACTCTGGATTCCAAAGCCTATGATTCCAATGTGTCCTTAGGAGAAAAAAAAAGGGATTCAGTCAAGCATTAGAGGAAAAACCTTGTGAGGGTTGGAGGGACGGAAGAAGGAAGCCTCTGATTTCTTGCCTGCTCCCAGGCAGCTGCACTAGAGGGTCACTGTGGGCCCCTTCCAGCTGCCACAGCCTGTCCTATTCTTGTTTAGCTCTGACTCTCAAATCACAGTGAGGGAAACAACACTTCACCTGGAAAGAGGACATTTTACTTCAAGCTTCTTTAAAGGCCAGACGCCCTCACCACTTTCTGATGAAGGAAATTCAGAAAGAACTTTAACCCTTGGCTGAGTCTGAACTTGGGGCAAAAACAAACCCACATTTGTAGCTGCTTTTTCATGGAAAATACTTTCCCTTGCATATTCCCTGAAGTCTCATACAGTTTTGGCCCTTCTGTTAAAATTAGAGTGGTGGAAAAAGATTCCCAATGCTTACCAATGTAGAGCTCGGGGCTAATGAAGTCCAGGACCCACCTGGAAATAAGTAACCTACATCAGGATGATGTCCTCCTTCTACAAAATTTCTAAACAACAAGTGTTCCTATTATCCTAGGGTTAATTTCAGACAGCTGTTGCATAAGCACAGAAAGGAAAGTACAAGCATACCTAGTTTGAAAAAAAAAAAGAGGGTGGGAATGGAGAAAGATGGGGGTTCAAGACTGGATTGTGAAGAAGAGAACTGCCAGGGAAAAGGAGAGAGACCCAGCCCAGCTCTGTCAGATGTCAGCATCCTTGAGGAGCCCCTTTGGCCCCGTTTCTCAGCTGAAATCCAGTCCTTTCTGCTGACCTGAGCAACAAGCTGAATGAAATATGAGCTGCTCTCTCTCAAAAGGAAAGCTAAAGGCAGTGATGCAGGCTCAGGTTTTGGCTTTATGGATATTTAAAGGATCCAAATAAAAAGATTAAAAATAAAAGAGATTGATTTTTAAATACATCTGGTATTGTGCAAGAGCTTTGGTACCTCAGTGATCTTTTTACTGCCTTCTATCAGAGAACACACACAGGGCATTTTCAATTACTTTAATTACGTGTCAGGGTTATTGATGCACTGAACCCTGCCAGACATTCCAGAATATTATCTTTAATCGCTACTGTTTCCTTATCTGTGTTCCAAGGAAAACCGTTCTCAGTTATTTTCCAGGATAAAAAGAGAATGAAATACGGCTTTTAGATTGAATTTTGAAAGATAAAAAAAGGTGAATTTTCTCACCCGCCATAATAAAATATTTATCACACTGGCATTATTTACCTTTGTAAAGCTTTTATGAAATCTTCCTGGCATAACAGCAGGACTAAAGTTCCCGGAGTTTCTTTAACACCAGACAAGGAGACCTTGAATCCCAGAAATTCAAGCACCAAAGGAAACAACATGGGTACCTCTGCTATCCATCCAGATTATCTGCAGATGACACGGACCCCAAAAAGCTGAGCTGGTTAAATGAATTTTCTTCCTCTTTCTCCCTGCAAACCATCATGACAAAAGAAGGTCCTGAGATGAGGCAATCAGTGCAGATCAGCACAGGCCCACCAAGCCCACGTTTTGGTCACTAAAACGCAGACACCTGATTGGCAGAGGGTCAACAGACAGACAGTGTAGGACCACTATACATTCACTTGATGCAACAAGCTCTTGTCGAGTAAGATGTTTTACAGTGCCAAAGGTAAAACCTATTTTCGACTCCATGGAGAGCTCTAGGATTTCTTTCAAAAAAATTAAATTACTTCTACATGCTTCTGAGTCCAGCCAACTTCCAGGATCTCACCAGGCGGCAACACCAGCTCAAAAGATGAAAAACCTACTATGAGCATAGAGGACTTATCCAGTTTCTGCTCTTCTCTTCAGCTGGGAAGCCTGCTCTCTCTAAAACTTAGATAAAAATTTACATTTTACTAGGGAAACACCAAGCAGTTGAATGATACAGCCCTGTGTATGACACACTGCTGCACAAAAATCCCCCAACAGTGATGTCTTCCCCTGTAACAGCAAGGATCCAAAATTCTCTCTCATTACCTACTCCTAAATTACTCTGCAGTACTTGTATGTAACAGCCACAAACCATAACTCTGCTCCAAAACAGATTTTTTTCATCTGTTCAGCTCAATACAATGATTAGAGTTGTTCCAGCTTAAAAGGGACAAAAGAAACAAAACGTCCATGGCTTCCTGCAAGGATCAGCTTAATTACAGTTCCCTTGTTTTCATCAGCCTGTCAGCACCAGCAGCCCACAGACCACCACAGCCCTCCTGCAGCTGTGCTCCTGCTAGCTGCCAGATACCACTTTTGTGATTGCTTCTGTCCAGATGTCTGCTGCATTCCTGGGCATACAGGTAGGGGTGCTTTCCTTTTTTTCCAGGCTGTCTTGTTCCTAGTCTGATGAACACCCTTGCCCAGGCAGAGGGGAGAGGCTGGGAAACATTCCAGGTGACTGGAGAGCCATCCAATACCTCGAGAGAAATGCTGCAGCCAGTAGTGGCAGGGGTCTGCCAGCCAGGAATTCTGCCTGAGATTACACTCCATCTCCCTTCAGGTCCATGTTCCCACCTGCAGCAATGTTAAACACAAACAAAGCAACAAGAAAATCACAAAGTGGGGGGGGGAAAAGCACCAAATCCAAGAGAAAGCATACCTCAAATTTCTGCAGCACACCTCTGCTTGATGGTGAGTGCAGCTGAAGCTGCAATGACAGTGACAGTGATACTTTAACAGGCTGCATCATTTCTCAGATGCTGTAGTATCACAGCAAAGGAGCAAGAAGAAAACAAATAAAGGGATCAGGAACAAAATGTTTCTGTGGACCTCTGTACTGGGTTTGCATGGCCAGGTTTTGGGGCTACAGGGGTGGCTTCTGTGAGAAGCTGCCAGAAGCCACCCTGGTGTCTGATGAAGCCAACACCAGCTGGCTCCAGGGCAGACTCATTGCTGGCCAAAGCTGAGCCCAGCAGAGATGGCAGTGCCACCTCTGGGGTAACAGAATTAAGAAGGGGAAAGTGACTGTGCCAGGAGCAATAGCAGTGAAGAGAGGAGTGAGGACGTGTGAGAGAACAGCTCTGCAGACACCCCAGGCAGGGAAAGAGGAGAGGCTCCAGGCACCAGAGCAGAGGTTCCCCTGCAGCCTGGGATGTGGCACATGGTGAGGCAGCTGTGCCCCTGCAGCCCATGGAGGAGACCACACTGGGGCAGGGGGATGCCCAAAGGGGGCTGTGAGCCCATGTGAAGCCTGTTCCTGAAGGACTGCATCCCAAGGGAGTGAGCCACACTGGAGCAGTTCACTGGGAAGGACTCAGGTGGAAGAAATCCATGGAGAACTGGCCCCGGTGGGAGGGGCCCTACACTGGAACAGGGGCAGAGTGGGAGGAGTTCTCCAGCTGAGGAAGAAGAGGTGGCAGAGGTAACACATGATGGACTGACCTCAGCCCCCATCCCCTGTGCTCCTGCACTGCTGTCAGGAGGAAGCAGAGAAACTGGGAGTGATGTTGAGCCTGGGAAGAGGGGAGAGTAGGGGGAAAGGTGTCTTAGGATATGAGGTTTTATTTCTCATTATCCTACTCTGATTTGATTGGTAATAAACTGATTTCCCCAAGGGAAGTCTGTTCTGCCCTGACAGTAACTGAGGGGCCTCTCCCTGCTTCATTCTGACCCACAAATGTTCTGCTGTATTTTCTCTTCCCTGCCCAGCTGAGGAGAGCAGCTGAGGGTGGCTTTGGTGGGCAGCTGGCATTCAGCCAGGGTCACCCCACCACAGCTACCTCAGTGCTCTGGACTGATTTCTCATTTTCACATTACAGCACCTCTGCTTCGCAGAAGAAAACCCCAAAAATTAATTGCCAAGACTAATGTGTGCCTAGCAGTGGGAATTTTCTCATTAACATTTCTTTGTGTTAACAAACAAGTTCTTATCTTTTCTAATGACTTTTTAAGTACCATCAGTGAGGACGATGCCACCATCCTGAAGCCATCCCAGCCCCCAACTGGCTGGTGATCTCACAAGGTTTTATAGGTAGCTCTTGTATGCTTAAACAGAAGGAGTTTTTGAAGACAGCACAGTGCAGGGGAGGAAGAGATCTCCACATATTTCACAATCCTCACCAACCTTTCCCCCTCAGCAGCGATGTAATTTCCATTTCTCCCAGCAGCAGCATCCTTATTTCATTTATAGAACAGCAATTCCCACCCACACTTTACTAATTGTCAAAATAGAAAAGGATTGCTTGATGCAGCTGCAAAGAAGGTGGAACAGAAGCAGAAATCAGAAGGCAGTGCCATGAACAGAAACCTAGGTCCAGTGTCATTAAACATGTGACCTCAAGAAAAAGGCTGGACTGGCTTTCAATGCCCTGAAGATTTGATTCCAGAGTCATACACATATTTCATTTGCAAAGACATCTTGTAAATAGGTTAAATCCTGTAAATTTGAGAAAAAAAAAAAAAAAAAGAGCAGAGAAGGTGGCAGAGACACAGTTCCATATCACCTAGTTTGCAAGAAAACATCAAAACAAAAAAAAAATAGTTCTATTTGTGTACATGCCTCTCTTTCCCCACGAAACCACCTAACCAGTATGTCTATGGTAACACACTGGTGTAATAACAAAATAATTATTTTTAAAAGATTTATGTTTTCAAAAGCTTTTGGTCATTGTCTCCTCACAGTTACCAAACCTCACCATGGTAATCTGAATTCTCCAGGGAGCTATCAACACTTAACTGCAGCTGTAGTTTGCATTTCAGACTGAGCTGGCAAAGTAAGGACCTCTTGATCACATTCATTTTCTAATTAAGAAAAAATGATAAGCAGATGTAGGAGAGGGGGGAAAGGAAAACAAACATCAAACCCCAAAAATCCCCTTGAACTAGAAAACATGTACTTTCACTGGGGAGCTGAGCAACTGCATTGTGAAAGAAAGCAACAACAAAAAAAATGGGTAGTGGAAAATTAGCAAGGGAAATAATTATGTCAATAAATAAGTAGGGAACAATTGATTGACACAACAGTAAAGATTCACCAGAGGGGTTTAACATGAGAAACCTGCCTCCAAAGCAAACAAACATCAGCACTCTGTGATAGAAAGTGTAAAATCTTTCCCAAGAGACTATTAAACATGTGAAAAAAACTGCAAGCTAGTTTGCAAGATGCAGATTTGCACATGTTTAGCTTGTTTCTAATCAAGTGCAATACTTAACTACAGGCTTCAGAATGATACACTTCAGGCTCTCTACTCCTCAGATGAAGACAATTACTGAGCATGACTCTCCATCCTCTCTCATTTGCAGTTACAATGCTTGAGCCTTTATGGCTCAAGCCATAAAGGAGTGGCACTCAGAATCACTGTCTTCAACTGGAAATCAGGAATCAGTGAGGCAGAGCAAAAGCTCACCTGCCTCAGCACCCTGTTCTGATACTGACCACAAAGGGATGCCCAGGACACAAAGTCAGACTCTCCCAGCCATATGAAGTCTCCCAGAATTTGGGAGAATTAACTGAGACCAGAATTTTTTTGCACAATAGGACGCAAAACCCAGACCAATATAGGAGAGGGAAAATTCCAGCTGTCCCTATTCTTTCCTGTTTGCAGGCAGGTGATACTAAACACAAAAAGAATAGTGAGGGGGAAAGGACCGTGATTTGTGTTGTGCTCAGGGCAAATCAAGGAGATATGCTTATTGCTGCAGCAAACAAAAATGGGCTTCTGGGCTGTAACTCCTCCTTTTCTGCAATCTTCTGGAAGATAACATTTCTCTCAATTCTCTTTCTACCAGGGTGGAAGCCAAGGCAGGTCTGGCTCGAGACAAGTCAAGTAATTGCTTGGGAGGAGAGTGTGCTTGAAACAGCAAGACATTTCCATCCTGCTACAACAGTTGCCTACAACAGTCCTGAAAGTGAGAGGACTGTAAAAGGTGTGGGGATCAGACACTTCCAGCTGCAGCCAACAAGCCCCAGCCCTTTCCCTCTCCCCTCCCCAGCCCTGCCTCTGTTGCAGCAGGTGGAACACAAATCCAGCCCTGCTGTGTGCTCAGCGTTGCTGCAGTGAGCTGCCAGCTTCAGCTGCCCTGCCCAAGGCTTTGGCACAGCACCTCACACGCTGTCCTCATGCAACAGAACTGTTTTCCTCCCCTTTCCTAGTGAGGCTGCAATCCCTTCTCCCTGCATCTCAGCTGCACTGCTGCTCAGCTCCCTGCAGAATCCTGTTTGTGCCTTGTCTGAGTGGAAACTGCTGAGGAGCAGGGATGCATGTCCTGCACTGCTGCCTGATCCACAGCAGGATCATCACCAGCAGCTGCTGATGACATGGGGCTTATCGTGGCTCCAGCCTCTGTATTTCTAGAAGCTGCATAAAGACTGGAATATCAGACTGTCAGACCAGGCTCTGTGAGTCACACCAGACCTCATAAAGATCTCAGACTGGTTTAGAGGCCAGTTTGATGAATATGAGTACTAAGCAACAACAAATTTTTATGAAATAAACTTAATGGTGCCACAGTTGGATCTTGGAAAACCTTGCTGCAGCTCTGAAATACTCAGAAAAGCTGAGAAACATAAAACAATTCAGCAGCTAGACCACAGGATTTAAAAAAAAAAAAAAATCCAAAGAAGCCAAAGAATATTAACAATGTCTGACACAGTTTGGTTGTGAGTTTGTATTAAATGGTTTTGTGTGATTATGAAGCATCACATTTTCTAAGAAACTTGCCACAAAACTACCTAAGAGAACTTTAAAGTTGTTTTGGAAAAGAAAAGCTCTCAAGCTCAGGTGGTATCTGTTTGGGTGAGGTTGTTTAAGGAAAGAACAGAAATGTGGTAACCTGGACAATTACAGAGTGAAAGCTGGTTCAGTGGTGCAAGTCATTGCTCAGAGCTACACAAGGGACAGCACCAAAATGTCTTCATTGCATCAGCTTAATCTCTACCTTCATCACAGTTATTTTCACCCCTTTGTGCAAATACCAGTGTGGGAGCCGGGGGGACGGTGATGGTGATGAGATCTCTGGAGCCAAGGCTGCTCTTGGGGTGTGTGGTTCATTGCACAGGGCCTGGGTGAAGGGGCTCTGCTGAGAGCTGCCAGCTGCAGCTCAGAGCAGAGCAGGGAGAGAGAGAGGTAAGAGCAGTAAGAGCAAAAGCAAGAAGTCAGAGAGCAAAGTTCCCGTTACAATCCATTAAATATTCTTCTATACTGAATATTCTAACTTGCACCATTTAATCTATTACAAGATACCAATCCTATAGCATTTACATACAGCCTATAAGAATCATTACATTACCATACTGTGTTATATTTTAAACCCTAAAAACTACTCTTTGGAGCTACCTGCCAAGCTGGTAGGATCTGCTCTGACCCTTGGACTTCCAGTGAGGAGAAGGGCATTGTTTAATCAAAAGGGGATTACCTGCAGCTGGCCACACTGTTGTTTTCCAGTTGTGCAGTAACTAAAGCTCTAAACATCAAAACTTGCTTTCAATTCTATTTCACCCATAGGTTTCATATTCTCAAAACCTAAGCAATCATATTTATAAGGTTTTCCTTTTTCATCTTCTCCAACAACCAGTGTTCATTAAAGATGCAAAGCACAGGTCTGAGTGCTCACTCCCATTGTCAGAGGCCATGTGCCCCAGCTGGGCAACTGCACGGGCCCCTGGGCTGGTTTCTGCTGCACTGTCCATGCTGCTGTCCCTCAGTCTGTTTGTCCCCTCTGCCTGAGGGGATGGCACAGTCACTGCTGTGTTTTATAGTGGCAATAATCCAGGAATCTGCAATTAAACTCCCATAATTAACCTTTTGCTGACAACAGCAGCAGCAACATCTCTGAGATCAGACCCCATTTAAAAAGCCTATGCCTCCAGTGTTGGTGTGTGTCGTTTTTGATAACAGATTAAAGGGATTTTTTTTTTTTTTTCCTGTGTTCACATCCTCCTCAGACAGCAGGCTGTGTCTCACTGTTTGAACAAGAACTGGTAACAATTACAAGCATCTTTGGAATTACAAATAGTCACTTTACAGATAGAAATGTCACAGAACACTAGCAAAATATTTCTGGGTAATTTTTTTGCTTCTTCACATATTTTAATATACTTAAAAGATACTTTTTAAACCATCAATCTCCAGAATAAATATTTGAACGCCGACTGCCATGTACCTATTTCTTGGTGTTTAAGAAAGAAGTAAGTTTTCAACCTATTGTTCTCTGTGAATATGCATATTGGTTGGCAAAAGGCTCTTCTACTAGATACCACCAGTAGATAATCAGCCTGCTCTATTATTTCACTTTCTCTGATCATCAGTTTCACTTTGACACCATTTGTTAACCTGGGGCATTTGATGCAGGTGTAATGGAGTCCTTTTATCATATATTAGCTATTATTCAGTGGTCTTATGTCCTTTTTATTTCTTCTGGTTTTATTAGGCGTCTACTGCAACTGAATATTTTACTGTGAGGAGTTTCAATTATTTATGAACATGGAATATTTGCTGGTTTTCACAGTTTATGGTTTCCATTCGCCATCTAAATGGCTTTGTACATGAACAGAATATTCTGTGCTTAATTTTCCACGTGCTTTGGTAGATCTGTTTAGAGTTCCCAGTTCACCTAATTTCCTTCTTCAACCATCAACTTTCAGTTTTACGCCTTTTGTGAGAGAAACAAAACAAAACGAAACTAAACTAAATGAAACGGCTTGAATTGTAACCTACTCCTAAGTGCTCGCTTCACTAAACTGAGCTCTCTCTTAAAAAATAAAGCCTTAGATTAAAAAAGAAAAAAGGGCCACTCTCTAGTGACTTCTGATGTGTCTGTGTTCTCTGATCTGATAAACCAACAGCTTGTGCATTCCTCAGCTATGTTGTGGATATGATCCACTCACGAAAATCATGGGGCTCTTTCAAAGTCAGGTTTTAAACTACCTGACATGGAGTTTTTCCTGTCAACACAGAAAATTATTTTAGCAGGACCATTTGCAAGTTTGGGAACTAATAAATTTAAGAAAAGAGTTCATAATAACTTGTGATCCACTGATCCTTCTCTTGAAATGCTAGCAAAATTTCACTGACATGAATGATGATTCACAAATGATGACTTCAGCCTCTGTTTCCAAAAAAGCAAAATTATTCCAAGAACCTGTTAACTTTTTAAAACTTCTTTACACTGAAGAATGAAATAAAACCAAGAATACAACTTCCTCCTCTGCAGAAGCAACACAATTTGCTTACAGTTATGAAGCAAAAACTACAGAAAGGTGGTATCACCTATATCAGAAGTAGACAAATCCCATTTATATGCTCTAATTCTGAGCTTCATTGCTGATGTCAACACAAGGTAAACAGCTTAAACCAACTCTTCTCCACTGATGGGCAGCCCCTCTTTTCCAGCTTCCCAGACTGCACTCCAGCAAGCCTTTCTCCTCCTTGTTTAGGACTTACACTTGTGCTACAGGATTATCACCTTTAAAGCACAGCCAGCTGAGGACGACAGTGGTGACCCCACACAGCTGACCAGGCAAGCCACAGCCAGTCAGAAATCCATACACAGGGTACAAAAGCTCAGCAATCAGGTATAACATACTCAGCAATCCAGCAACATCAGAAGGAAAATTTGGTTTTCTGTTGTACAGACAAATGAGCATCCAGAGAAATACCTGTCAATCCCTCAGGTTAAAGAACTGCAGTGAATCACCCCAAGTCTTTGCCCAGCTTCCACTGAGATTTCCTTGAGGTGACATCACTGGGTGTATTGCTGGGATCCCACCACCTATCACCTGGAAATCATTTTGGACAGTTTGTTCTCTTCCCATACACAACCTGAGTTTAAAGCATAAGGGAGATCAAAAAGGCCTGAGAGGGAATTTACATTCTATCTCCTTTCCCTTCAACAGCATCATCAGAAAAGTTTGACTCACTCAGCAGAGAGTAACAACACTGTAAGAACTGAGACACAGACTCAGAGCAGCAGGGAATCTGAATCATTTATGGACAGAAACAAGCTGGTTTTTTCTCTATGAATCACCACAGCCTCCATATGGACAGTCCCATAACCAAATCCTTGCTTGCTCTACCGAAGCTTGACATTTGAAATCCGTCTCCTGTACTTTTCTGTAGGAAATAGCAAAAAAAAAAAAAAAGGCATCACCACTACACACATGAACAGTCATGATCAGATAGACCAAAAATGTGTCATTTATCTGGGAAAACACAGGGCCTCTCAGAGGCAGATGTAAATTAGACTGACAGACAGATGTAGTGCCAACAAAACCATGACAGGGATGCGTAGGAAAAGTTACCTCAGCTTACACTGGATTTGAGAAATTCAATTCTTTTCATTCTCACAGTTCTATAAAACAGTGCTGGCTGCTGAAAGAAAAAGTTAAATATGCATAACCTCAAGTGAGCACAGGAGATTGGCACCTGCTCTGCCTTTAAAAATGGGCATTACTAAGTACATGAGAGCAGTGCTGGAGCAAACATCAAAATTACCACCTGAACACACCAAGGGCCAGTGCTGTCCAGATTGAGGGGCACAAAGACATTAACCTGACAGGGAGCAACACACTGAAAATGAGGAGAGCCCTTCCTGCAAAGTGTCCTAAATACACCTGTCCTGCACAGGGAACAAAGGTCAAGTGCAAAAGCATTAATTAGCTAAGCACCTAGCAAGCAATTAGCTGGACATTTCTGTCTTTTCCAACATAACTCATTTTGCATGTCTGGAATTTTTTCCTTTCACACTCTTATCCTTGTCTCCATAAACGCGTGTATGTTCTGCCTTTTGTATGTCAACTTTTCTTCTTTTTACCATAACTGGCCTTGAATACAGTTGGTTTTTCAGATCCCTGATGCATGCCAAAGCATTGGGAATGGCAAAGTTGAGGCACATGGTTCCAGCACTATGGACCAGGCCATTTCTCAGGCACAGAACTAGTATGCCTGAGAGGAGATGGTGTCTTTTGGTGCCCAGCAATAGCTGGGCAGGATCTCTGGGATGTGCCAAGTCAGTAGGTGGGACACCCACAGTAACCAACGATGTTCATAACAGGGCCCTCATTAATCTAACTCATTCCAGAAAGACTGAGAACAAAAGAGATAGAGGAGTTCAGACTGAGTTCACACTAACAGAGAAATATTTTGTAATGTGCATGTAGTGGTTTGAGCTGTTGTGACCTTCAGCAGTCTCATGCTTCCTTCCTCCATCTGGATGATTCCCTGCAGACTGGGAGACCTTATCACTTGGGCAAGGATACCAGAGCAAGAGAACAGCTTTTGTTCCAGTAAGCCACGAAGGTAAAAAATATTCACTACTAAAAAGCTACAGATGGAACCCAATTAATGAAATCTGACTTCTTGTTTATATTGTGAAATACCTAAAAAGACTGACTCGGATATGACCACAGCAAAATATAAATTTTACGTTATATTCTTTTGTGTGCATTAGGGACGTAAAACCAAATTTAACCTTTATTTAATTACTCCCAACAACTGGAATATTCCGTATAAATAGGTATGGTTTAGAAAAAAGCTTGTAAATTTATTGCTTTGATACTCAAGCTGCTAGTCCCTGGGATGCACTCAACTACTACAGGCTTGCAAAACTGACGGAGGTGTTGTTTATATGGAACTGCTGAAATTGCTGCTGCTCACCAGACAGATGGACTGAGTCACTGCAGCACAAATCTCGGAGAACAACTGTGTGCAGAATCTGCTCTGCTGTCACAGCTTGTGACTCCCTTTGTAAGGCATGAGCAGGATGCCTGTGGGAGATGTCACTGCACTGGCCACACTCATTTCCAGCAGGGGCTGCAAACTCCTTGGTCATGGTGCACAGGGTGAATGCCCCACGTGTTACCAAGCAAATGCTCAATGCAACAGGCTAACAATGTACACATGTAATTAATCCTTATTAAAAGTTCATTACACTGATAGAGTTTAATTCCTATAGAGGCATCATTTGACAAAAGGGGGTAGTGGAAGAAGAAGGAAGGATATTTTACCAAGCCAGTTCTGCTGCTTTTTCTGTAATTTAAGTAGGGGGAAAAAATTAACTAATGATGAGGTTGTGTTTCTGAAAGAAGTGTGGCATGAAACATCCCACTGCTGCCCAAACTGCTCATTCTGCTGTCATTTGCCCTGCTATCTGGCACAGAGAGAACAATTGAGAAAGCTGTCAGCAATGCCTCCCTTCATTCCCAGGAGAGGTGGGACAGGCACTCTGACAAACATCATCTCCCACTTCCCAGAACACTGACACAATTCAGGGCCAAAAACCCTTGGAGAAATGCTTAGTCACACAAGGTTTCAGCTGATATTCTATTTTCTCAAGATTTTGTCAAGTATGCATGGCTGCATCCTTCGTTATCAATAGGCAATTAAGCAGATGCAGTCTGCTGTAATAGAAGCTTCAGTTTATCATGTAATGAGACAGGCATTGTAACAGCAATCAACCTCTCTGACACTCCTGACAAGGATTAAAAAAAAAAAAAAATCCTGAATTTCTGTTGAGATTGCACTGATCAGGCCATAAACACTCTCTTCTGCTGGCTATGCTACCACAGGTAAAAAACCAGCAATTGAGAACTGATAAATCATAGAATTCTTTTTTTATATGCGTCCAAAGAAAAAAACATCTCCTGAATAACTGTGATTCCTTGAGTGTCTCTGAGACCCCTGGCTTCCTTAGGTGTCTGTCAAACCTGTCATTTTCAGTTAAACACTGCTGGGAGCAAGTGACTCAGAACTACTCTATTAAATTAACTCTTCATGCTGGAATAAAATCCCAGCTCATATGCAGCACAGTTTAACCATCTTAGTTCTATAACCAGAAAAGCAGGGAAAAAAAAAAAAAAAAAAAAGAAAAAAGAAAAAAATAAAAAAGGGCATTTCTAAAACCAAATCATTTGAAGGCTAGAGAAACGCTGTTATTATGCATGAGAGGCATGCTGCACTTGAAGCAGAGACACTTTCCTGTCCTGAAAAAGCACCAACTCTATCACCAAACAGATCAAAAGCAGCCATTTGCTCAAAGTAATGGGCTGCTTCTATAAAATTGTCACACATCAGTGATTTTGCCATTCCCACACCTCCATTCTTGAACACTCAGCAGTGACCTGCTGATCCACCAGAACAGCTGAAGAATGGATTATTGTTTGTACATAAAATATAGCAACCATGGCCACAGATATTCAGTGCACACAAAAGTGATTTAAAAATCTTTTATTTGGTCAGCAGCAAACTTCTTGTTGGGATGCAAGTAGTGCCCACAGCTCTCTGTAATCTTCCAAGTACAGTGCTGCCTTTGCTCACAAATGAAGTCGTGTAGTGGTAGACTAAAGGATTTGTCATTCTCCAGTGTTTCATTTTTTATGAACCTCAGAAAGGCTCCCAGTCAAGCTTCTTATCAACCAGCTGCAGAAATCTTACAGCTTCATTTTACAACTCTGGGTTGTCCTGTGCCCAAAACTTTCTTGCAACAAGCCAAGATTACTGTTCATTATGATAAGGGCCAGCAATCAAGTGGCCAAGAACCTAAGTACAGGGGTGTGGAAATAATCACCCACAAAGCAAGGGAGAGGTTCTTTGTACAGCTGGAGAAAAAAGGGTTGCTGAAGAAGAGTGGGGGCAGAATGTTCAGCTGTTCTCAGCTGTTCAAGTGAAGAGAGAGGTGTCCAAAGGCAGCACATGAGCCATTGCAACAGGCACAAACCCAGTGAGGCAGAGGTAGAAAGTTACACAAGGTGGATAGGTACTGCCACAGTGCCACTGACCACGGAAAGGACACACATTGCTAATATTTTCACATGCCATTTAAGAGACAAAAGGCAAAAACAAAACAAAACAAAGCATGGTGGGTGCAAAAAACTGGAAAAGTTTGTTTGCAAAGGAGACAGAGATTGTTTCAGTGACAGATGTCCAGTCCACATACCTGCCCCAGAACTGCTGCAGCGTCATCCTAATTGAAAATTAGTCTTCCAGAATGTCATGCAATTTTGTGTGTCCTTATCTCCAAGGAAAAACATATTTAATAAATTCAAATGTCCGTGTCTCCACAATGTTGGCCATATCTGAAAGCTGTTGCTACTTTGCCCTGAACACAATTACTGAGGCACTTGGCTGCCAGCCATCAGCAGATGAAACAATTCTGATTCAGGAGATTTTCTTTTTTTCCCCCCCAGTTTAGCAGAGATTATTGAAAAAGCTCAGTTCTCTTAGCCCACTATTGAAATTGCAAGCCAGGGTCATTCTTTTCTAGGCCTACCAGAGTCAGCTGTCTGAGATTTGAATGACAGACTGTCCAAATCCTCTTTATGCTGCCAGCCTTGCAGGAGCACCAAGAGCTCAGTGTCCATGACGTTGGGCATGAGCCATTTTACACACATTACACACACATTATGCACACATCTCTCCCCTGAGGGGAGTGCCTGTGCAAAACTGCTGGTACTTCTGCTCCTGTCCCTCAGGGTCTCACTCTTCTACTCTCTTACCACATCACAAAATTAAATACAAGTTTCAAACTGTGTCTGACAACTTTCTGAGGTTTCTGTCATCTCTCTCGTTCAAGAATTTGTCTTCCAGTTCAAGGATTATTTTTTCACTTGCCTGTAGGATGCTTGACTTAATTTGTTCCTAAAGACTCCAGTCTTCCTTTACTGTATGGAACTAATCATTGTGGTATTGAATGCCTTTCTTTTTTCAGTAAAACCAAAACACTCTTCTGCTTAATGAATTCCATTAGGCTTTTGATTTATATAAAAATAATAAACTGAAGAAACCGATGCTGGGAAAAAAACCCCAACGTTTTCCATTGCAAATCACAGGGCACGTAAAAACTCTGATAAACAAAATGTTTTCATGCCTAACTCCTGCTCAAGAAAATAAATTAATTATTTTCATACTGTTACATCTGATGCAGATTGAACCATGAAAAGCTAATGCCACCACAGTGCAAGTGGAGGGACAGGGCAGCTGCAGGTGTAAAAACTGGAGAGTACCTCTATGGAGGAAAGGCAACAAAGCTTTAAGCTCTTTTTTTGTCTGCCTCTAGATGCTCACAGAACTCCCACAATAACACATTCTTTCCTTTAGTTTTTAGACCTTGTGGCTTTCATTTTTGCAGTTTTGAAAGTCTAAGTTTAACAACTTACCCAACTATTAACATGCTCTGCAGGTCAGCATTGAGAATGAACAGGGCTGACAGAAATTACCAGCTCTGCTGTCAGTTGTTCACTGTTGTCCTTTATAAGTGCTCTCATGAGAATCAACTCTTCCCTCCTCCCCCGTAATTAGCTCTGTCTGGTTTGGATGCCAACAAATGCAAGAGAAACATCAGAGGAGCTGGAAATTCCGGATGTGGCAGCTCAGCACTGTCAATTAGTCATCTTCCTCCCAGGAGAGCACCGCAGAAGAATCTCCACTCCCTCGAGGTTTTCGTGTGTTGGTGTGGTTTAATTACATGTGCTCCTATCTCCTTACAGTGCTGCAAGAACAGGCTCAGGGATATGAACAACCACCTCTTTCATAGTGTATTTCAGACTGTAAGCCAGCCAAAGCTGTAACAGACAACAGGGAGTTGCCAAGGCGATTGACACTATGTACAGCAACTCACCACATCCTCAACTCCTCTTAAAATACATCAGTGCTGTCAAAATGACCTATTAGCCAGGGCCAAGGAACACCTCTTCCAATTCCGCCTGTATCTGCAGCAAATGCAAGCATCTGGCAGTAAAATCAGTAGCTCTCTTGGGACCTGTGACCTGCAGAATATCTTTGAGCATTTTGCTCACTGGAGACCAGACATTTGGGAATAAACACAGAAATAAGAAGTAAATTTAATTAAGGTCAAGCAAGAATCTGCACATCAAGAAAGATGAAAATGTTCAGGCATAGCTGTTACTTTATGAGGAAAAGATTTGTGAAAAGGAGTTTAAGTAAAGAAACAGTTAAAAATCTGAACCAGAAAAGGGTAACTCCATGACTGTGAGTTCCTTTCTTACAGAAATTAGATGTTCCTTATAAACTTGGAACCAGACAGCAGTTCTGCATAGTTTGTGACTTGGGACTGAAAGTCTCCTGACAAAGAGCAAATGCAAAACCTTTTCATTTCTCTCTAGCCTGTATGATAGAGGTACTTTTTCCTCTTAAACCTGGGACGCAATCAGAAGAAATTGTGCCTGCAGGAAAGTGAGGAGCTGCAGCGAGTGGATTTCAGGCAGGCAGCTACTCCCAACTGCATCCACAGGGGCTGCACCCAGAGCTGCAGTGACAACACAAAAGGAGAGTGAGATCATAAACTCAATTAAAAATGCCTGTGTGCTTCTGATGTGTGTTCTCTGACAGCACCTTGCCTGTTCCAAAGGGATGAACGTGGACACTTGACTCTCATAAAGAGCAGGAGTAGCCTGTAAGCAAAGTGGTCTTTGCAAGCACAGATGGTCTCCTCAGCTGGCTTCCTGCCAAGCTGTCCACTCTTTCTCCTCCTCTCACAGGAGACACCTCAATGGGCTACAAATGCAATACATGAGAGAAGAATGCAGTGTGTAATAAACATCTTTTCTGTAACATTCTCACAATGAAGGACTACCTACATTCCTGTGTGTTAGTAAGTTTAGGCCCTCTGGTTGGCACTCTGGTGTCATTTCAGTCCCCTAGCAGTGCATCTTGCCAATAAAGGCATTCAGTGGGAAGTGTAGGAACAGCAACTGTACTTCCATGTGCAGTGACAACAATCACTGCTGAGGGAACTGCCCTGGACATGCCAGGCAGCCCCACAACTGCAGAGAAGGGAGGACTCAGAATAGTGGGGGTTTCATCTGTTTCTGTAGTGTACATTCAGAGGAAGCTGCACCGTTTTTTGGGACCTCACAACTAAGAACAGGCAACCTTTCAATTTTATTTTTTTTTCCTGTTTTCACAAAGTCGGCAGAGAAAACAAAAATTCATCTTTTTCTAGAAAATGCTCAGAGGGTTACTATGGTCTAAAATCTATTTCAGTATTAGGAAATGGTAATTCAAGAAAACTTCACTAATCTTGATGGGAGATCAAAATGTGGACACAAGGTCCTACAGCATTTTGTTTCAAGGAAACACAGAATTCCCAATGGTGCAAGTTGAACTTCCATTTTAACTTTTCTATGAGTATAATTTCCTTTTATCTTCTTAAATTTCAATTTCTGGAGGTGACTATCATGGATGAGAACACGGGCATCACTGGCCTGCTCAAACGTAAACTAAAAAGCAACTATATCTCAAATAACAAGACTTGGTTTTAATAAATAGTTTCCTCCGAGCTCCTTTAATTATTCCATTAAATCTCCAATAATAATAATAATAATAATAATAATAATAATAATAGAATATAAGAAGTCCAATGGTATTTTTGTTCTGACTCAGTACAAAATTAGCTCTCTGGGAGACTCCTCAGTAGTTTATAATTTCATCTTTTCAGAATTCTTCTCTTACCTTTCCAGACAAAACACAGCATATCTGCTCTCAGTTAAAAGCAGATGTCTTCATGTTTTAAGTTGCAAAATTCGAAATTTTGAGCAATGAGCAATTTGGGCTCATTGCTGAGGGCTAAGAAAGCTGGGACCCCAAGGTTCCTTGGAGCAGCTGTGACCTCCCACCAGCAGAAAGCTGTGACACAGACAGCAGCACCACACAGATCTTAGTGGCCTGGCTGGGGCCAGTCTGAAAGACAGAAACATTTTGTGTGGCTTCAAGTGTAGTTAGGAGTCAGAGGAGCAGATCACAGGGCTGCTGTGCATTTCCACAGACTCACACAACAGCTGGGGTTGGAAGGGACCTCTGGAGGTCACCCAGTCCCACCTCCCTGCCAGGGCAGGGTCACCCAGTGTGGGTTTGCAAGAAATGTTTTATNCGTGTCAGAGCTGCCGGGAGCCCAAGCTGGGCCAGAACCAGATACACAACGCTACAGCCCAGAGCAGGTGACACAGGAACACAGCCAGGTGCATTGGGAATGCTTCGAATTTTGCAACTTAAAAGGCATTTGTAAACAGTGCTGAGTTTTGTTCTCTGATTAATGAGTTGGGTATGAAGCAGATCTCCAGAGGAAATCAATTTTATTCAATATCAGAGCAAAACGCCCCCGCAAATATTTAGAAAAGAAGTTGCTGAAAGCTGCTCACTTTACTTCAATTTCTGCCCTGAGCCCTCCTTCCATCCTGTTTTTCACTGCTCTCAGATGAATAGAACACAGTTAGAGGTGCTGGATGCCACTTCAGACCTCTTGGGGTCTGGAATCATATCCAGAATCCACATCTGCTAATCTTACGATATCAGCTGAAATGCTGCCACCTTCATACACGAAAAAGCAGTGATTTTATCCTGTAGCTGCAAGAGCATCAGTCAGGAGTTTCACAGCACCCTACACAAATAACCCAGAAAAACCGTATTTAATACTCAGAAATCAGAATGATTGCTTTCCAGAAAGACACTCCTTTTCCCTTACTACAAATTATATCTTTTTATACAAAAAGAGGAATAGGCAGAGATACTGGCTATTATTTATTTTTGAACTTGAGAATAGCATGGCAATAAAAACTCCAAATTATTTCACTCTCATTAAAGTTAGGTTGTTTGTTTGGTTTTTTTGTTTTGTTTTTTGTTTTGTTTTTGTTGGTTTTTTCCAGAAACAATGGTAAAGCAAGATTTTCTTGTCAAAACAAGTAAATTTCTACCATGTTTTTTTGTGTCATATGTGAAATACTGTTTAGAAGTTTAAGTTTTTTGCACTTTGTCCTGTAAAGCCATCAAATTTTCATAGGACATCAGCTGTCACAAATGAAAGTTGTACAAAACTAGGAGCAGATTCTTTTCTTCAACAAATGTGAGTTAAGGCCATCCTAATTCCTTCTAGATCTAGAAAGGCTTGGTGAATTTCTAGTTCTCTATAGATACAAAGTCATTCTGCTGGAAGGGCTGGATGTCTCTGGGTTTCCTTTAGAAGATGAGTCCACTCTCCAAAGCCTGGGGACAGGAGGAGTGCAGCTCAGGCTGCATCCCTTGTTGAGTTATCCAAAGATCTTGGCAAGGTCTTCAGCAAAGCAAAAAAATAAATAATTAACACCTCAATGTTACTTAAAAGAATCCAAGGGAAGAGCACATAAAATGACTTCCACATATCTTAATACAACATGTCAATCTGCAAAATGCCTCACACCTCTTCAGGCTTCACCCTTACATCATCTCTCTTAAAGCCTATGTTCAATTGCTTTCCAAATTTATTTTCTCCCAGCTTTCATTTGTCCTGAATGTAACTGATGGTGCATCCAGCAATTCCTCTCACACACCACAAATCAAAAGCTTCTTTCCATGAGGATGCCAGCTTCAAAGTCTAGAACGAGACTTCAAGCCTAGCTTGACTTGAAAAAACCTTGCAAAAGTGGGTCTCTGTTGTTCAGAAATGGGTAACACTAACTTGGATTGTGCCTGTGTGTGCTTCCACACATCACTGAAAGATTAAGAGGCAGTATCCATAACCTCATTAATTTGATTCAGCTAAGGAAACACAAGGCACTCCCTCTCTCTTTGTCTCTAGCAACAGCAAGAAAGCTGATGAAAATTTTCACATTGAGAACTCTGACACTGTTGTGGTGCATCTCAGCAATATTTAACATTTTCTCTCCGAAACACAAATTACTGTTCTGTGCTGACTAACCACAGACTTGGAATTTCTCTCACACAGATAGAAAATAGCTGTTCCATTTTTCTCCTTTAACACAAAGGCTCCCAGCACTACTGTACACTGAAAAAGTCACAAGACTGACCTGTGTGTTTTTCTCTCTCCAAGTCTCTCATTCTTCTTGCATGTTATTTATTCTTTGTGATATGAGCCAAACAGCTCCCAGTTTTGAGGCCAAAGAGCCACTGCCACTTCCCAAACTTACTTCCAGTCTCTGCAGACTGGGAACAGACACAGCCTTGGGAACAGACAAACCCCTGGCCTGGGAAACAGCCACAGCTCATTTTCTGCTAAGCCACCCCCAAAATTCCTTTGAGTACAGCATGGGTAGCAGGTGTGTTGATGTTTCTGTACCAGTCAGGCACTCTGGGCAGCAAGGTGTCACAGAAACAACACAAAATATTTCCCTCCCTCCTTTCTGTCTCACAAGTCCTTCCAAGGGCCTCCATGCCAGAAAGGGATTATCCTGACCAGCCTCTCAGGGCACATGAGACATTCCCAGCCAATTTCATTAGCAAGCTCTGAGAGCTGCCAGATATTCCTCAAGGCAAGCTAACCTCCTAGTCACATGAGGTACCAATAAACAGTATTTTAAAATTATGCTTAAAATCAAGCCCCTAAATGCCAAAATCCAATTCATTTGGGTAGTAAGCAGAAGGTGTGAAAAAAACCTCACCACAACAACAAAACCTCCACTAACTACAGGTGGGGGTTGTAGTTAGTAGTTAGTTATCAAACTCAGTAATACTGATTTTAGCTTGCTTTAATAATAACCTCTGATTCTCATCCATTTAAAAAACTCCAGGTGACATTTTAAAGGCATGAAGCTGCCCTGCAGCTGCTGTGCCTTCACCTTCCAGATACCAGAGGCAGGTGAGCACTGAGGGCCACATCCCACAGCTGGGCTTCCACAGTGAGAATCACCAACCAAACAGGAAGCTAAGAATGCTGAAAGAAAATCAGATTACATGTGGAGCTCTCCAGGAGGTAATGATTTCAAAAAGTCTATGGAAAAGAAAGATCTTTTTCCTCATGAATATGATGCAGGACTGGAATAGCCAGACATCTGTCATTTTGATATGTGCATGGTCTCCAGAGCTGTCTAGCTGACAAAGCCACGGCCATTAAAATACATCCTAAATAAAAAGAGACACAACAGCCCATTATTCTTAAGGCTGCTCTGTACCACACAGATTTGCAATGGGGATTTGATACAGTCCCAGGCAAATCTATGACTCACCATTAGAAATCAGAGCAATAGGGATCAGGCTACTGTATCATAAGGAAAAAAAACATTGCATTATTTCACATTCTCCTGATATTGTGTTATCAGGATTTCTTCTGAACAATCTGTTTTAGTTTCCCATTACAGATAATTAGAATGTGTTTTGTCTCAATGCAATGTCCACTCAAATGAAACACTGAAGAGCATGATTAAAAATCAAGTCAAAAGTATCTAATAGGTTTTCCTGTCACTGCTCATGGACATACTCTGCATTCATTCTTTCCTAATTCACTGTCTTTATACATGCAACTTGAAAATAGCTCAGGCAATTCTAATTCATAGCTGGGCGCAGCATGCCCAACAGTGACAGAGGTAACAATGAAAGCCATTTATTAATAAAAATTACAAATAATTATTTGAATGACAATGTCACCACCCCCATACTGTGCTTCTCCAAAGTAGCTTGTTGCCCTGAAGAGAAATAAGCACAGCTCAAATGTTATTTAAGCCACCCAAGTGAGATTTCATCTTGCTTTTTTTATCCAAAGCATGCTTGCCCCTCCCCATGAGCCTCTTCCCTGCAAGACTGCATTTCACTCTTCTGTCTAAAGAAATGCTCCAAGGATAAAGAACCTGTGATTCCTCACCTCCACAGAAACAGGCCAGGGAACTGATTCCTGTAATTTAACTTTGATTCCACATATGGTTTGGCCATAAGGTGTTCTTACCTAATTTGTTCCACCAGTCATGGAACATTTACAGTATCAGACTGTTTTCTGGGTCTGTCTTTTATTAAAAACCCACTGAGGCATATGAGACATTCATGTGTACAGCATATGCTAAACCAGGGCAACATAAGAAGAGGCAATGCTGCCAGCTTCAAAAAATAAAGGAAAACATGAAAAACAAATCACACTCTACCAACTACTCCTTTCATTTTTCTTCTTAAATAGAAAACATTACTTACGAGCAACAGAGTTTTGGTTTTAACTATGGTCAAAAGACTCAATCCCAAGTACAGCATTTCATTCACTGACACAGGAGATCTCTACACGAAGCAGTTCCAAGGCTCAGGGCACTCCTGGAGGTTCAGATAAAAGAAATTAAAAGGAATTATGTGAGATGTTCCCCCTCCCAGTACTACAGGTTACTACAGGTGTGCCTGAGCACTGTTTATTTTAGGGCTATCCTGCTCCACTCTGCAGCTGTAGCCCTGTTTCCCACCTGTAGCAGTTAAAAGGAAGATGAGGAAAAGAACAGTGAATCTGAGAATCATCATCTCCTGGAACTTTACGTGAGCCCTACAGCCTCTCAGTCCTTGCACATTTCTTATTTTGAGATCATCCTCTCATCACCTTCAAGAAAATTATGCCCTCTACAGACCCACTAAATACAATTAAAGCAATCATAGCTTGATCACTAAATGATAGCCATGCTTTTGTCACAAGCTCTGTCAAATCCTGGCTGCACTGACCCGACGAGCCTACGGACCCATCAATATGCAGCAAAGAGCTGCACAAACCTGTGTCCTGAAGCAGTGCAGGAAGTATTCCATCACCAAGCCAAAACTTTGGGACAGTCCCATTACTTTTCCACAGAGAGAGCCCTTGAGTTAGTTTCCTATGGCTCAGATTGCTGTAACCCCTCTTCTCCAGAGCAGGAATGTGTTGTCCAAACACTGTTACGTGTGGTCATAGGTCAGAGACAGAAATCATGACTGGAGCCCTCTTGATCACGAGACAAACAGCCTGTTTGATTGTTCACAACCTTCTTATATGGGGAGTTCAAAACTCCCGGGTCTAGACACTGATTGGGCTGGGTCTGAACACAGCCCAGCTCCCTGGCCAGTGATGCATCTGCATGTAGGGTTGGAAGGGATTGGCTGAGGTCTCTGTGTGAGTTTAAATCTTTCCTATGATTGTTCACCTAGGGACTTGTTTATCCAACTAGGAGAGCCAAATTTGTATTATAGCCACATTTATCTGCCCTGCTACAGACTAGCTGTACTGTGACAAAACACCACTTCCTATGCACTTAAAATTCTTTAATCTATAAAGCAGTAAGCTAAATTAAAGCACTACTTTTATTGGACATGAGGTTATTATCAATATCTGATAACTGACTGACTTAGAATATACCTCCACTTCTCAGCCTTGCCATGCTTTGCAATACCTGATGACTTCCTTCTGAAGTTCTGAAGAAAAAAAAGCAGTTTCACTATGATTGAAGGAGGAAATTTGGTAATGCTGAAATCTTCTTCCTGTGACTGACTTGATTGTGGGTATGCAAAAGGTAGAACCACACACTTTCAAGTCCTAGAACAATGTTAAGTGGCAATTAACAAGTCAGTATTAAGAGGTGATGCTCATCATCACTCTGATTAGCTTAGAAAAAATGTAACATATTTTCCCCCTTCTGTAAAAAGAATTGGAGTGAGCTTCTTCACAACTGTATTTTTTTTTTCCAGAAACAATGGTAAAGCAAGATTTTCTTGTCAGTAGCACTCATAATAACTTTCCTACAACAGAATGAACCACGGGCAATTGCTAAAATGAGTATTAACACTTCCACAAAGCATCAAGGAAATACATAGTGCTGATGTCAGTGGAGTCAAGAGATGAAAATATAGTGCTAAAGAACAACTTCTACAAAATGTACAACTGAGGAAACACTGACATTTGGAATTCAGAGTTATTTAGTGTTTTCCAAAACAAAGCATTCAATAAAGCACTGTGTAGTATAAACACTGCATCCAAAGGTAAGAGGAACTCAAAGTTAGGTCCCAGATGTATTGGCCAGACCCTGGGATAGAGGGGAGAATAGATGACAACATCCCCTCCAAACAGGAAGAGCAGGAATTTGTACAAGCTCTTGTGACTGAGTCCCTGTTGTTGCTATTGGTGTTTATAAAGCTCCTAGAAATTAAGATAAAGATGAAAAGCCAAATTAAAGCCAGTAAACTGGGTTCATTGAGACTCTCACTAAATCAACATGAGTTGCTACAGAGTCTCTCTATTTGGAAATCCTCTGTATCAGCTAATGTTCTGAAGCAGACCACAAATGCCTCCCATTACTTACTCCCTCATGTTTCCCTATGGTCCCAATGGCTTACAGTCACACCAAGGTGAGGTGTGCAGGTGGATAATGCAGGTTTGGAAAAACAAAACAGAGACCACTGCTTCTTCTAGCAAGATCTGTCTTTATTACACACACTCCATTACTTATGTTTCTGCTGTGGGAAGGTTTAGGGAAAGTTTTGGGAAGGTGCAGAAGGAAAGACAAAACAGCCACACCACCAAGCACCTGGCAGAGCAGACTTTTCTGCCCTTATCAGTCACTCACCCAAACGTGCCCCCTCCCAGTACTCTGGGTGGTAAAGGACAACATTCACAGGTGGTGTTTATGGCTGGAGTCAATCCTTTGGTGTGCACCTTTCCCAAGAGGACAGAGGGCCTTTATCAAAGTCCAGATAAATGTGACAGGCCACTGCTTCTACACAGAGCTCCATCAAGGTCAGGATGGCTGCAGCAGGTCACTGCTCCCACAGATAATATTAGACAGGTAATATAATTTGAAAGACCAGAGAGGCTCTTGGACACAGAAAACCTTTGCAAACCAGGGACTGGAACACTGCTTTTTTTATATATGCAAAATACCTGCACTTCTAGAGAGTTCACAGATGTCTGGACCATGATGCAAGTCTGGCATTCTGATTCTTAAGAAGGTCTGTACTCACTTTCAGTAATCAGTACAGCCCAGCATTGCCAAGTGTTCTGCACCACAGATTTCTTGCCTTTAAATCTCTCAAGCCTGACCAAGTAACACCTCTCTCTGAGCCCAGGATCACTGCCATACACCCCGAGCAGTACAGGGCCTCTGATGCTAAATTCCATCATTTGTGTTCAGGATGGCTGGAAGCAGACTGACAATCCTCCCTCTCCTCACAATGGCACTCTGCATCCTGCTCAGCAGAAAGGTGTATCTTTCCACTTCCAAATTAGGAAAACCAGGAATCTGTGGCCCAAGTAGAAAAATTTAGCCAAGAAATACCCAGGTTTTTTAAAGAGAAACTCAGTAAGTCAGTAGCAGTGTGAGTGAGTAAGATGTAGGAAATAATAGTCAATATAAAATGACAAGAGTTTAAAAATACAGCTTTCACTTACACTTTCTACACATTTTAAAACCATCCACCTGAGAGGAACTCAGTAGGATGCAGGGAGATTTTTTTGTTGTGCATGTCAAATGTCTTGAACAAGATATAGAGTCTTGGCCTCTGCACCATAGTCCTCTACACCCAATAATTACTATAAAATCTGTTATTAAGAAGCATTACTAGACTCATGTTTTTAAATCTCCAAGATGGAATACAGGTAGGGGGTCACTTTGGCCCACAATGCGAAGAAATAACAAACAACTTTGGCAATAAAAGTCTTCCTCAATTTTGAGCTCATTTAATGCACTGCACAACTGGTAAAAAAAAATGGGTTAAGCTTAGACAGATGTGCTGCTTATTCCAGTATCAGCATGATTTCTTTGGGAAAGCTGCTAGAAATACTTTGGTAAGACAAAGTAGGTGACCTAGGTGTCCGTGTTGTTGCTTTAACAATAGCAGATATGTGTATTTTGTACTGTTTGCCTTTGTCATTGTAACATAAGACTTTGAAACAAGGTGAAATTGAAATAGCCTTTCTGAGGAATGATAAATTGCAGATGAAACCGACAGTGTTAAGTGGGGAGGGGAGCATTCAGCATATCCTTGGTGATCGCTGCAAATACCAGGGAATGAAAGAAGAAATGTTCAAAGTATATAGAGATATAACTTTGCTTAGGGTATCTTTTTAGTCCTGTGATGAATCATTCCAAAGCCAGTGTCTGTGTACAGTCTAGCTGGACAGCCTGCTCTCCAGTTACATAATCAGAACTCAGAGATAAGTCAGATAAAAATTAATGGCCTCAACTAATCATGCATCACTTGAAGTGGGGGGAGATGGGGGGTGGTTCGTGTGTAAACATGCAGGGAATTGTTTTCTTTTTCACTATTTTAGGAAAAGTATGGGAAATATTGGGTGAGCAAATATGAGTAAGGTACACTGACTCACAATTTAGTATCAATGTTCCAGATTCCAAAAATATATAATGGTGTCTGCAGCACATCTATATATAGCATGGATTTCTATAAAGGGATAAAATTATCACCATTTTTTCCATGGCAAATCCTGATAGGAAATTCATGTCTCATTCCAACGTGTGCTGGTTTTAGAAGTTCAAGGTTTTCATTTTGGCTATGTACAAATATATCCTGAAATGTCAGCACACGAGGCAGTATTAACCCAATACAGAACTAATAAATGCATTCTGATCTCTGCTTGAACAGTCTGGGTGAGCCACTCACAGTGTTCACTCATTTCATAAATGCTTTGGTAACTTCTGGAAGGAAATGGCATTGAATTCCAACTGCACAAAGAAGATACCACTGATGGTATCGAAAATTATTTTTGTTGCCTGCTATAAACACACAAAACATAATCAATTAAATATTCCAGGTCTGCTATTTATTTACAAGAGAATAGGGAGATTAGTTTGAACAGACAACAAGCAACTGCTATCAATGCTAAAAATTGTTATGGAAAGTGAAGGAGAAAGAGTGAAGGTCGCGTTTTGTATTGCAGTAACAAGAAAGGTTCCTTTCTTTTATTATGAATGGAGAGGATTTAAAAATAAGTACTAAAAGCAGTATGAAATACAATCCCCTAACAGACACCAAAACTATTTCTGTGTGTTCCTAGCAAATCTTTTTGACTGTTACAAAGAAGGAAGGTTCCTGATGACTTTGAAAGAGTGGCTAATACCAGGCACAGCAGAAAAACTTTTTTCTTTTCTCCCCAAAAGAAGGACATTTTCAAGGTACAGAACTCATTGTTCTACCACTGAACACTGAATAAAAATGCACCTGTCAATTATAAATATCATCATCATCAACCTGGTTTGACCTCCAGTCACACACAGCCCTTGGTTATGCAAAACACAGAGGATTATTGTGGGGACCCATCTCGAATGACACAAAATCCTTCTATTCACACAGAAGAGAAAGTTGGGTTTAGCATGAGGCCATACAAGCTTGTCTTGCAAGAATGCAAGAACAGAGTTATTTTGTCTGGGGATATCAGGAGGAAGGTCTTTTTTAGCTTAAGCAACTTGGCTTGAGCTTTTTTCCCCCCTCCCTTGGTCTGCTTAAATTCACGCAGATCTATTTTTCCTCAAAAGTAACTGTTCCATATTCTAGGAAGCTGGTTTGGGGGCACTTTGTTTTACCATTTGACCATACTGCTGATACGTGGAAAGTTTAATGGAGAAAATGGAAAAGTGAGACTGTGGAAGAGGGATGCCTCTACTTCCAACTGAACTATCTCCTGCTGTGACCTTTCACAGCCATACTCCTGGCACAAGCCCATATTCCTTCTCTCCCCCATGTGAAGAATCATTTTGTCTACTATTGGTTACCACACCCTGCAAGACCTTCTGCTACAGCTGCTCATGAAAATGCTCCTGAGCCCAGATCTTGGGAAGGGGACACAGAGAAATATCTCCATGAGAACTGGTTATGTACAGCCAGGTCAGGCCTGGGATGCAGCCACCTGAGGAGCTGAGGGAAGGTGAACATCAGAGGAGTGAAGGTGGATGGGCAGCTGTAACCAGCAGAGGAGTTAGGTGCCTCTGTCAGTGCAGAGAGCTCAGCTTGTTCTCACTGACTCTTCCTTCTGAAACCTTCTGCTAGGTACTTTGAGAAGATGAGCAGTTGAAACTATGACTGGAATGTGTTTCTGGAAGATGAAAGGATAATTATAGGTGACATCTCAGCCTCTGCCCTCTGCAAGTCCAGTTCAAGGTGTTGTTTTGATTCACAATATACATGTCAAAAAAGGGATACTGTTTTTGCCTGTTCCCTAGAATCAAGCACTTTAAATCAGTGAAATGCTTACAATAATCTAAAACTTCTGAGAATCAGGTGAGATCTCTTCAGCTTGAGGTAAATTCACACAAGCCTATCTGGCTTGCCAACAGAGCAAAATAATACAGCAGCTATTATATAAAGGTGTTGGCATTGTTCTATAGAAAGATATAATATTAGTTAGTTCTTTTCTTTACCAAAAAGCCCATAATCTAGCTGGCTTTTAGGTATTCTTACTGTAAGGCAATTACTGACTATAGTGCTATAAACTAAGAATAGGCATGAGGCCCTGGATCTAGAGGATCAGCCAGATGACACAGAAGAAAATGATCTGCCCAGTGAGCCTCCCAATTATGCTTCATCTGTCAGACAGATCCCCACCTATGACATTAAAAATAAAAGAAGGGTAGTCCTTGTGGTTGACTCCCTTCTGAGGGGAACAGAAGGCCCTACATGTCAACCAGACCCATCCCACAGGGAGGTCTGCTGCCTCCCAGGGGCCCAGGTATGGGATATTACTGAGAGGCTCCTTGGGCTGATTCAGTCCTTTGATTATTACCCACTGCTGATAGTCCAGGCTGGCAGTGATGAGACTGAAAAGAGGAGTGTCAGGGCAATTAAAAGGGACTTTAGGGCATTGGGTCAAATGATTGATAGGGCAGGAGCACAGGTGATGTTCTGCTCAGTCCCTTTGGTGGCAGAGAAAAATGGTGAAAGGAATAGGAGAGCCCACATTATCAACAAGTGGTTCAAAGGTTGGTGTTATCAGGAGAATTTTGGGTTCTTTGATCATGGGGCAACTTTTTTGGCACCTGGCCTGCTGGAACGGAATGGGTTCCATCTCTCTGTTAAAGACAGAAGGATTTTAGCTCATGAACTGCCAGAACTCACCGAGAGGGATTTAAACTAGGTTTGAAGGGGGAAGGGGGTGCAGCTGGGCTGTCTGGAAGCAGGCCCAAGGGTGGTAAGCCCAAGTTAGGGGTGAAATCAGTAACCCAGCTGAGGTGCATGTACACTAATGCACACAGCATGGGTACTGGAAGTGAGTACAGGCCCAGCAGGACAGAACAAAACATTACTTTGTATTTCTGGCATTTGGGCTGGGTGGCATCTAGTCAGCATGCTGTATTTTTGAAAATCTCTCTCAATTGCACTGTCAGTAACATTATTTCTGCTATTTTCCTCTCCCTATTTGCATTATTCAGTCATGTATATGCTACCCTCATGTGTTAGTCATCTTGAGTCTCTACATTCTTCTATAGCTTTGTTGTACACTTCTGCATTTCAGCATTAACTGGCATGTTTATATTTCCCCCCCTTTGCAAGCCTCCATCACTCCACCCTGATACAAGCTTGCTGGTTTTTTCACTTTCAGTCAAGCTCTGAAGACACCTCAGTTCCACTGCCCTGAACACAACTGAGTTTTTTGCATGAGTTTTGTATTTTTATTTTGTTTTCTAAACCAACTCCCTAAATTTTCTCTTTATTTTTGTGATTAAGGGTAACAGGCCTCTTTCAATTCCAGAGCAAACAGCTTTAACTGATGGTCTTCTCGAGCCTGAGAAACTGATGGTTTTCTCATTCTACAGAATGTAATGCTGTTTACCTTTCTTCTTTTTTTTTTTTTTTTTTT
>VWYO01023418.1:58516-75676 GCA_013400275.1 Rhadina sibilatrix
GAAAGAAAAAAAAAAAAAAAAAAGAGAAAAGAAAAAAACAAAGCAGGTTGGTCTGAAGCCTTACACAGCACAGCAAAACCAGAACTGTTTCCTTCAGGTTGCATAAGCATCGTATCACTGGTAACCAAATCCCCCAGTGCAACCCAAACACCAACTTGTTTGTTCCTAATTCTGTAGCCAATGTCTACTGGTGCTGGCAGATGACCTGCCAGGATTATATTGCTGGATTATATCCCACTGCTCAAAATTCAATGACACACAAAGGTCACTAATGGATTTGCAAGGCTAATTTTCTGAACTGTACTTAGATCGCTGATGGTTCTCATTCCCTCAATAAAAAGGGAGAGATTTTTTTCCAGTAATAAGTCACCATTTGGTAAATTGATCAGTATTATTTAGGCATGGTCTGGCATACGTACTGCAGTGGAAAAAAAGGGAAAACAAACAAATGAAAAGGCACAACTGCTCCCAAAACTATTAAAGACTATTAAGAATAAAGCCTGAAAGGTAGATGCTGAGATGAGAGGGAGTTAATGAATTCTTATCTTCTGGCTGCAAGAAGGAAAAAACAAAGGCAGCTATAGAAATAGAACAAGAACACAGCAGGTCTCATCTTCCAGAATTACAGGCTAATAGCATGACCACAGCTAGCCAGAGGGCACCATTAAAACTCACAAACCCACACTAAAAAGATTAGTCTTTCATTTACTCTCCAGAGTATAACCTCTAGAAGTTTGGGTTTTTTATTTAATTCTGAATTGCAGGGGGGTTTTACAGAATTCTCGTGCTGCAAGATGCAGTGCAGCTTCCCCAACCAGCTAGAGTGCACAGTGGATTTTGCACTGTGCCAAACCCTCTCCTATAGTTTACTTAGGGAATTCTGCATACAAGCAGCATCCTGTTTAGGGATTCCCTTCTGATGAAGCAACAGTAGGAGCACATCACTATTTGAACAGAGCTGTTGCTCCTACCTAGGTCACCTGATAAGCAGAAAACCTTTCTAATGAACAGAAAGCCCCAGAATCCTCAGCCTGCAGAAGAGGGGCTCTGGGGTGACCTCGCTGCAGCCTTCCAGTAGTAAAGAGGTTCCAAGAGAGCTGGAGAGGAACTGTTCACCAGGACTTGGAGTGACAGAACAAGGGGGAATGGCTTTAAACTGAAAGGGACTAAGTTTAAATTGGATATTAGGAAGAAATTCCTCTCTGAGAGGGTGGGGAGATCCTGGAACAGGTTGTGCAGAGAAGCTGTGGCTGCCTCATCCCTGGCAGTGTGCAAGGCCAAGTTGATCAGGCCTTGGAGCAACCTGGGATAACGGAAGGTGTCCCTGACTATGACAGGGGCTGGGACAGATGGTCTCTGAAGTCCCTTCCAGCCCAAACCATTCTGTGATTTTATGTTTTCCTGCAACACATTCACCCAAGAATTGCCTACACAGTTATTGTGATATTTGCTGCAGGGTCTTCAGCACTTTCATTTCAGTACCACTGGAAACTCAACTATTAAACTTTGACTTCAAATGGCAAATGACCTATCTCAAATATACTTCTCTGTGGAAAAATATATATGCAACAACCATTAGTGTTGACTTCAAACCTACAGATGAAGGTCAAATTTCATACTGTGAACATTTACTCCACTCATGCTGAGGTGGGATGAACTCACCCTGTTGAAACACAATGAATGCTTATGACCTATGTCATCCCTGCCCTCCTCTTAGGAGAAGGGAAGTCACTTTGTTGTGACCCCCCTTAAATGCTTTTTCTGTCAAAAGATGCAGCACTTCCAGCACTTAATTCTTTCTGCCTGTTTACATTACAATCAGAGAAACATGATGGAAAATACTTACTAAATCACAGATGGGGACATACTACCAGACTGGAACTGTGTCCCTATTCCCAAATGGAGTTGTTTTGCTTGTGAAAAAGAATCTATCCAGTGCTTCTCAGGAATAGGTTTTAGTCTAGCTCTTTGTCCTTCGCAGCTTTGCCACTTGCCATTTTTCTGTCTCCAGGGCTTTTCCCTTATCTCACACTGAATGGTTGTATCTGCACCTTGTTTTCTCAGCAAGGACAGTGCATACACAGAAATCACTCCAGCAGCTTCAGAACCACCCTGAATTTATTTTACTCAGGAAAGATCCTACCAAAGCATCTGTATTTGAAAGGTATACTTTTACCTAGCATTTCATTTGGCTCCAAGAATTACTGGACGCCTGTTCTAACTTTTTCAAAAACTCAGATTCTCTGGGGAACACCAGACTTTTGATCCTAGTTACCAGTTTCTAGGACATCACCTTCATCTCTGTCTGGAAGCCTCTGGTGCTGCCACTCCTGGCATGGTGAGCTCTCTGGCAAGGTTAAAAAGCTAAGCAAAGACCTTTCTGGAAGCCAGTACTGGCTTTGAACTAGAACACAGTCTAAAGTCAAGTCAGTATTTCTTGTTATCACATCAGAGGCCAAAGAGATTTCCTGCATTCGATTGTTTTCAAAAAACATAAGAAGTTTTTTATCAGATACTGTCTTCTCTCCCTCTTTTAAAAAGTAGGATCTGCAGTTTTAACATACAGTAAATGTTAAGTTCCTTTTATTTCTAAGCCTACAGCAGCAACACCTTCAGCCAGAGCAGTGCCTGCCACCACCTGCAGCACCTCAAACAAGCTGAGCTCCCTTTGGGCAGAAGTGTTGCTGTAGGGACACAGCAAATGAGACAGGCTGATCACCAAACAACATGAGAAAACAAACAGTCCTACAAAGCATATAGCCTACAGAAACCTAGGGACATGCACTGCCAGATCTCTCAAGAGCCATGATAGCAGCTGACACTTCTGCACTGAAAAATGCTTCTAAGGTGTTCAAAGCAGCTTCAACAAATTTTACAACAGCAACCAAGAATGAACACACATTTGTGCAATCTTCCTAACTCAAATTCTGTTCTGCCCACTCTGCTTCCTCTGTATATCTGTTGTGCAGCCAGCTCCAGCACAGAATCTGCAAGTACCGAGTCAGCTTGGCCACATCTTTTAAGTCCCACATACAATTTATACTTCATAACTAAGAGTTCTATTTCTCCTTTGCCTTCAAATACTCCTCTCATTACTACAGTTTCCTTACACTTTTTTAATTAGGTAGCTTAACTTCACTTTAAGGATATTGATGGGAGTCCAGCAGACTAAAATTAGTTGGTACAAGCACAGACCTTCTGTTCAGTAGGTGGTAACAAACCATTTTTTCTGCAACCATGGAGGCACAGGCACTTGCAGCATCATGTCAGTCAGTTCACACAAAACATGATGGGGGAAAAAAGTGAAATCTAGATTCACATCTCCTTAAGACCTCAGAGACCTAACAGCTCTTTTCCACTGAGCTAAGACACCTGCTACAATTCTCTGCATTCCTTCCATCCTAATAAATACCCCTTAAAAACAGAAAGCCATGGCTGATGGAAATACAACAAATCTGTTTCCTAGAAGGACACTGAAATGTTTAAAGCATGAAATCCAATCTCCACTTTTTAGAAACATCATGAAAAAAGGATGTTTATTGCAAACTATCCATTACCCAGTACGAGACCCAAGTAAAGTGATTGCTCCAAATCACATGCATGAGTTTCAGTCTCCCACATTCTAGGCATATGTCATGATAAATTTAAAACACTTAAATAAAGGGGGAAAAAACACACAAAAAACCCTTTCCTGACTACTTCTACCCAGCAGACTACTTAGGACAGGATACAAGTCTCTGTGCATGTGTCCTGGAGTGATCCAGAATGTTATATTGTATTCCACAGTTACTGTGCCCAAAAATTGCCTCTTTCAGACCCTGCAGCAGGGCCCTTGTCTGGGAGGGTGCTACCATGGGCATTTTTAAAATCACTCCGCCCAGACAGCTCCCTGCTTTTCACTGTGTGGTGTTTGCTTCACGGGCTGTTTGGTCTTTACTCAGGCAAAGGTTCTTATTTTCTTCCCTTTTTGGGTTCTCTTTTCATCTGGGGTTTTTTTCCTTGCTTTGGAGAGGTGCAGTCAGCGGGTTTGAGCTGTCCTGGGTGGCTGCAGGTCAGCTCAGGTCCCCAGCCCAGACTGACCAGCCCTGCTCTGGGAGAGAAGATGGGAACAGAGCGCTCTCTCTCTCTCTCTTTGGTGGCAGCTTTGGGTTTGCACTTGCAGCCACTTGTAGAAACTGTATTTCATAATTAGAAACTATTTCAAAGTGAACTTTGCAAACCTGGTTGACAGCAAAAAAAAACCAAGAAAACAAGCAAGGTCCTGGGGACAGGACACCTTCTGCCAGAGCCAGCAGACCAGTCCTGTCCCCATCCTGAGTTCCTGTGGAGTTGAAATTTAGCCCTGTGCTATCTAGCAGTTATTTACTTCCCCTCCTGCCTGCAGGCATTCTGTTTGTTAATAAACTGTTATTTTTTTCACTTAAATCTACTTGTATCTTTTTCCTTATTAGTTGGGATTAGCTGGAATCAAGGGGGAAGTTACCCATTTCAGAGTGCCCACCACTTTAAATTGTCTCAAACCAAGTCATGCAAACTCTCTTGCTTTCCATTTGGAAGGCAGTATTCCCAGGATATACACTGATAAGGAAATACTGTTGCACAGACACATCTTCTAGGGAAAGGAAGACAAAATAAGGCACAGTAGAGCTTTCTGGTATTACGGTAGGGAATAGATTAACAGGGCGAAGACTAAAATATTTAGTCTCCCTGGAGTTTTAACTTCAAACTGAAACCAGACACAAACCAATCTTTCATTTTACAAGTGGAGAAATCGCGTCTCCTGCTGTTTGCCAATGTGGAATTTCCACTTAGACCATAAAGAGTGACACCTGTTCCATTCCCTGTGGACATTAAGGAACTTTAGTCCAGTGGCTGAGATACATGTGCTCAGCTCGTTTCCTGCCTCTGCTGACAAGTCTTGCCAGCATAGGAAAGGCAAGGGGTTTGTGCACAACTAAAAGGGTATTTTGCCCACCCATAAGATCTCTGTAAATTGGACTGCAGGGCTGTGCAGGAGAGCCTGCTGTGTTTCCAGTCATGGCAGGTGACAAGAGAAGCATTTGTCACCAGTAATGCCCACCTGGTACCTTGCAGAAATACCATGGAATTCACTTAGAATAGAACCGAGAACATTAAATTCTGCTGTACTCCAGCTTCATTATTCAGTGCACTGCTAAGCATTCTGCACCAGGCAAAGCTTCTAGATTGATTTAAGATACAGCCACAAGCAATAATCAAGTTATGGGGGTGTAAAACATAGAGAATGACAGCAATGCCTGCACTGAGAGGGAAAATAATTACGTCCTCAAGGCCAAACTAAGGTGGAAAAGCTCCTTGAGGCATGGAGTCACATAACTCTCAAATATTTACCTCAAAAGCCTGTACCCCTCATCAAGATGAAAGAATGTTTAATTACTATCAGCTTTCCTTACATGCAAATATTACGTTCATCTTTTTAAAAATCGTCTTGAATTCACTTGTAGCACTAAGTAGCCCTAAGAGCTCTTAAATCAAGTAGCAGCAAGTAGGAGAGCAACCACACTTGACCACACTTAAAGTCCTATAGCAGACAAATAAATAAGCTTCCTTTACAAAGACAAAACCAAATATTTTGAGTCACCTCCCTCTTTATTATCCTCAGTCATTGCCTCACCCCCAAAGTATAGCACCCTTATGATTAGCAATTTCCCAGTAATTGCAGACAAGAGCAAATCATTTTATCTGATGAGCAGAAAATAAAAGCCCTGTTTGATTTTCCCTAAAATTCAGCTGGATGCTTTGGAACAATCCTAAAAAGACCATGATTTCACTGTACTACACAGAAGCTTAATTTCAGAGTTGGATTGGTAAAAATAAGACATCAACTCTGGATTTTCACATAAGGAATTCAGATTTGAAATGCATTTCTTTAAAGAAACGTTCTTTTGCATTTCATAATGTTTTATCAAAGTATAAATACATTGTGACAATAGTCATATGTTGCATTAATAAGTAGACAGGATTCGGTTTTTTCTTCATGCAGAAAAGCCAATTCTTTATTCACAAAGCTCATATTTATAGGAAATATCAGAAGGTACCATGTCAGATCTAATTGGCTAACAATACACAATACTCAGTTTATAAGTTGGTAAATGGCTAGGGTGTATACCTGTCAAATCTCTCTGTATTTGGTTAGTTTATATATTTTGTTCACTGATTCCCATGGGATAGATTCATTGTTTATGCAGGTGCCACTTATTTTTCTCTCTTAGAAGAGGTTGTTATGCAAACAGATTCTCATTCTCCTTATGGGAACTTAGAAGCTACTGCTAGCTTAGCTAGATTAGCAGGGCCTAAACCATATTTTATGAGACTTTCTTTTATAATATCTCTACTTGTATGCAAGTCATATATCCCAAATTAAGTATTTAGCTGTGTGAAACAAATGCTAGAATTCACAGAGCAGCTTTTCCTTTCTCCAGGCCAATAAATCAACACAGGTGGCTCAGGCGTAATTGAAAACTTACTGTATATGTTACAAACCTTACTATCTAGAAGAAAACCTAAATCTTGGTGTATCAAAGAAGCAATTTCTCTGAGGGAGAAAGATTTTTTTTTTTCTGGTGATGCTTTTCTCTGTGTGACTGATTTACAGCCTTTGGTGCTATGCAAAGTTCCCAATGAAAATGGACAACTGCTTTACAAAAGCCCTCAGAAAAGGTCAGGCATATAACTGACAGCACAGACAAAGACTGTCATCACCTCTCCTGTGATACTTAGTTCTGGTTAGTTCCAATCACAGATAACAAATGTGGATTCAGTTCCTCAATTTCTCCATTCACAAAACTCAAGGAGCATTCAAGGGAACTTCTGGGAGATTAAAGACATGGAATAAGTGTATTCAATCATTTCGGAAAAAGTTGCAAGGTAAAGGAGAGGGAGGATGGCAGCAGGAAGCTTGCATCTCCAACATCAGCCTGTGGGGAGGAGAACAATGAGAGAAGCCCAGCTTTTATCCTTCCTTCTAAGTCGTTAGGAAGTGGAAACAAATGAACTCACTGGCTTGAAGAAAATAATGTGTCATTTAGTATCTAGAGGAGGAATGCAGCCTGGAGTTTCCTCAAAGTCTCATTAGCCCACTCATTAGACCTTGCAGGAAGGTCTGAGCAGAATGGTATCTCAAATAAGACTGCTACTCCTTCAGGGAATCCATCAGACGAATGCTGTTAGGTGTTTCAGCATCAGTTTAAGAAGGTGTAAGGGAAAAGAACTTCTACCATGCAAGCAGGACCATCAAAGTAAAACCATCTGTCCTGGTGTGATGACACCTTTTTAGGCAGCCTTGCTTAAGTGAAACCAGGAACAAACTTAAAATATTCAAAACCCAATTACTATCCTCAGTCAGCCTCTAAACTGTGTAAGTAGGTAACATGCAGTAGTGGCAGCATGCCCAAGCAGTAGGGACAAGGTTATGGTCCCTGAATCCTTGCCAACATCTAGCAGAGATGCTAAGGGAACACACAGCAGACAGAGGATACATTAGAGAGCACCCTGCTCCCAGAACTGTGAGCACCAAGCACTTATGATCAAGGCTGTCAAGGCAGAGGGGGCAAAACACTTCTTCCCAACACCTCTCTTTAGATGCTGTATTTAAATGCATTCCAACTGATAGCAAACTACAGCAGCATTTGAAACATAATTTCTTCTTTGTTTCTACACACCTTATTATGCCTACTTTTTTCCTACGTGTGTAAGAATCTGAATCAGATAAAATGCAGAACACTGAGCATTAACAGCCAAATACATGCTTGCTCCTCTGACATCCATTTGTGACTGAATTTATTGAGAAATTATTGTGACTGAGAAATTATGATGATTTGGTAGAATCAGTTCCAGGACTTGAACATAAGGAAACAAGCTCGTAACAGCTGAGCAAAGCAGTTCCCTTCTTAGCTACCTTTACTGCTACTTTCAGCAGCCAGCATTCCCAGGAATGCTGATTGAAAGCACACTGATGTTTGGAACAGATACCACCCCCACCCCTTGCATCAGATCAGAAAAAAAACCAAAAATAATTAAATCTACAGAGACACAAAGACATAGATGCCTAAGCACCTGACCTCACAGATGCACAGATTACAAATCCATACTCAAGAAGACAGGAAATATTACAGCTGCACACAGGAGACAAGCCAGAGTTAACAAGCACTCCAACGACTCCGAGACATGCAGTGATCAAAGCCTTGACTTGGTTCTACACTCCACAGTTTAGGTCTATCTTCACAGTTGACTGAAAAGAATAAAGTAACTGCAAAGATTCATTTTATGCCATTCTGGTTTACAAAAATACTCAGTGCTTGAACAGAGTACATTTCATTAACAGTTTTCAGGCATCTGACAAAAATCAGAGCTGCTAAATGGCAACACAGGATTCTGTGATAGGGAGGAAATGTAAATGTAGGATGGCAGTGAAGAACAGACATGAAACGTGACCAAAAATTTGAAATAAAGGAAGCCTCACACAGGCACAAAGTCCTGGTGGCTAATGACTTCTTCTCCTGGTAATTACTGCTTGTAAACTGCCAGTCATGTATGCAGTCCCTGGTTTAATAAGTGCTGTTTTAGTTTTCAATAATCTTACCTTGAAAGCCAATATATGCCATACACAGGAAAACAACTGTTTCTCCAAATAGTCTCTTTCCCTCAAGACATCAATTCTGCATTAGTTACATCAAAAAATTTTACTTCCTTCACTGTAGGTACACTATAACCACCGCTTTCTTGTTAATAGCCCAAACCTTCCTTATATTAAATTACCTAGACAAAGGGAAGAATCCAAAGAGCTCTATGCAGCAATGAATGGAAAGTACAAGCCTCATGAAACTGCTGGAACAGCTTCCAGCCCTTAGAGATTTCAGAAACTTCAGCCATATCTGAATATTCAAGATAAATATGCTGAAAATTAAGCATATTTAAATCTCTTTAGCAGTCGCCCTGATTATTCACAGACTATCTGGCCTCAGATCTGTTTACCCTGGTTAAAAAAAGTACACTAAGATAAAGCACTTCAAAGTCCATACTGATCCCCTGCTTTCATGTGTCTCTGTTCTTCTGGAAGCTGCACTTTAGTGGCTGTGATCTACCAGCTACTTTCAGAACTGCTACTACCTATGCCATAAAGATAAAAAAGTTTCTAAAAGAGCATTGTTGTCGTGTTATTGAGCACAACATTTAATAACTATTTGCTGTCAGGATCTTTAAGTCACTTATTTTACCAGAGCTGCTTTGCATTCAGTACCTTCCTGCATGCTAATTTGGAACATAAATTCTTTTCAGCTGTATCTCATTACTATACAAAATAAGCAGTTCACTACTCCATCACAATTACTCAAGTTCATCCTCCTCTTCTATTATCTTCAGTGACAAACCAACAGAGAACTTGAATTTTGCTGGCTTTTATTGTGCCAACAGTATAACAAGGAAGCCAGGAATGGGCTGTAGAAGAGTCCTGAGAAACCATGAGAACACAAGCCCCTGAAGTTTTATAGAGGTCTTGTCTATTTCTTTTAGATTCCTTGAAAAATCTCATCAATACCCTTGTTTTAACATACACTGTCATTTTACTTAAAGTGCCAATTCTCCACTAGATTTTGGTTTACAGCAATTTGAGTTATGCCTACAACATACGTGCTTTAAATGCTAGGAAGGCCAGCTAAAAATAAAAGATGTTGTTTTATTATATATACAAAAAGCCTATCTGAGGATCTGTTTTTCCCTAACATTCAGCAAATGTACTATGGATGTTTTCACTTTTTGCATGCCTTTTTAGTTAAGGAATCTTTTTGGAAACCCATAGGTTTGTTTCTATAATACTTGCAAGGAACAGGTTCCTGATGAAGGTCTGTCAGAGAAAACCACGGAAAGCATCTATAGCTCATCAGGACACACACCCTCTCCCCTCGGACAGAGATTTGAGGATGAGAGCAGAGCTGGATCCCAGACTGTTGGGCAGCAGCACCCACCGTATAATATGGCAGTTCCAGGGGTGCACCATGGCTCCCTGAGGTGCCACCCATGTGGATATCCTGGGGGTGTGTTGCTGGCCCCACGCTCCAGATCTCTGAGCACGGAGCACACCTCACACCACACGGTGCTGGGGGCAGTGACCTTCTCCACCCACGTGCAGTGGGGAATGCCACAACCCCCAGACCTGGCTGGCGGGGGCCTGGCAGTGGCCACCAGCACCGTCCTGAGCCTGCATAGGGAAGGTGCAGCCAAAACACAGCGTGACTTCCCCGCTGTGCCAGAGGGCCAAAAACACAGCACGACCCTCACAGTGTGCAAGACAGCTAGAAGACAGCATGACCTTCCCCGTGTGCCAGAGATCTGGCGCACCATACAGCACAGTGTGACGTGTTCTATTTTAATTGCCCAGGCCCCCTGCTTCTGCTGGTGGGCTGAAGGTCACCCCGCTTAGCTTGTCACAATGATCCCGTGGGTACCTGAAGAGAAAAAAAAGCAAAACAAGTACATTGCTGGATGAGCAACGATGCAGTCCCTCAAGGTGACTCCCGCTGCTCAGAGGCGCCTCACCAGAAAAGCTGCCAGCAGTGCCCGCCGCCCTCCCTCAGCCGTGACAGCCATCTTTGTGCATGACACCACCTGCCCTCCTCCCTCTGCCTCCTGCCCACAAACCGAGGCTGGGACAGGCTTTGCCTCTCTTGGGACGTGCTGGGAGCATCCCTGGCCAGGGCTTGTTCTGGGTGCTGCTCCAGCCCCTAGAGGAATGACCTCCAGCTGGGGGCAATGAGCCGCCTTCCTCCACCTTCCTCTGAAGTGCTACCCCCGCCCCCCAGCCCCCCTGGCTGCTATGCTAGCTCAGATTCTGGGGAGCTTTGGGGGGGTAGGCTTCAAGGATAGGGTAAAAGATTCAAAAGAGGCTCCTACCTCAGGCGGATGTTCCAAGGCTTTATTCTTGAAGGATGTCCCGGAGGCAAAGAGACCAAACAGGGAAGAGCATGGGTTTATCCAGACTCTCTGTCTCAGGACAGATAGCTGGCACTGAGCCAACTGGGAGATAGGGGAAAGGTAGGGTCAAACTACATGGTTACAGGCTTTAGGGGGTCCTGGGGAGAAACCACTTCCCCGAGGAATACAACATTCCTCCTCCTCCCTGCCCGTGCCACCCCTCATCACGCTCTGTACTCCTGTTCACCAAGAGAACGAGGTGTTTCCGCTACGCCAACACAGCAAAGCATTAGAACAAAGTAGTTAAGTCCATGGGGGTTACTCTCCTCCATAAAATTTCATATTACTAATTTAGAAAGATACTGGAAATTGTGACAGCTCCCTCGCTAAATTACAAGGTTTCACAGGGAAAATTATGGCAGCTAAAGTTGGCCTTTGCACGTCTATTCTTTATTAAAAATAATAAGATCTTGAAATATTTATCAAAATATCAAAGGAAATCAGACAAGCAAATTGATTTCTTTAGCTTCCGAAAGGCCTGATATGCTGCCATACCAAATCCACAAGACAGGGGATTTTCTTGGATCTCATGCAGTACCACTCTGTCCTTTAAAATACGCAGTTCTGGATTTCTGTTTGTTACAGTTGTGTAGCTGTTTTTAAAGTCACCTAATACTGCTCTTCACAAGCCAAACTGAGCCAGAACTGAGGAGAGAACATCCTCGCCTAAAGAGATTTATACTACCCAAACCTGTACTCTCCACAAACATTTGATAAGGTTTTTTTTAATAAAATTGCATAATTTTCCTTTATCATCTGCAGTCAGGTATAACCAGCAAGTATATGATAAAAATACTTTTTAGAGAGCTACCTGACTCCTCCATAACAAATCCAATGGCTGTTTTATCCATATATCTGCTATAAATTTAGAGATTCCTTATGGTTCTTTAGCCAGTAAGCTCAGAAGAAGGAAAAAAACATGGTTTAAGATTGGAGTTCTTTTCTTTTCTGATTTGGACACTACTGAATCTTGCTCTCATTTGAGGGCAGGTTACTTTCAACTTTTATTTACTTAAATTTATAACTGGAAACAGACACATTTATTAGCATTTTATCTGCTTTCAACTAGAAAAACATCCCATTAATTTGAAGTTGGTGGAAACAAGGTCAAGTGCAAAGAAAACCACCAAGTATGTTCATTTACAAATACATGTGACACCATGATAGCACCAAAGGCACCTGTAATAGTTCAGCTCCCACAGCAGCTTCACAGAGACTATTTTCCTCAGTACAGACCCTCCTCTGGATGATTAACAGCCAGAGTCTTGTGAAGTCAGCATGAATTTTATTGGCACGCTCTACTACATGTTAGATTTTTTTCATTTTATTCATGGAGCCAGTTTAGAAGCTAAAAGACAGCTTTTCCATTCTAGGATTCAGTCACCTTAGTTTAGTTTCCCATATGTGTTTGTGTTCCCCAGCTGGAAGTGCCACTGCTGTGTAAATAACTGAGACAGCAATCAAGGCTAGAGAAACAACCTCAAACTTCCCCATTCTGTTCCTCCCCAGTGAGAAAATATTTGGTCCATTATTCAGGAAGAAATTTCATTTTCTGGATTCATTTAAAACTCCTAAACATGTACTTTGCTTTTCTTCCTGATTATCGTTATAGATGGGTAATGTGACAGTTGGCTCTTGCAATTAAGAGATTAATATTACGTGTATGTCAAGAGAAGTTTTATTGATGTAGAGTTATGTTATGGTGATTTGTTGTCCACAAATTCTCCATTTGTTCTCCCTTTCCACTCCCCCTTGTATTGTTGACACTGGATAGCCTTGGCAGTCAGAGCATTTGGAAGGAGGGCAGGTCCATTACTAGGGGGCGTGGCATGGCAACACCTGACCTCCAATCAAGTTGCAAGAAAGCAGTCTCCACCAATAAACAGCAAAGAAGGGTTGATTGGCAGACTGTGGGAGGGGCCAGGGCTGCCTGATGCAACAGCAGGGGCATAAAAGGCAGAGCAGCCATTTTGTGGGTGAGCACGTGGCGGTTCAGTTCCGTGCTCCCAGCGCTGCTCTTTCTCCTTATTCAGTCCTTTGTTGTCGTTTGTAAAGGTTTTTAATAAGCCTTTGAAATTTTAAAAATTGAGTGTCACTTCTCACATCATCACTTGCACGTACAAAGTTTATAAACGGAAAGAAAACCATAAAGTAAAAGCCCTCCCTTTATTCCTGTCTGCCGAGGCTCAGCAGAGTTGTAAGTTAAATAGCGTCCTATAAGTAAGGCTCACCTGTCTTTGTTTAAATACTTTTACTTCGCGATGCTCACAAGAGACAGGTATTCCTTGGACTTCAAGTAGTCTTAGCTTTTATGTATCTTCACTGGCATCTTCATAGACAGAAGAGGAGAGGAAAATAATGCTTCTCAGAGGTGGGAGGCACCAGTTACTATTCACATGCTAAGTTGTTCCTTCTCTTACTGGAAAAATATGGTATTCATGTATAAAAGAATTTGCCATCCAGTCCTTCTGTTTACCATGCAGACTCTTAGTATTAAGTTCTTACCTTCTCTATAGTCTCTTCCAGCCTTTTTTTATCTCCCTAATTTTGCAGGCTCTCATCTTCCAAGAGGGCCTGCAAAGAGCAAGATGTTTCCCAGGGGATCCAGGAAAACATCTCTCATGTTCTTCTAGCCCAGGCCAGAACTGCAAGGCTAAACTCCTTGCAGTATATGCCATATCATTTACCCTCCCATAGAAAGGAGGCTGAGCTAATTAAAGAGAGTGATAGTCAGGTGCAGGATAAGCCTACTAAAGGCCCAGGTTAGCACTCCCTTTCCTATGCTTTTCCTCAATAACCCTGTGGATGAAAGAAAATTGGCCATTGCAAAAAGCCCTGAAATACCCTCCCTGGTGCAAAGACAGGCTTCCTGCCACACAGGGTGTGCTCACAGGGTTAGGGGAAAGAAAAGCACCAAAATATCTGAGTTAATCACATGTGAATGATCCCAATTTTATATTTAATTGTCTGTATCACCTCATGAAAGAGCTACTACCAACAACTGGAAAACCTGTGACAAGCTAGGGTACCAGATTTTAGGCAAGGTGTGAAGCATCTCTTATCTACCATTTACCTTTCAAGACAAAGGGAATAAACAGAGACTTTGCTGATGAGAGAGCCAATGGTCGGGGATACACCTCAGTAGTGCTGGCACTCACACGTGTTGAGAGGAAGAAGGGCTGCTTGATTTCTGTTGGCTAGAGCAAGCTCACATGGAAAGCAGTTTGCATCCCCTCCACTTCATCAGGGCTTACTTTGTTCTGCAATAGCTCACGCTTGAGAAACCACATCATTCTGAGCCTCAGGTGAGAGAGCAGTTACTTTCTGAATTCATGCTATCCAGCACTGAACTCTATAAAGTTTATTTTTTCATGGGCTTTCTTTTCAGCACACATAAAGGGCTTAAAGGTAAAAAGCAAAATTTTCCAAACAACACATTATCAGCACAAAACCAAAAAATGATCTTTAGGTTACCGCAAGTTCCAATAACAAATGAAAACATTATTTTGGGAGTTCTCAACATTTCACTGCAGAGCTGAATAATTGCAAATACGTGGGGAATGGAAGTATTTCCAGATGACAGAAGAGAAGGTGGTAAGAGGAAAGAGTCAGCACCTTCAAACAAGGGCAAGAAAAGAATACTTATCACTGTCATCTAATTAGGTCACGGGGGAAATCAGTAATAAATTCCACATAACAGTGCAAGCTGGAGGCACAAAGAAGTGATTTTGTAGGGTGATGGCAAATCAGAGTATTTGTACTTCCCAGCTGGTGACACACTTGCTTACTAAAAAGCCATGTATTCAAGTAGAGCTTTTTTCTTTCCTATTGTGTATTTCCCACTGGGAAACTGCTGTGCATTTACAGATTGATGGCCACAGAGACCTTCTGTGTTCTGAGCAGCTAAGCCTCAGTTAAATGTTGCTGGACCCTGCAGTGTACTTCTACTTTAAACATACAATACTCTCCTTGGAGTTCAGCTGAAATGCTTTTATATCTTTATTGAATATGGCAATGCCTTAACTGTGACTAAACCCAGTTCACCAGGATTTTTGTCATGCCAAGACAACATCATTTTCCTTCTGTGGTACATCCATAGAGACATTTCTTCTTCATCCACATACTTTTCTGCTGCAGAATTATGCCTTTACTGTGATTCCCCTAAGGTTCAGCACACTAACATGACCTGTTCTAGGGGTTTAAAGAGTTCACAATGACCTTGCTCCTTTCTCGTTTTTTGCTGGAGAAGGAACCAGGTGATCACAGGGAAGTCCTGGCTTACAAGATACTGACATTTTTGAACTTTCTGAAACTAGAAGAGACACTTCTCTATATGAGAGAACTCCTAATGACTTGATAGTACACTGGCCTTAGTGCATTATTTTACACTATATAAATACAAGGGAACATTCTAGGCCATCTCACTCACATTTAGGGCTCTCCTTAAATATCAAAGCAGCATTACAACTGTGTGTATTTTCAGTATAGACAGACTAAGGTGAAATGTTTACACTGGTGAGAAGGGCAAGATTAAAAAAGCCACACCAGTCAAGTGGAAACAAGGATGGAAAAGGGGAAATTAGGGCATGGAAGCAACAGAGGGGAAAAAACACCAAACCATCCCAGAGTACATTAGGTATGATCTTAAACAAGCAAAGGCAGTGGGAGGTGGAAGGAAGGCCAAGAGGGAGATGCAGAAGGTTGAAAGTGAGAGGCAGATGCTCTTGGATAGTGGAGACTGCATGTAAAGATCCAGAGAGGAAAGAAGCTATGAGCTGCCTTTGGAGTATCTGTGAGAAAAAATTCAGAGCTCAGGGGAAATACAGAGATAGCACCAGGACATATCACTTATATCGAGGTGAATTCAGATGAAAAAGATAAGGAAAGTTTATGGGATTTCATGGTTTGGACATCTCAAAAAGGTCCTACAACATAAATGGATTCCTTTCTTGCCATGATTCCTGTCTGAGAAGGCTTTGCTATCCAGTCAATGTGTTACAGCAAAATAAATGCTCATTTACATGCCAAAAGGAAACTTCAGCCTCAGTCCCCAGAACGGCAGTGGCACTAAAAAAGTCACCAGTTCATGCTGTGTGATTGAAGGAGAAGCACCATCTGACAGACTTCAGCAAAGGTTGGGCACCAAGTCTCTCACAACAGAAATTCCTCTTTATAACATGAGGAAATACAGAGCCATGACTGCAGCATGGGGGTTTCCACTGAGAAATTAAGTATATGTAATAAAGTCTTTCTTTAGGAAGCCTGCCTGGGAAATTGTGTGTGTATTTAACACAGCAGAGAAAGCATTTAGAAGTAGTTCAGCCTTGCAAAGATATTGCCCCTCAGTGTAAGCAAGGTCAGCAAGAGCCTGAGTTATCCACCACACAACAACCCATCCGCCTTTATAAACCTGACAGCAGCATGGTTTTGTTCTCCTCCTGAGAGCACAGGAGATGTGCAAGGATTTAACAAGCAGTCGGTTTTATTAGTTCCTGGAAGGAAAGCTGGTAGTGCTGTAACTCCCTTTTGTAGAAACATTTGAAATGCCCAGTGACTCCGAATGGCTTTGTCAGTCATGCCACCCCACAAGGTATGAAAGAGCACATTCTTCCCATTTGCTTCCAGACAGTGCAATAGCATTTGATTTTGAGCTACTCAGGGTTACAACCTGTGTGTAACCCATTGAAGAACATTTTTGTCAATCACCTTTTGATGTGTTTCCCGCTTTTAACCTTTAATTATTAAATATTCATACTATAAAAGGTTCTGCATGCCAGCCCTTTAGCAATTTTTCTTGAAGACAAATGAGCTTTAAAAAAAATGCAAAATCCCCTAAGAAAAAATAAAGGTTATAATTTCAGCTTACCAGCATCACTTGTACAAGAAAAATGGTACAGATAATGCAACATGTGTGAGTGCACATTATAAGGAAAGCTGCTTATCATATTAGCAGTGTGTGCACGTGTACCTGCATATTTTATGTAGATATGTCCCTTCTCACAATGGGATTATTCCATATTATAAAATGCACAGAAAATACATTGGCAAATGGGTTGCCATCTCTTGATGTAAATAAATTTATCTGCACTCAAAGTGTTCTGATTTCCTTTTGTTGGTGTTTTGTTCTTTTTTTTTTTTTGGGGGGGGGGGGGG
>VWYO01023450.1:0-10472 GCA_013400275.1 Rhadina sibilatrix
GATGGCTTGCGGGAATGATGAAGCAGGAAAGCAAGACAGCAGGGAGGAAAAGACGGTTGGGTGGGCGGGGAAGAGAAAGGCTGAGCGGACCCTAAAGGCGAGCCCCCTCTCCCTCCAAGGTAGCGGAAAAAAAAGGCCCCTCTGTGTCGCAGTTCGCTACTTTTATATGCTAAGACCCCTCCCACACAGCCCGACTTCACGGGCACTTTTTTCCACCGGCCAGTGGCGGGAATCACTCACAGTCCGATCGTGGAGCTTTCTTTGCCCTGAATGGCTGCCACGAGAAGTCTCCCTAGGGACAGGGCTGCAAGCACATGTACAGCCCCTATAAGAATATAACATATTTTGAGGCATAAATGAAAATCAGATTCGTCCCTCTCACACTGGAACAGACTCCCCAGGGAATGGTCACAGAACCAAGCCCGATGGAGTTCAAGGAGTGTTTGGACAATGTGTTTAGGCACATGGTGGAATTCTTGGGCTGCCCTGTGCACGGCCAGGAGTTGGACGTGATGATCCTTGTGGGTCTTTTTCAACTCAGGATATTGAGTGATTCTGTGATGCCTAGTACTTTGGATAAATTCCACTGTAGGGTCATATTTACAGGAAGATGGACATGTACTGAATGAACCTAATCTTCTGGAACTAAAAAATGAAGTCATCTTTGTGAATAAAAGAGCTGATATTGCAAGAAGAAAGAAGCAGAAAAGTTGACAGACATAGGGGTGTCAACCCGAGTAAAATGACACTTACAGTATCAACCAATTAGATTAAGAAGAAAATGCGTGCTTGTCTTGTGGACAAGATAAAGCCACCAATCAAGAGATGAGTGGACAAAGTGGAGCTACCAATCAAATAATGCACGACTATGTAGACCAAGATAAGAACTAAATATAAACAATGTTTAGAACCACAGTAAACGGCTTTCTCTAGATTCACATTTGAATCATGTGGAGTCCTTTGTCTTCTCACTCCACCAGCTCAGTCAGGTGGAGTCTGAGCTCCCATTCCTGAGAGACATAACACAGAGTATCAGGTAGGAGAATGTAAATTGTCACTTCATGGGGTTAAAAAAAAAAAAACAACAAAAAAAAACATAGTGCCACAGATAGACTTTCCATGGGTGTACATGCCCATTGCTTTCAGACACATCTCACATACTGTGGGTTGTCTACTGCATTTGCTCAGTCATTGGATTCTCCCAGATGTGAATCCAGGTTGCCTAATACCGAGGGTCCAAAACTCATTTGGATGATAGGGTACAAAACTTTAAATTTGAAAGAGGCTGTGTCCAATCTCTGCTTCCCTATCAGAAACAGGATTTATATTTTTAATACTGTAACACAAATTCTCGGGCTTCAGCAACCTGGGGGTGCCTAGACAACACTGCAGTCCGTCACTGTTTGTATTGAAATGCATGTTTTCAAAGGCCAGAGGGCTTTTGAGAGATTAATACAGATGCAACCAATTTCACATACCAAGGTCTGGGACTTCCCTTTACATATTCAGTAAAATACAGAGCAAATGGAAACCTAAGATACCTACCAGCAGGTCATTCATAGATCTCAAAGGAGAATTGATCATAGCCGTCTGCAAGCATGACCTGTTGTTTAACACAGGCCATAGGATTTCACCTACTGTGGCAGAGGGAATTATTCTTTCTTTCTCCCTAACTGAACACTATCAAGCCCAATAGTTTGCTGGTGGCTGAACTGTAGCTTATCATTAAGTAAGACATCCAGTCTTGGTGTAAATGCTCGATTATGAATTTACCACTTTCTTTGCCAAGCTTACAAAGTGCTTAAACACCTTGACTGAATTAATTCTTTTCCATTTGAATGTATTTGACCTAATCTTCCTGCTATCCAATTTTATTATGCTTTAGTGCACTGGACTGAATACTCCTTAGTATCATTTCGCTGTTTAAGGCTGTTAAACAAACTATCACCCACCAGACACCAGGGACCAAAATAGGCACTTTCAGTGTAAAAATCTGCTGTATCAACAGTCTGAGGTAGTTCAAAGGTTCTGCTCCATGGCAGGATAAATTAAAGTGGGACTGCCACAGAGAGATACCCTGTCCCACTTTACTTTGTCCCACCTGCACCACCCATGGTGTTCCTGAGCTTGCTGAGTAAATCATTTCAGTGAGTTCAGCCATAAGAAATCCAATACTATAGAAGTGATAGATTAGGATTTTGTTGGCTTTCTGCCTGAACTCTGTACATGCAGGCCTTACCCAGCACTGGGACAGGGAAAGGCAGCTCTGACAGATGGACTTAGGCTGTGAGGAGTTTGCAGTTTTGGGGAACCACAGTAGATTTGCACCATCTGTGCAGAATGGTCACAAAACACAGAGTAGCCAGTAGGTTAAAACTGATCTCAGGATCTGAAAATGCAATCCTGAACTTAACGCACAGCTTCCAAAAAAGCAAATCAAACTAAATTAAACCAACCCAGACCGCCTTGCTTCAACTAGTCATTCCTGAACTGATCTTCACTGTTGGTCAGGGCATTCACTACCATGTGTGGACTTCTGGTAACAAAAGAGCATGGGAGGAGTGACAATTTATAAATAGAGTTTGGAAACTAAGATGGATGATCAATCCCAGAATGCATCTCTCAGACACTATATCCTGAATAAACATCAAAAAGAGCTGCTGTGTCTGAAGTGAACTAATGCAAGGCAGATTAATGAACTGACCTGAATAAAGGCAATCCATTTTTCATATTCTTTTAAAATATCTTTTCTCTCTTTCTAAATAAGCAACTGGAATGTTAAATCAGTTAAGTACATCAATTTGATAAAAACTATGCAAATTTTAAAATATATAAAGGCACCATCCATAACATTGACAGTTCAGATAAAGGGCTTAGTTTTAGTTGGAAATAAAAGTTCCCAGTATGGAATGTAAATGCAAACATTTGTTTTATTTATTTTTTTAAGTACTTTGTATTTTATACTCTGACAGTTACAAATCACATGAGTAATTTATTGAAGTTTTCCCTTGCCACAAACACAGTCCTCCATGAAAAGGCTTGCTAGTATTGTTGGAGGCTGGATAGAAATGCAGAACTTGAGGGACAGTGGGAAGGAAGATAATAAACACAGAGAAATTACACAGATTAAAGTAAAACAAATAGCAGGCAGCAGTTCAAATTACAAAATGCTGGGAGTATTAAAAAGAAATCTGTCATATGTGCCAAGAAAATGCACGCAATACACAACATTCCTGTGCTTCTTTCCTAACTTGGGGGTCACGATCTATCTTTTATTCCCTTTGAAAGGGAACTGGCTATTACTGATGTGCCCAACTCAAATCCTTGCCTGTCAAGAAAGAAAAGAGCACAGCAAAAAAGAATGGAGTTATGTACACTCCTTCAGTTTCCTTCTCTAAAGGAAAATCCCCCTTCCCCTTTCCCTTCCCCTTCCCTTTCCCCTTTCCATCTGCTGTACCAGCACAACAGTGTAACAGTGATGTTGAACAAGACAAAAACATAAAAAATATGCAATAAATAAGTTTTGCTGTTTGTTTTAACCCAAATAATTTCGCAGACCTGGCTTAAACAGCAGCTGTATCAACAGGGCTGAAGGGATGGCAGGGAACTTTGTGTGCTGCAGAAAAAAAAATGTAGGATATAATTACTCCCAGGGGAACCATTCAGACAAAAGGTTTGTTGTGCCCATTCTGCCTGGGGAGAACAAATTTTAGGAGAGATTCAGCTCAATGAAATTGCATGGCAGTTAGGACCTTGCTCAGTGCCAAAGTGTTGTGTGGAGGGGTTTTATTTCCCTGAGTTAATATACATAAGTGGTCTTTTAAAACTAGTCTCTCTGATGTAATTTTGACTTCACAGAATCTAAATAAGGATGAGAAGAAATTATACAGGCAATGTGGAAATCAGAAGAGTCAGAACAAACCAGTGTTTCTTGAAAACCTCCTCTCCCTGCCTTTTGGGTATATTTTGTTTTGAACTTTCTCCTTTAAAGAACATAAAGAGCCATACAAAACCCAGTGCACTGAGGTCTAAACCACTTCATTAGCTTTTTCTGGGGCATTACAGAATAGTTATTACTTAGAAACACAGAATCATTAAGGTTGGAAAGACCTCTAAGACCATCAAATCCAACCATTAACCCACCACTGGCAGGCTCACCATGAAAACACCTCCCCAGGTGCCACATCTAAACAATTTTTGAACATTTCCCAAGACAGAGATTCCACCACTGCCCCAGGGCAGCCTGTTCCAGTGCCTGACCACCTTTTTGGACAAGAATTTTCCTCTAATCTACAATTTAAACCTTCCCTGTCTCAGCTTTGTTTTTTTAGGGCTGACTCTCTGCTTCTAAGACAAGACTAGGATTCAACACACGTTTTCATCAGTCTGTCAGAAAAAAGCTGAACATCAGAAAGGTGGCTTGATAAACTATCACTCTTTATCTCACAGCCTACAGTTTTGAAAGTCAGTAATGCAGACAGATGGTGGCAAAACAAGCCAAATTCCATGGGAAACTCAGAACTGACATTTTTTTCACATCACTGTTAAGCTACATCAGAAAACAGAAGCAGTAAAACAGCTTAATATGCACAAAGCATTTGCTCAGTCTGCAAACAGCTCAAAGATTGTAGAGGGTAACTCCATGGACCAAACAACAAACCCTCCAGGCAGATTTTGCACAATTCTACAGCAACAAGAGCCTTATGCAGCAAAGTTTTTGGGTATTTAAACTTATTTGATTAGGAAGAGATACTGCCTCTGGGTGGGATGTAGCCCATTTTAAGCTGGCATTGGAGGTGGGAAGGGCCTAGCCCTTGTTTTGCCCAGTTCTCCACATCCTTCTGGATGGAGGACAGGTCTCTTCTCCAGCAGCAGCTCAGAGCAGGCTTCAGACTGTCTTTAAAATGGAGGAAATGTTAACATGCCTCAAAACGGGTACGAAATGAGTGCTTTAGACACTAGCTTCTATCAGAAAGGCAGGTCCCATATCCTGTCTGCTCAAGGAAGGTTTCAGCTCATGCTGGGTCATGGTTGGACTCGATTTTAGAGATCTTGTCCAACTTCAGTGATTCAGCAATGGGGATTGTGGAGCACACACATCCCTGGAGCTCCCCAGTCCGTTTCTCCCCTCCCAGACTGAATGCTGGGCCATCATGGAAGAAAGCAAATGCTGCAGCTGAGCACTTGTTGGAGCAGCACCAGCAACAGCAGCAGGGGCATCAGGGAGCCTGGACGAGGAACAGCCCTCCCCTGTCATCAGGGGATTTCCATCAAATCCTACTGAGTGCCCTGAAAGCCCTGCACTGAGCTACATGCTGTGCATTTATTTTCAGCATTTTCACACCCACTTCTTCCTGCACCAAAATCCTTAATTTAATTATTCTTTTCTTTTGTCTTTCCTCCCACCCAAGCCTGCTGCCTCCCCTGTCAAAGCCTCATCTTGCTTTCGGTCTCTCATCCAGTTTGTTCCCGAAGCGCACCTGGGTCCCACGTGCTGGGCTGGCAATTCCTGCAACACTCAGATATCCCACTAAATTGCCTCAATTAGCTTCCACTTTACACCTGGGTATAGCATTAATGTGCAGCTCAGGGAATATCTGCTCCATTGTGGAGCTTTTCCATCACTTCTAGGAGAGAAAGATTACTGTGCCCTTAACTGTATCACTGCCTTAGCCAGGGATCATCCTCTGCCTCCTTGTCTTACCTACAGCCACTCAAGCTCCTATGCAGGTGTTGAAACTTGGGAACAATGGGTTCTCTGCAAGGGAGCTGAAACTGCAGACCATCAAGACTGTAGAAAGAGTAATTAATTGGAAAGCTTGAAGCCTGGATCACAGAGCTGCATAAGGGTGTTATAACTGCTGTGCCTTGATTGAACTTTGTGTAATCCCAACCAAGTACAGCTCTTTGCCCCATTTGAGGTGTCTGTAAACCTAAGGAGCTCCTCAGGGTGCAGAGCAGGACTTTAAAACCTTTATCAAGCTCACAGTGCTCAAGCTGCTTGCAATAAAATGTAGACAAGGATTATCTTGCAGGGGTAGGTCCAGACTTCCCATTTGAACTCATGAAAGTGCTGCCCAAATTTGTTGCACGGTCTTCAATGGAAGACTGAAGGACAATGGGAAGGGCATACTCAGAAGGTGAAACTACAGACAATGTGAATTGTTTTAAATATAATAGTAGCAATAAAGTGTCTAAAAAGCAGTTTGTTCAGTAGAGGTGATGAGAAGTGAGGGCTAATGCTTTCTAACAAAGCTGATGGTTTTGCCCCTGCATCCAAGGTGATAAAACAGCATTTTTCAATAAGACACCTTGCTGGGTTCTGAGTTTGTTGTTGTTGTGGTTTGGTTTTTGTTGGTGGTTTGTTGTGGTGTTTTTTTTTGTTGTTGTTGTTGTTGTTGTTGGGTTGGTTTTTTTTGGTTTTTTTTTTTTTTTTTGTGTGTGTGTGTGTGTTTTTTGTTTTGTTTTGTTTTGTTTTTTTTCCATATAAAATCCAAGCTCCTAATAGCCTTTATTCTGGAGATTGGTAGAGGAGAAATTAGCTAGCATCATTTTATTTGACAGACATCAAAGCTAAGGAGAACATTTTCAGTGCTGGAAGGTTTATGTTATCACTTCTCATCCATCTTAGCTTCCTCACAATATAACTGTTGAAGCTGCCGTCTGGTTTCAACTATATCTGGTGGAATGGGGAGGTCACAAAGAGATTTTATGGATGTATGTTTCATGGAAATGAATCTTTAATCAAGAAAGGAGACCATATTAATTTCTTTTCTGATTAAAACAGCTGCAGTGTGAGGCAAGAATCATTAAAAAGAGATGGCATCCCAGGGACTTTTATAATTCCCTTAGCTTTAGGAGACAAAACCCCACAACTAAAGCAAGAAATACTGCCACCATTTGAAGATTCAGCTGAGTAACCACTCTATAGCAGACCAGTCTCTTCCATTCTTAAAACTTCCAATGTTCAAAGAACCAGTGGTTCCCATGCAGTATTTTGAGTGTCCAAGAGATGCCCCCTGGGATTTGATCTGTACCTAGAAGGAAACAAAGTCAACACTGTCTTTTTTCTGCTTTTGTAACTGATTCTGATTTTGCTTACTTTCCTTCACATGTGCATGCCTCATAGAAGACAGCTTCAGTTCACATAATTCAAACTCCATAGCAGTCTCCATATAACTTTGCTGGTGTGCCTGAGGCAAATAAAAAATTCTTGATGATTTTTAATGGCTATTAAACTCCTTGTTTCCAAGAATTTTTATGAATCCATTTCATAAAATGTTTCTCTGTCATTCATTTATCTTATTAGTATTTGACTATTAAAAGACTAGACATCAAGATGAATGGGCACCAAAATTCTAAACCACCCTCAGCCCATAATGAAATTTTTCCAAAGCATTTCAACCCTTCACAGAAAACCTTTAGAAGGCAGTGGGATCACGGAGAAAGAACTGGACTTATTTTGGAAGCTCAGCTGCCTTTCCAAAATACAGACATTCCACAAGGGCTGGGAAAGACAGAGCTCTGTGGTCTCTTTCCTTCCATAGTACTGCTTAGCAGGTATGTGCATTCCTCAACATGTAGGGAACTTTATTCACTAATATCACAGTTTTTGGGGGCTCGAAGCAGTGCACAGAAATTGATTTATCTTCATTTAAGTGTTAACAAGGCATATCTTCCTTTGAACTGGAAGTACTTTAACTGCATTCATCACTTCTCTCAAACTTTTTTCATCCAATTTCTTCATTCAGGAGAACCTTTTATTTTTCACTGTGTTTCATGTTAGTTTGTATGATTTCATCGCACACAATCTCAGTGTAACACAGAGGCAAGAATGAGAAGTGGGACAATAGAAACAAAAGGCTGTCCTAAAGTGGGCTTGCTGTTACAGACAGTGTCCTGTGGAAACTCACTATGAGAAAGATCTGAAAAGTGCAGGTGTCCTCATCCTTTAGGAAGAAACAAAATTATAGAAGCCCTTTTTCTAAGGGATCTGTGCTGAGCCAATAAATTATTCCCCACAGAAAGCAGCCTATCATTTTTCATGTCTCTCAGACCTTGTGATCTGCAGGCAGTAATTCCCTTTTGATTGGTGCCTTTTTTACATACTGAGAGACCACAGCACATGACTAAAGTGGAATCCCAAAATGAGCTCTACTGCCTTCAGGGGAAAACTGTTTCTTCCAGAGCAGCCTCTCATGTCCTGCTGTGTCACTCTGGGTCTTTTCCTGTGGCAGATATTATTTTCATATACTGTAGTTCATTCCAGCTAATCAAACAGCTCCACCAGTTGAAAACATTATGCTGAAAACAGACCTTAAGAAAATAAACATGTAAAATATGTATCTGTAGTTTTGATTTCTTTTAGGAAAGGGAGAAAAAACCTCAGTACCCTCAGTTCTATTTGTCAGCAGTGCCAGGGTTTGCTTTCATAGTGAGTGCCTCTGTGGAAAAGTGATTAAAGAGAACAAAATCATTATGTGCTGTGTTTTAGAAAAGTCTGTCCAAGTCATCTGAGAGGCAGTTGCCTCACTGGAGTGTAGGCTTTTCTTGACTACTATGGACTAAAAGTGGTTTTACAAAGCTCTTTGTGTTCATAAACTCTATCTATAACATCTTTCATGGTACCTTTTTTGCAAGGTACAATGTGAGCTTACACACAGTAAATAATTAACAGCCAATGGGTTAAGAATAGTGGATATGGAAGCAGTTTCCAAGAGGGATTTTTTTCCTCTTTTCCTCACTTGACTTTTCTTTCAGAAGAGTATTTAAATAGTCAGACACAGGAGGGATTATATCCTAGAGGTAATTAGTATCAATCAGTCATTAAAACTAGATGCTTTTATGAGCTCTAATGAATGAGGAGTCCAACAGCTTGGGGGATTGTGCCACACAGAGAAGTTCTGGTCATGTCCTTGCTCTAGTCCCTGGAGTATGGTGGGACTTTCACTTAGTACAGAGATTTCTGAGGGAAATCACAGCCCATGGAAAGAACCAGTACTCAGGGATATGATGTCAGCCTGGAGCCCAGGAAGGACGCAGGCTTTGGCTCTCCTTCTGCAGAACTTTCATCAGTAGCTGACAACTGTTGTAACATGTCTGATGAAACTCTGCATGATGTCTGATTCTCCTGAAGGGCACTTTCTTTCATATTTCTTCAGAGCAAACCCATCAGATTGAGGCTGCTACAAATGGAGAGCTTACCTGCTCTCAGAACCCTGATTTAAGTGCTAGTGGTGTTTAAACCCAGAAAAACAGGCATAATATCATGCTCAACCTGACGCACAAACTTTAAGGTCAAAGAGAGTGACTGAGAGATTTGTTAGAGTGATGACTCAGTGGGTGGAGTCAGCACTACAGACACTCAAATTCTGCTTAAAAGCTGTTTTAAGCACTCAGGTTCCTCCTTTTCTTTTGATCTCAGCATTTAAATAAAGGCAGTTTTTATCCTGCTTCCAGCACACTTAGATATTTATTTTGTGTATGATGGTTTAAATGTTCTTTAATTATCATCACACATAATTGAAGAATATTATCAAAGAAATCAAACTGCAGACAAAGGGACTTAAAACACTTACAGCAGTGTTCAGCTCTTGAAGCTCACAACAGTTTCAAGACATAGCATTAATCAGGTTCAGGTGCTGGCCACTGAAGTCAGTATTCACCCAGGGCAGATAGGGCAGGGCAGAGGGCAGGGGGGGAAGTAAAGAAAGAAAACAAAACAAAAAACCCCAAAACCTAAAGCTGGAATATTCTAAATGAATTAAGAGTTAGAAAGAGGTAAGATATTCCATGGGATTCTTCTACACAAACAAAACTAACATACTTCCTGGGTTAGTAACCTGGAGCGTCCTCCTTTTCTACCATCTCATTCCAAAGACTTGGAGTGAAGGCAAAAGCAGGAAAAAATACAGCCTTAATAAATACTGAAGCATAATTGATCTGGTTCATAATCACTGCTCCACAGGGACTGGCAGTGTTTTAAAAACAAGATGTATTTAATCACAGTGTCCCACTGACATCAGTTCAAAGGCAGCTTCAGCTGCTCTCATCTTCAAGAGAAAACTTGCTTGCCCAGAATTCAATTAATCCCCACACCATCCCATTTCTCAACATTTTCAGCCTTGTTCAGAATCTTTGCACAAAATCCTGTCATATCCGCTTATTCTTCTCTGTTTGAGCACACAGGTCTTCATCCAAAAAGGAAGTATGAAAACTCTTACCCAGACTTTTTTTCCCCTGCACTGTAAGCCAGTGGTGCAGCTGCTTATTAACTTGTTTATTTGACATAATCAAAGCCAAAGATAACTCCCAGGGTTCAGCCTCCTCAATTTTAGTCCATTACAGTCTTCTAGTTTATGCAAATCAAATGCTTCCCTATTTTGCCTAAAAATTAATTATGATAAAACATTTCTTCAGCACAGGCTTCAGATTTTCTTAAAACTATAGCTGTAGTGGTGTGTTTTTAGTTT
>VWYO01023505.1:1117-11509 GCA_013400275.1 Rhadina sibilatrix
TTTTCTTTTTCTCTCAGTGCCTGTTTTGAAAGGTTATCCTTCGTTTTCATGAAAGGCTTTTGGCAGTCCTGAGAGGAGACTGGAGTGAGCGTACGCGCTGGAATAGAGGGATGTTTGTGTATAGATGTAAATTAGCGTGACCTGCACGTGAAAATGCACATCTGTTTAATACCTTGATTTCGTTCCAGCATAACTTTCAGCAGAAGTTGCCGAGAGTAATTCTTAGTTGTGTGGTATCCTGCACGGATTTTCTTTCGGCGACAGTAATAGCAGCGTAAACATTTCCTATTTTGTCTTTCAGCCAAGGAGTAGGTTCAATCTGGAAATGTAGGCACAAATCAATTAGGAGAAATATGCAGCTGCTTTTCCTCGAATGAGCTGGGAATGGAGAGCTTTTGGTAATCTTACTAATTACTTAAATGTTGCTGCTAGTCATTGAGTACTGAAATGTAGTCAAAGCGAACATGCATTTCCTAGAATCACGCACAGCTCTGAAGTTTTTCCAAACTACCAAACTACTTTTCACTCTTCTCACTAGAGAGTGAGTTTAAAATCTCACTTGGAATGTGTCATCAGTATAGAAGATGCTTTATAGCTTTTTTTATCAAGTTGGTAACTGAGCTTTTGCAGCAGTGTTTTAGAAAGCTGATTAACATAATGATTCTATATAGAAAAATGTTTTTATCTAGCATCGTGAAGAACAAAGAAAAAAAAACCCAAAAAGACAAGTCTGGAGAGTAGCATTTGTTTCCCAGCAGATAAGCTGCAGATCTTTGCTGAAAAGTCTTAGATTCTTTGATTGAGCAGCATGTCTGATGTGAGACTGAAACTGAAAGCTGGCTTCAGTTGCCTTGTCAACATCCCTAAATGGTATTCGTGCCCAATAGCACAATACTTGGAGAAAAGCATATGTAATTAGGTATGTGTGCTCTTCTTGAAGTGGAGGGAGTGGGGTGCAACTATCTGAGCTGGAGACAGAATTTAGGAAAATACTAGTCTGTGTGGCCAAATAACTGTATTGCTTGCTAGCTACTGCCCCTGCAAATGAAATAGTATTAGCATGTCTAGTTTGATTTCTTGTCTCAAATCAGAAAGACCAGCTGGGCAGGCATGTTCCAGATTTTTAATAAGCTGGACAAACTGTAATTTAGCACCAAGTTTCTATTTGTTTGCCTATGTAACTCATGCACCTGCACAGAATCAATATATGGCGCCTTATGTAATCAACTAATTTTTCTTACACAGCCAACCATGTGGGTTTGTCATACAATCAAATTTAAATGCATGTTGTGCCCACAGGGGGTGAATCAGTGGCATCATATTAGTAGTGGCTGTTAATATGCTATGGAGGTGCCACGGCTTTGTGCTTGGCTCCTTAGTGTGTGGTAATAAGTCTGGAGTGTTACAAGTCGTGGACACAAAAGAGCAGTTCACAGGACTAACTATGAAGTTTGTGGGTTTGCTCACTGATTGTAGTCCATATCTGGCAAAAAAAGCTGTAAACTGCAAGCAGCTCAGTGACCTGTGTGAAGTCAGCTGGCTGTGTCTACTTGATTTCCCTGGAAACAGAGTTCCCTTTTTCCGGTGTATCAGGTGGCAAAATGGTCCAGAGGTGGCACAGTTCTCCAGGGGCAGGGCTGTGCACCCCAGGTTTGTGTCCCCACAGACCAAAACTGTACTACCCTTGTGTCAGGGAGGAGATGCCTTAGCCCTTTGTGTATAAATTTCACTATTTAGATGTCTACTTGAAAGTCAGATAGCTAATGCCATCATTTTAAGTGAGACTGCTGGGGTGGGAGTGAGTACCTGGAGGACCTGTCCAAGGTCCAGTGTTAAATTAGCTGTTTTGAGGTGAGCAGAAGGGTTTAACCAAGTGAACAATCCTTCGGTGACTTGCATAACCATGTTTTCCACAATCAGCTGTTCAGCTGTATGGGTACACACCCCCCCTAAGGAATTGCAGTTAACAAAAGCAATTAACTCATCTATGCAAAGAATACAGGAACTGTATTAACATACTTAAGTCTGATTAACATCTAGCAGAGTCTGGAGTGGGCTTTTGACTGCAGCTGGTAAGGATCCCTTGAATTTATATTCAGATTACTTGGCAGGAGTTTTGCATGGTTTCTGTACATCGCTTTTTCTTGTCTAGGCATTTTCACTTCTTATTAAGGAAAGCAGGTGCCTTTTGAGGAAGGTAAAAACCAGATTCTTTGTATATGTGCCACAGTTTTAGTCTAACCAAAGATACATTGGTTTAAAAACCCCAAAGTTATATAGATAGTACTGTAAGATGGATGTAATCCCTTTTTTTAAAAAAAATTATTTTAATGGAACACAGTGTAGATGAGTAGTGTTTTTTTAGGTATGGTGTAGTGAAATGACAGTCAAAGTTCTCACACCCTTACTCCTCTTAAGTGGTGTCTTCCTTGATGGATGATGCCAGTGGAATCAGATTTCATTATGTAGTACTTATGTTACTGACTCACTGCCAGGAATTTGATTTTTAATATTAACAGATTAGTTTGTCAGTAATTAGTACTGACTTCATATGCTCCAGTCAGCATAGCATAAACGCAGATATAACTGCAGTATTTTTTCATCTGTGAGAAGAATCTGTGTCTTGATATTCCAAATGTTGTTGGGTTTGTTTTTTTTTTTTTAACTTGTGAAAAGAGTACATATCATCTAAAGCCATCTGTCAGAAAACTAGAGAAATATTCTGGGCCAGGATTTGCTTTACTGGCATAGCTTTATTGATTGTGTCAGCATTCATGTTAATTAACCCATTCAAACTGTTTGGTCTTTAATTGATGTTTTGCATATATAAGGATTTGTGGTTCATGCCTTGGGATGTACACGTTAGATTTATATTAAAATGTGGACAGCCATCTCTTCCAGTTTTATCAGTGTTTTGCATCTGATTGTCAGAGAAATTAGCCCATAGTCAGCAATGAGATACTAATTCTGAGCTCTTTTGATGTGCAAGACAATGAAAACATACAGCAGAAAACGTAATTTTAACTTTGACATTGACTTGCTGTTTGACCTCAGGAAAGAAATTTAATTATTTTTCTGTTGCTGTAAAAGAACAACCTTCTCTGCCTACCAGATCATTTTTGTTGAACACACAGAGGTGAGTGTGCAAAATTATTTTTTCAAAGAAATTTAAAGACTTCATGCTAGTGTTTCATTTTAGAATTATGATCACAAGCATGAAGAGCTGCAGCTTGTATGGCTCTAGTGTCTACCACTGCAGCCACAGAAAATGTATAACAGCACAAGAACTATAACAAAAAAATGATTTTGCCTTTTGTAATCTAAACCCCAGGACAAAAGGCAAGAGTAAATAAGGAGAGACAATGAAATAATGAAGACACATGTCAAGCTAAAGTCATGTTATTTTTCATCAAAAGTCAATGAAAATTCATACATTTAAAGGGCTTAATAATAGCTTTTTTTTTTTTGGATGAGAGTTTTCAAGTAGGAGACAGTGAAGAACTATTTCTCTGTAATAGCAGTATACTGACAATGGTGGCTGGAACCAAGGCCTTGCTAAACAAAGGGTCAACGTCTTGTGCTGGAAATGCTGGGCATGGGAAGAGACCATGAAAGGCAAGACCATCTCAGAGAAGTCACGACCTTAGGATGATGCAGGAGGTGAATTTTTCAGGCTGGACGAGAGGAGACCAGCAGGGGTTTGTGGTCTGGGTAGAATTGTCCAGGCAAGAGTCAGGGTGGCCCTGACCCATCGTGATGTTGTTTCTCGGCAGCAGTGCTAATCTGGAAGGGTCTGCTCAAAGCAGCAGGGGAGGGTGTAGAGAAGGAGGAAGGCTGGCACAGGCTGCTTAATAAAGAAAAATGATCCAGAGGAGGGTATTATGTGTTTAGGGCACCTGACACGTGTATGAGCAGTACCAGGGTGAAGCACCAAACCAAGGCTCAGAAGAAGTTATGTTACTTTGATAACATAATCAAATTAATTTGATGGACTACAAAGGAAAGCAAAACGAACTGGACAGAAGATGGTACGCAAGCTGGTAGTTTGTTGCTCCTTGCACAACCCCATTTCTTTTGGGGAGAAACCACTGCTTCCCAGAGTTTTCTGCACATCACAGGCATTATGTCATGAATTCTTCCCACACAGTACCTGTTTGCTTCAGGGGTAGGTCCTGTAAGTCTTCTTCAGAGTGAGTAGTCTGTATTTCAAGAGTAGCTGTACAGGACATAAATTTCCAGTACAAAATTATTCAAGAGACAGTATGGGCAGGAGGATGTTGTTCTTACAATGGTTTGGTCTCAGCCCTGTGAGAATACTTTTCATTCATGAAAGCAGAGACATCTGTACAGGGTTTTAATGAGTTCACCATGTTTAGAGCAACTTTTAAAGGTTCTCCTATATGGAAATCTTGTCCATCTATTTTTCAGAATTTTGTTTGGCAGGGGAAGGGTTGGATGTTCTTGGTGAATTTAAAGGTGAACTTTTACTACAGAGCAAGTAGCAAAATAACATTGTCACCTGGCAAGTTACTTATCTTTGTCCTGTGGAAATGTTTTGATTTTATCTTGCAGACATTTTTCTGAAGTACAGGAGAAAAATATTGAAGGTGGAGATAACTTTGACTTGGGATTTTTTTATTCCCATCCCCCACTGTTATTTGGAGCACAATTCTCTTTTGTCATACAGCTTAGGATAAGTGATTTAAAGTGATTTAAATAAATGACGGCTATGTTAGTTACCTTCCCCACTCTTCATGTGGCCCATAGAGAAGCTTCATAATCAGTTGATTTGGATGAGAGCTTTTGAATCCTGACTTTTAAAGTTTCAGCATTGCTGGACTGATTAACTAAAGAGCAGCAAAAGAGTTTCGATCGCAGGGCTCTGCCAAAAGGAGCCCCCAAAGTGAGTGTTTTGTGTGAAAGCATGCCTTGCAGTTTGAGCCCAGAGTGACAATGATTGTAACACAATGCTGCTCATGTGACAGTGAGACAAAGAGGCCATTATGCATGGCTGACTGGCATCAGATCCTCCAAAAGCCAATAGTCAGACCAAGCTTGATCACCCTGAGAATATGAACACACTGGAAGCACTTGCATGTTAAAAAAAAAAAAAAAAAAAAAAAAAAAAAAAAAAAAAAAAAGAGCGTGTTNAAAAAAGAAGAGGAAAAAGGCATGTGTTTGTGCATGCGCATGCCAAGGTCTGGCTAAGTTTTAAGTACCAAATGACATAATTGATTTGTTTATGTTTTTATGGAAGCTGCTGTCAGGAATCAGCAAAAAACATGTGACATAGTGTTGAGAGCAGACATAGTGGGAATGAGATGGAGTATGCCAACAGGCCAAGTGGATCTTCCACTTCCTTTGCTTCTTTGCTCCGTTGCTTCCTTCTGTGTGCTTTTGAGCATGTGTAGCTGAGTTTTAGTTTCCTCTAAAGTGTTTACAAAATTTTGGACCACACTGGTCTGTCAATACACACCTCATGATCATGGAACTTAAGCACAAATACTGGCTATTTGTGTTTGTGGGAAGCATCTGTTTGGTGATTTGTAAACGTTCTTGAAAGGGTTCAAGAGTACTTGATACATGAAGAAATGTCCCTGACAAGTTATGAGCTGTGGCAGTCTTGGTCCCAAAGGCAGCAGGGCTGGAAATCTACTGAGTAAACAGGATACAGCAGCTGGAGTGGCGAGCTCTTCAATTAGAAGGAGTTTTACCTTTGCAGTCTTGAGAGCTGGAATGACTTCTCCAGCACATGGAGGATGGCACCTGATGATGGCCAGAGTTACTGGTGATCACACCCTGCAAAGAGGTTTGGCCTCATTCCCTAACTACTGCTGTATGTCACTTCCCCTTTTTACTGTTTTCCTATGATAAGAATAATTTCATAAACTGCACAGGCTGCCTGAATCCATCACTCTGTCACCTCTGCAGATCAGAGGCTGCCTCTTTCATATCTTCTTTTTGCCTATGAAAACCCCACTTAACTTTCTGGTCTCCTTCCCTCCTAACTTCCTCCTGCTTAGATGGTGAAAGTATGAAAGCAGAACGATGATTTGTGCCCCTTTTTCCAGGGCTGTTTGTGGGTGCCTCCGGATCTGGGGGAGCCCTCTCGGGACAGAGCACTGGACAGGATATTTACCAGCAGCACCATTGGCTCCCCTGTTTAACTCGTGGCTCTGCTCGCTCATAATGGAGCTTTCCTGCCTTTTTAATCCACGCCACATGCGGGTGACCCGAGCAAACCCTGTGGCAAGACAGAAGCCCTGTTGTGTGTTTGTAGAGCAGTTGCTCGGAAGCTGATGTACAGCTGTGGCTGGGCTTGTTTGGAAGTGAAGAGTAACTTGATCTTTTAATCTTTTTTTTTTTTTTTCCCCTTAGTCTTCTTTTTTTTTTTCCCCTCCGCAGACTGACAGTGCAGATAACAACTGTTTCTGAAGGGTACCTACCAGTGAGATTAAAATATGTATTTTAAATTGAAGGGTAGAGTTCATGAAAATTTTATCAGTCTGCAAAGAATGTAATTTCTGGGTTTTTGGGGTGTGTTTTGTTTGTTTGTTTGTTTTTCGTTTGTGGGTTGTTTTTTTGTTTTGTTTTGTTTTGTTTTGGGTTTTTGGGGGGTTTTTTTTGTGATTTTTTTTTTTTTTTTGGTTTTTTTTTTGCCTTTTTTTTTTTTTTACTCTAAATTAATTTTAGCTAGTTTCATTTATTTTAAAATAAGAGCTGTAGCTGTACAGAGGCTGAGGGTCCAATTTTCTTCCTTGCAATGAGTAAACCAGGAGTGACTCAAGTGAGATCACTGAACTTCCAGATTAACTGCAGTGAAGTTCATGATGCCAGACCCACTGTTCGTACATTTTAGGATCTGTGAAGAGACACACATCTGTGTCATCCAAATATACCAAAGCTGCCTCCACCAAAGCCAGAACAACTGGCCTCTTTTAATAGATAATTAAATCTTCTTTTAGAAAAAAAGTGGAATTGCCAGCACTGTGATGGATTCTGCTGAGAGTGCATATGGTGCTCTTTGTGCCCTAGGATTGGTTTGGATTAAAGGCACTACACATTACAGATTCTGCTGTGCAGGTATGCCACAGGCCTCCATCACTTTAAAAGAGAAGATGGTCCTGGAAGAAAATAATCACTACTTCCAGGGAACTTGTATAAACTGAACTCATAAAAGACTGCATTTTTTAATTACTGAAGAAGAAGATTGGGTGACTTGTTGTTGAAAGAACAAAAACATTGCAAGAGAGAAGCTTCCTTATTTCGAGTATCCCTACTGCTTGTCAGTAGACTTTTTTCATCTCCATAACCCATTTCACAGAGTTGTGAGACTTAATCTCATCTCTGGAACAATATTGTTCCTCTGCAACTTTAATGCACTTTTTAGATATGCTCCATTCTTTCTTGCTGAACACTAGCTCATGCCAATTTGCATTATGTATGAATAATGACAGCCAGGATGTGCATTCATGGTAAGTGAACCTCAAAGGATGCAGTGGTTTGGGGTTCTGGTCTGCACCACTAATATGCAGGAGATGATTTTTTTTTTTTTTTTTTTTTTTTTGTGCTTTTGCAGATTGCCAACTTTTTTTGTGTATATTTTGACAGTGGATCAACTTCAGAAAAGAGAGTGTTGTTTGGCTTGTTTGCTGAAGCAGTGCCGGCATGCAGGGAGGAAATGCCCTTTCTCATCTAGCAATGAGAACAGTTGTGAAGAAAGCCTGAGATTGCTGCTGCCTCCTGGTCTGTGCAAGGGGGTTTTGGATTTAGAAGTCTATTGCAGTCAGTCCAAAAATTTCTAGTGCCACTGAGTAACATCTCTGGAGCCTGCCTTCTATATACACACTTCAAAACTTTGTCTTCTTCTCTTGTGGGAGTCTCTCAGTAGACTTCTGAAAATTACCCTGCATGGACTATCTCCAGGGAAATAGCAAAGCTTTAGTACACTGATGTTTTCTCTTAGGCATATGTGTGGGTTTTTTCACTGCTGTTTCCAACAAGACCACCGGGGCGGGGGGGAAGTGAAAAAACAGACTGACAAGAAGGCATTATTGGCCTCTTCAGAGGTGACCCAAATCTGTAAAAAAAATTCTCTCAGCTGTGACGTCTGATGTGCTGGTTCCTTTGTAGATGTTTAGGACCCAGAAGTCTGTATTTCATGTTTTGCTACACCCAGTTAGTACTATAAGCAGGATATTCATGTCATTGTCATCGTGGCAGAATGTCAGACTAGAGGCACGGGTTCTGAGGGTAGGTTGCAAATGGAGACTAGCAGACCTAAATTCTGTTTTCAGCTCTGCTGTTGACTTGTTTTGTGAAATGAGATGAAACACTTAGACTGGAGCAGAATACTTTCCATGTACAGTGTAGTTATTAAGAGTAGCCTCAAGAACAAAAGGCCTTGCAGTGTTAGAATAAGTGTTGTAGATCTTGTAGGGAGTTATGTCAATTAAAATGAGAGATTAATGTATGTGAGATTGTTACCTAATGTGTATCTAAAACAAGAGTGCTGTCTTTTGCTGTATTCACTAGGTTGAGGGAAAACAGATACTTGCAAAAACAAAGAGATCTCAAAGTAGAGAGCTGTGTGGAAACTTTCTGGATCCCCTTGTAGCATGGAGCAGCCTTGAACTGAAAGCACAACAAAAACCTTTGAACAGTGACAAAGAGCATCTGCCCTGGCTCGTCTCGCCTATTGGGGCAGACTCCTTCCAAAAAACAGTAACTTGCTCTCCTGGAGGGGGGAGAATTAGAGTATCCCAATCTGCCTTCCAGAGTGAAGAAAGATTTTTACATGGATTAGTTCAGTGGGCAGCTGACAGGTTGGGTCAGGCCAAATGCCTATTGCTAGTCCAGCCCATGGTGGACAGTTTTACTTCAGCTTCCAGCACAGAAGCATCCTTCTGCCTTTCAGGAGTGGATGCAGTGGGTATTGGTGCAGTTTTTGTTGCTCTTCCACACATACTTTTACCTTTTTTTGTACTCTATGGAGCAGCAGAGAAAATTGGTAAGGAAGGTCAGATAATCCCTTGCTCCTTACTGGATGAAGTGGATGAAAAGTAGTTTTCTGCAATACTGCAGCTGGCCTGTCTGTCTTCATGCTTACAATAGCAACATACATTTCTGTGCTCTTGATAGAAAGCCTGTGTGAAATTGGAAAAAAGAAGTTATTTGAGGGAGAAAGTGTCATTTTGCTATGTCAGGACAGCAGACGCTAAGAGTGGGTTCTAGAGCCAACCACTTGCTGGCCAGCTCAAGATACCTGAGGTTTTCACCAGGTGTCATGATCTGTGGATTTCAGAGAAAGGCAGTTCCTGAGTTCAGGTTTCATAGCAAGTTTCCATACAGATCAGAGAGTGTCCCTTCCATTTTTGCTCTTCCTAAGAGCTCCCTCACTGTGATTGTTCAGTCCCTCTGCAAATGTTGTGCTGTTTGTCACTGTCCCCTCAACCCTTTGCTCATCTGCTGGCAAATTAAGGCAGCAGATGCACCACTGAATGTGAAATTTTGTGTGGTGCAGTTTCCAAATTCTGGGTTGCTTATGTCTCTCTCATCCATTAATGAGAGATGACACATTCACACATTCAGATAACTACTGTTCTTCCTTCTGAAAATAGGGACTGCTTTTAAATTACCTTTAAGAAAGAAAAGAAAAGGGGGTGGGGGGAAGGAAGCACATTTTGCAATACTTACTTTAACTTTTAATGAATGACTGAACCAAGGCCAACGTTCTTGTAGTTTTAACTGAGAGGCAGCAGAAGCTGTAACAGAGATGCTGCTAGTGCCAGTTGGGCTATAAGTTATAAGTCTACTTTACAAAGTTTGCCTGTTTTCTGGCAGAGTCTCTGACACATACCCTCCAGTCAATCAAAGTAAAGTGCTTAATAACAGATGTGGCAATTAAGCTGAAGAATTCTGTCTCTCTTGTTTAATTTTTATTACAGAGAATAACAGAGTACCTCATTAAACCCACCATCATAGAGATCCTTTTTTTTTTTTTTTTAATTTGGCATACAAATGTCTGCAAAAATTAGATCTCTGAATGGGGTGCCTTGTTACTAAAGGTGGTTTGTCAGACAATGATATGAACAGACCATTTCTGTATGACAAATACATGCTTGTGCTACTGCTGTCCTTTTGCACACTGCAAAGAGGTACAGGCTTAAAGAAGTCAACATGTATCTTGAGGGATAATATTTTGTGGGATTTAGGGCCTTGTGTTCAAGTTGATAAAAACATGGTCTTGAGTCTTCTGGGCTCATATTACACTGCCCCCAACTGAAGTCAGCAGCATTTAAAATGTTTCAGATAATCTGTAACTCAGGTAAATGAACATTTTAAAGTAAGACCATTTTTTTTTTTTGATAAACAGTATTAATTGCAGCCTAA
>VWYO01023505.1:28923-41599 GCA_013400275.1 Rhadina sibilatrix
TTTGTGCTCAGAAACATGCTGATAACACAGTATCTGAAAATAAAGACAATTTTATTTTACATATAAGAAAATCTCACATTTTTTATTTTACTAATGTGCAAAGTTTGATGGTGTCAAGTCACATTTAAAACCTATGAGGAAAGCTTTCCTAACAGCTCTGTCCTCCTTTTTCACTCTGACTCAACCGTTTTTCCCTTCAGTCTTCACTGCCTGAACTCTCAATGTCATTCCATTGTGCACTGTTAAAATTTCTCCCACTTTCTTCTCCTTTCCCTTAGCCATAAGAACATGTACAGGAGATGAAGGGAGCAGAATTAGACAGAACACCAATCACTATCTTTTCTTCCTCTTGGCTGAAATACAGTTTCTCAAAGTAATTTTTCAATTCATTATAATTCTTTCTTTATTTCAGCCTCGTACCCCCCTTTTTAAGGTCTTTAAAATATATTTTTGAGGCTAACACAAAACCACATATTTTGTTACAATCATGTTCAAGGTGGGTCTCTGCTAGTGACCGTCCAGTTGAAAGGAATGTATTTTAGCCAACAATAAAAACAACTGTATGAACAAGTTAAAATCCATAGACCTTACAAGTTTCTAACAAACAAATTGCAAAGTTATTACACTGCTAGTTTACTTAGTACATTATTCCTATAAAATTAATAATTCTCATTTATTTTTCTTTTAAAAAAAGGGAAATGTTCTTTTCTTCAATTTTCAAACATGTTGCTATCATAACTCAGTTCATCTGGAACTGATCTGTTGTTCCAACAGCGTATTCATTGGCATGAGGAAGAATTTAACCATTTTTAAATTAATTACTACATTTGTTGTATGCTTGGGATTCATATCTAGCTCCAAAGAAACACCTAAGTTTTTCATAAAGCATAAAACTGAAAGAGTCATTGTTCTTTCACAACAGAGTGTTGCTGTAAGACTGGTCTTAATCTCATGTACTGAATTGTCAAATTGTCAAAACATGCTGTCTTTCTTTCTGAAAACCTTATGTATTGAGCTCTTCTATAATATTCAATCAAACATGCAGGAAGAAATGTGAATCATTAGCACAGATTGAAAAAATACTGTTATTTATTGAGATTTTCAAGACTGAAAATGTGCTTTAGATGAAACTGGAAACTCTAAATCTGCCTTTGGAAATAACCCTTTCTCTCACAGGATTTCTGGTGTCCATTTCTCTTACCTGTCTGGTTTAATTCACTTTTGAGTACATGTGCAGCTCTTTTCCTCTGCTTCTTCCTCAGCTGGTTGCCTTTTATGTACCTTTTGAACAGTGATCTCTGGAGGGGCTGGTTATCCTCTAAGGGCTCCTGTGTGATGGTAGGGCTAGAACCTGGAACTGCCAAACTTTGTTTGGGGTCACTGGTGTAGCCATAGGAGAAGGGGGGTGGGGGGCGTAGGCTGAGAAATGGGATATTTCTGTGCATGTGCTACAAGAACATTTTTTCTGGGATTTATCCCCTTCTATGTGGACAAATCCCAAGAAAGTTGCAGATTTCATTCAGTTGTCCTTCTGAACTTGAACGCAGACATTTGCTGCTATAATTTCATGATTTCCTTATCTGAAGAGCTACAGCACAGGTCAAACTGAACTGAAAAACAGTGGATAGTGTTGGAAATAACAGTAAGTGAGAGGGGTTTGGCTTTCTGAGCTTTCTTGTTGCTTGCCCTACATAAAAGATTTTGATACTCTGCCTTTAGTTGTATTTTCTGGATAATCCTGACTTGGTTTTAGTTTTAGTCTCAGAAAGGTACAATGATACAAAATAAAGATCTGTGCTTTTTTAATAATATTTTTTTATATAGCAAGTTATTAATTCAGTAGGAATATACGTGTATTGCCCTACTGTAATAATGTCCATCAAATAGACATTTTCATTACTTAACTGAATGGTGGAACCATATTTGAAAGACAGCCACTGTTTTTGTAAGGCAAAGGTTCAGGGATTTTATGATGCTGATGACCAGATAAAATGCTCTGCCTGAACAGGAGATGTCTTCAAAGGGTGAGGTATTAGGCCAACTTCCAGATGTAGTCATCTGTTCATTTTCATGGACCCACACATATTGGAAGGAACTGTTCTACCTAGGGACCAAACATTTTGTAAAACTGCAGAACTAAACATTTTCTTCCAAATTGCTATCCTATCTCTATTGGAATTGTTTATTCTCCTTACAAAGGAATTTTATCTGCAAGTATCTGAGAACAGATTTAGTCCTGTTGCAGCATCTGTCCATCTGCCAACCCCCCCGACTGATTTTTATCTGTTGTTTCCCAAGAGGGAATAAATTTTTTGGGTGACTCCTATTTCCTTTTGTAGCAAACATTACCTCCTTTGCCAGTTCCTGAATTGTTTAGGTCAGTGGCTGCTCTTAGTTTAAGGAGAGGAGGCCTAAGGTTTGACCAGAGTGCTGAGCCTGTCTTTTTTCAGTGTTCCTCTAACCCAGACCATAACTCTGCTCCCTACCACATCCTCTGCCTTTCTGAAAAAATTACATCCCAGCTGAGCAGAAAACAGGATTGGACCTATTCTTCAGCAAGGAAAGCCTGAGTGGTGGCCTAGGAGTTTTATTAATTATAGTTTCCTTGGGGAACATTTCCTTCAGAGGGCGTAATTTTTCTTCAGGTAATTTCTTTTTATTTAAAAGAAATAGTGTGTATTAGGCAGTATTTGCTTGCAGTGAAAGTCAGTGTGAGGTGGATCAAGAAGATGCTGATAATGTAGATATATCTGAGAGGAAGCATCACTTGGATCAAGAGATCACTTCTTTGCGGAACAGTTGCGTTCTAGTGGAAGAGATGACAGCCGTGCGAAACAATTTATTCTAATAAAGACTTATTGACAGAACACAATAGTCAGGACATGGGAGTGGACAGAAGATGTATTGAGTGAGTGAAGCGAGTGAATCAGCACAGTCCATAAGCTGTCACCTCGCCTTTGAAGAAATACTTGTGAATTCCAGGAATATAAGTTGGACAGTTCTGGGCTGGGGGCAAGTGCAATATTAACAAAAGTGCACAGAGTGCTAAACAAATAGATTTTTTTGAAGAACGAACAAACTAACACAACTTTTCCCTCCTGAACTAAATTACTGTTTTATCAAATTTTTAACTGGCATGTGTCACATTGTGTTGTTTAAAGAGTGCTTTTGACTACAGGTTGAGAACAGAATAGTCTTCCATAGAAGTTGCTGTATGTGCTAATAGTTGTCAGTGTAGGTTTGGAGATGGTCAATTCCTGTTGTACATTTGTAATTTATGTTTTCTGCCTGTTTTCTGCTCACACTCCTGCAATACTACTTTATATTTATTTATAAATTTTATTCTATTCTATTCTTAATATATGAACCTGATTGTCAGTTTTGAGTTGGTTTGCAGTTCAGATCCACAACCACGACATCCACTTTGTTTTTCTTCTTATGCCTAGCAGTCTGCAGATAATTCCTTCAAAATCAATAGGACACTTTCTGGATAAGCTGGAGCAGAGGCAAAAATCAATATTACACTGACTTGTCTGAAATGATTATAGCCATGTGATCCCCCCCAGCTGGCATAAGTGGTAAAGCAAAAAAGGGAATGGCATGTCTGGTTTATGACCAAAGCATGATTAGGATTGTTTGTGAAAATGAGAGTAGGATTCTTCAGTTTTTATTGAGCTGAAATAATCTTGAAATTTGTTTGAACTACTGAGTTTTAATTTGTAATTTGATTCTGTTGGTGATTAGTAGAACTTTATTGGGACTATAGTCTGAAGTCATGGGAGTAGAAAAGGTGGCAGGAAGACGTAATTTGTCTCCAGGGTTTTGTAAAGCATGAGAAGAAAATTGGATTTTTCCGTAATACTTTAAGCTGCAGGTTTAGGCTGACAGCTCAGAGAAACCTTTACCTTTAAATGGGCTTATTAAGGTAACTTTTAAACTACAGTAGCTCTGCTACTATCAGATTTCCTTCACAGCCGTGGGTGTTTTGTAAAGTTTGCAAATTCCGTGAAAATCTCGCTGTTTTCTTCATGGGACTTGGCAGATGCAGGCCATGGCAGAAACTGGATCCCTTGGCATTAATGTGTGTGAGACACTCACGTGAGCCACAGGCAGTGCCAGTTTCCCAGTGCAGCCCTTGATTTCCCTTAACCCTGCAGAGGTGGATGTGTGACTTTTCCACTGCACTCCAAGTGAAACAGCCCCTGTGGTACCTGCCTGGAACCACGTTGCATACTTTGATGACACACAATCCTCCCAAACTGGGCTTTTTTCTTAGGCCAGGGCATTGCTTTCTTTTTTTTTTTGGTTTTTTTTTTTTTTTTTTTTTTTTTTTTTTTTTTTTTTTTTTTTTTTTTTTTTTTTTTTTTTTTTTTTCTAATGCAGCTTGCAAGATACGCTTAGGGAGTTAGCTCATCCCTGAGTTTTCCAGGCCATCCAGCAGGCTGCAGAAATAAGTTCTGGTTTTAACCGCATCCTTGCATTAGGAAGGCTTGGTTCCCAGAACTGGGGAGCTGGTAAACACCCAGGCAAAACTGCAGAGTGTCCTGGCAGACAGCTACTTTACTTTTATGGAAAATGTAGAGAAATAGCTTATTCAAGTAGTGAACCCCAGCCCACCTCCTAAACGAAAGTGCCAGCAGGTCATAAACAATCTTAAATTTAACCTGTTCCTATTTAATGTGTCGTCCCTATGTTCACTAGCCATAATTCTTCTATAATTATTGCTGCTGTAACTTTCCTGACTGACTTCTCAGTTTTTCCAGCTGAACACTTCATTTTCTCCTCTAAAAGGCTGAATATCTTTGAGTTGACAAACTAACCCACCAGCAAATCAGATGAAGTGCAAATAGGAAAAACAGATATTAATGGAAGTTGCCTTCACATTAATTTTTAACAGTCACTACAATGTCACTGTGGTAGGTGGCATCAAAACTTTCAGGGCTACATAGCAGCTCTGCTTGTCTAGAGGTTCAGTACAACTATGCATTTGAAATAATAATATTCTTATGTTTAGTATATTTTTTGGGCTATGAATCTTTTTTTTTTGGAAGTCCTAGGGAAATTAATAGATTTTATGGCCATGATTCAGAATTTTGCTTAATTACGTCAGTCTTTAAGTAAAAGTAGAAACAAAAAAAAATTGCCTACTATAAAACAAAGTTATTAAATTTACTTATGTTGAGATTTACTTAAAGGCATTTCAGTAAATGCTGATAGTTGTATTGCTTTGTAAATATTTTCTGGACCAGAGAAACTTTTGATTTCTGCTTTTCACCATTTTGGAAACCCAGTAATTTGTGCTGTTTGCCTAAGCTGATTTTTCGACTAAGGTCTGTGGGTTTGGGTTTTTTTCCCTAGTTACAGTGCATAAGTATTTTTAGAGCTGATTTAATTTCAATCTGCCTTATATATTGGCGGGCTTATATATTTTCAGTGGCTCACATAGTAGGTTTTCAAGGATGGGAAGGATACCATTTGTGGATAATTAAAGAAAACAACTAAGATGAACTTCAAGTCATGAAAAAAAAAATAAAAAAAAAAACCCATGGAAAAAACTAAGTTATGGTTCTACAAGGCCATCTGTGCAAAATTAGGGTCAAGGACAGGATGTAGTACAAGCAGGTTCTTAAATATTTTCCTATAACTATAATTTTTTTAAAAAGGTTTTATCTCAGTAACATGATAAAATGAACACCAACAACCATCTGTGTGTGTTCTCTTTATCAATTATCCATCCTTGTGTTCTGCTGTCCAAAGCACTTTAAAGAGTCTTGGAAATTTATGGCATGTGAAAGGCATATAGTTCCAGTCTTTCATAAGATCTGAAAAACACATTTTCATTGTTTCTCCACTTCACGCATCAAAAGGCTTTTATAAAGTAAACAAGAAAACCCCCTGAATTAAGTTTAAGCTTAGCATTTTGAATAAAAATCCTTTCTTAAACACAAAACAAAAAGTAACAATGAAAAATACGCCACAGGGTAAAAGGCCTACAGTATAACAAAAGCAATCAGACAGAAACAAAAGACTGAAAGAAAATTCCAGATCCATAGAAATGGCTTCTAAAAAAAAAAAAAAATTCCATGCATTTTTGTGTCTGGGATGTAGGTAAAGTAGGTCTTTTAGTAAAAGACATTGGTATTTTATAATTATTATGAGTGATTTGCTTAAGGAAAATAAAGATTTTTTTTATATATATGCATGTGCCATTTTCATAGCATTTTGGGATGACTAGAACAGAGAAAAAAAATTATATGGAGAATAATCCATGGTTTTATGAAATAATACCTTGAAGATTTTCTAAATGATTTTTGACTCTAGTTTTCAGAGTAGCTGGCTTTGTTTCCTGGCTTTTTTGACTCATCTCTGAAGTTTCTTTTTGCCATATTTCACATTTGCTGTCCAGGCTGACAGACAGGCTGATGTCACTAGGGGCTTAATGCATCTTGTCAAATTTAAAACACACTTTGAGTATTTATAGCTTTCAAAATCAGCAGGAATTTACTTTTACTTGGCTTAAACTCCAGTTGGGAGAATTATTACCTATTTCCTATCCTTCAGGCATATTCTAAGGGAAAAAAATGCAATCCATTTATATCTGCAGATGGAAATAGCATAGAGTAGTTTCAAGAGCACTCTCTAAATTTTATAGCTGGGGTAATATGAGTATAGATTAGTGATAACATCCATATTTTTGTCATGTTTTTGCTTAGAAAAACAATGAACTTCTCTTCTGTTGACTCTTGGAAGTCATGGCTTGGGGTATGTCTTGGGATTACAATCTTGTTTGTAGTAACAAGACTGTCAGTGGAGTACTCCTTTGGATAAATCAAAGTTTTCTCAGTATTGTCTTTTTTTTTTTTTTNGGATTTCCCTGGGTTTTTTTAGTTTTTTTTTTTTTTTTTTTTTTTTTACTCACACTGTGTATGGTTGGCTATTTGTGATGGAGGGAAGGGAAAGGGAAAGGGGAAAGGGAAAGGGGAAGGAAAATGGAAGGGAAAGGGAGGAAAGGTGTTGAAGCTATGGACAGCTTCAGTTTGTTTTACCTGCTGAAGCAAGGGAAATCACCTTTCACTTAATAAAGGCTGTAGTTGCTTGAAATTTCTGAAGAAACTGTTTGGGGAGTTTTGAGGGCAGAGAGATAGGAATACATTTATTTGCCAGTGTTATGTTATTTTAAATTTATACTTCACAATATTGCATTCCAAGGGAGGGAGTATTCACTCCCTGCTGTCTGTGGTAGGAATTTTGTTTTCAGTTTTTCTGAAAGACCATAAAAATACATAAGCCTAATGAAGTGATAAAAATCTCTTCTGCTTTCAAATAGTGGTATGTATTTCCAGGAACACACTGCAATGTGTCTTGCATAAAGATGGGTAAGATAGTGAAAAATCTCATTTAGTTGTCTTAGTGCTACATATGAGACACCTGCAAGAAACTGACAGCAAGAAATGTAAATCTTAGTTTTGCTGTTGTTCTTCTCCCCCCACAATGGCACAAAAAAAGTGATCTTTAAAAATAGCATTGCAATAAACATTGTCTGGCTTGAGTATGAAATTATGAGGGGAATTGTGGCATAGTTACAAGTTTAGTTGAAAGTTAGATGGTCTAAGGAGGTTTTTCTTGTGAACTGTTCTTTGGCTTGATCTGATGGCCTTATTTGTTTATTGTAGGCCAATAGGTCTTATTACAGACCTTCAGTGAAGTGCAGTATTTTAGGTGGTCAAGGTGGCTTTATCAGGAATAAACTTGGACTTGTTTGCACTTTGTTTTTCTTGCCCTTTAATAAAATCAACATTTTTAAAAAGTCAAAAAAAAAACCTTACAAGCATGAGACCATATATATTTAGAAGTGGTTTTGTTTATAAAGAGCAGTAAAAGTAGTTGCTAAATTCTACATGTGTTCCAGATTATTACTAAAAAATAATTTAAAATAAAAAGATATTGGGGCTCCTACCACCCCAGTCTGTAAATCACAAAAACTATTTGCGTAAAACCACGTTTAGCCCAGCCCAACAACAATGTGCAATACAGTTATTACATATTACATATTACATACATATGTACATTATATATTACAGGAAATCATATGCCATACAGGAGAACTTTACATCTTCAAAGATGCTACAAAAGGCCCCAAATTGGTAGCAGTTTCCATCACAGGTTTCAGTTTCTTCTTGAAGGTGTTTTTTTTTCTATTGAACCCTTAAGCTTCTCCCTGTTTTTCAAGTCACCTGGCCCTCAGTGTCATTAAGAATGTTTATCATGGGAGACCTGCATAGCCTTAGAGATTCTTACCATAGAGCTCATGTTAAACTGAATTTATGCAATGCAGTGCTCTTATTCCAAAGGTGAATTCCTACTTTTGCTCAACAAAGCAAAGTAGAGAGCAAAGTTCTCCATCCTGTGTCTGAGGCATTGTGTGATGTGCACACTGAGCATACAGTGTGCATACTGAGATATTATACATATCTCAGTATGCACTGTGCATACAGATGAATAATAACAGGAAAAGATTATAAGAAGATGTGACGGTAATACCACAGTGTTAAAAGTGGTGTTTATGTGTATTTTGGTTTTTTCCCTTTCAGCATAAGATGAAGGCAGAATGGTCCCTGTGAATCTGATATGAAAGCTGACAGGGAGACTAACTAATTCTTCTGTTTAAAACACAAAAAAACCCAAGGGTGAACATAACATGTGTGAAAGGCAAAGAGGGTCTTTTGTAAAGAGGATATCCTGTGTAAGACAGAACAACAATAGACCAGTTCTGTAGGATCAACAGAGAAAGTTAATGCTGGTTTACTGGCTGGGTTTTGCACATCTGAGTGGTCCAGATTTTGCAGGAGTGACTGGGGCTGAGATGCACCATCCTCGTGCTGAAACCTTTCTCAACATTCTCTTCTCTTTATGCATTGCTCCCCTTTCCCCTTATGCTGAGAGTGATGGTATCACAGCTCTGGATCTGTTCAGAAAATCAGTGTATGAGGATTTTGCAGGTGCTTGCTTGTGATGTGTGCCCTGTGCATGTGTGCCTGTGACCACAGCTCTTCTCATTAAACTCCAGCTGACACTCTGTCACATGGCAGTAGTCATTAACTCCCAAGATTATCTTGTGCCACGAAATTAGTCGATGTGTGTGACTTGCAGCCCAGCTTTCTTAGTGTTGGAATCCTAGAAATAGTCGGATGTAATAATTGGTAAATTTAAGGTCCAAATCTAATTAAAATTAATACAAACTCACCACAGGAAATACTTCTACCTTTTGCCTTCTTTTCTAGAAGTAAACTGAGCATCAGTTTCTGACAAATCACTCTAATTTCCTATGGACAATATTACTGATGATCAGTCAGGGAACATAGAGGTAAAACACATGATTTATCCATCTTGTCCAGTATTACTATTTATTCCCCTTAATCCTGCACATTTCTCCACAGTTCTTCCCATAAATCACAGGTGGATGGAAGGCTGGTGACAGACCTTGTGGGAAGGGTTGTGGCAAAACTGCACCGTGCTGGGGCCACCACTGGAATGTAATGAAAGATTGCAAAGTCAATATTTGTTATTCACCTGATCATTGTCAGGAGAATGTTCCAGAGGCTGGGAATCCTATTGGCAGCTGTTGGATGTGCTTTTATTTTAATGATTTCCTGCAAACCTAATGAGAAAGTCATGCCAGTGCATCCTCACCAGGTGAGGCTGGGTGCTGGTTGATTGGTAAGAGAAGTTTCTGGTCCCTGTGGCTCCGAGACTGGGAGCACTGGGTCTTCAGGAAGCTGCAGGAATGTTTCTGGCTGCACCAAATACCCCATTCCTAACAGCTGGTAAAAGAACACAACCTCTCACTTACCAACCAAGAATAAATCTTCTCTTGCCAGTCCTGTCTTTGTAGCAAGGGCCTGTTCTGGCTGCCTCCATCCTAGCCTGAGCTCTGCACTGGAACAGTTGTGGTGTGGCAATCAGTCAGAATTCTTCTGTTTATCAGACATGCTTGGAAAGGGCTTTTTGGGTTTTGTTTTAATTATTATTATTAATTATTTGATTTATTAATTAATATTTCCATGAGGAATGGCAAAAATTGAAATTTTGTCTGAAAGGAAGAAGACTTTCATCTGAATGCAGACTAATGTGCTAATTAAAAAAAAAATTAAAAACAATTAGGGATTTATGCTTTGTCATGACAGAACACATGACTGTTTCAGGCATCTTGACAGCCATACATGTATTTCTAATATCCCAAAATAGCTAGTTTCCTGACTGGTTGAGCAGGAGGATTACACATTCTACTCTATGCAGATATGTTGAAAATATTGAAAGTTATCAAGGCAGAAAGCAATTTGAGAGATGCAGTGTGCTGTAGGCAGCAGTGCGTTACAAAACTGTTGTAGATTTCTTGTTTGTCCACAATAAAACCCACACATCTTTGAAGAGAGAGGCCAATAATAAGATGGGCAGTTCTCCCTACAGCCCAGCAGCCTTGCTGGGTGTTTATAGTACATAACACTACTTTCTGTTGCCCTCAATTTTATTGTGTGTAAGTGCTCACAATATCTCCATTTATGGATGCATGTTCTAGTGACCTATCCTGGGGAAAAAAAAAACCCCAAAAAACAACAAAACAAAAAAACCCAACCTTAAGGAGCAGATTCTTGAAAAGACCCTAATTCCCTTTTATTTGTGTAGCCTGGGTGAACAGCTCTTACAGCTGAATAATTCCTACCCTGAGGAGCATTCTTGAATTACTTTGCATTAGTCTAGGAAAGTGTGCCTGTTCTCTGCCTGGCTTTTTTGCCCCAGGAGAAGACTGGGAGAACAATGGTTGTCAGTCTTCAAGAGGAGAGCCTGGGCTTACAGTTGCTGCAATTGAGGCTTTCCCATTGTGCTGCTGTTATCAACAGAACATAAAAATAAAATCAGATCATTTGACCATATGATTAACACATTCCTGTTGAACTCCAGGTGACCCTAATCTTCTGCCTCTTTACAGAACTCCTGTGTTTCTTAGGATAAAATTTCTTTCTTAACATTAAGTTCTCCTTTTGATGCTGAAATACCCTCTGAATTGTTTGCTTATAGGGCTTTAACGGGATGCATTGTGGCAGAAAAGAAAAGATGGATTTGAATGATGGTAAAACACATTGGATAACCAAATTTGTAACATCCAGATGAAGTTTAGCCATGCAGTTGTTAATTTCCCATTGCATGGTTAATTTCCTATTGAACTACTGCCTCTTGTGCTTTCTTTTGCCCTATCAGTATATTGCAAGATTGCAAAGGAAATATTTGCAATTATGTGGACAAGTAGGAGTTCTTTGATTTGTCCCAAATCCTAAGTCTACACTGAGCAAGCTTTGCAACTTCCTTCTAGGATTCAGAGAGTTCTTGGTGGATTTAGACAACATTTTTTTGAGTTAGCGAGACTTCCCTCTGTAAAGGGAAGCTCATGGTTTGATGGTGGAGAGTCATAACAAAGAGTTTTGAAAATTAAAGAGATTCAAACATGCATTTAATTCTCAGCTTCATGTTTTATAATGTCGGCTTTTCTTGAGAAGAATCAACTGCATAAATCGCATAAATAAAATCCGATCTGCCTGCCACGATCCTTAAGGACCAAGGAGGAATAACTATTTCCGTTTCGTAACTTCTTTATTGTTGTTGCACGGCCAACTCGCAGCACCTCCAGTGCTGTAACCGTAAAAATTGCTCTAAAACCACTGCACTTTTCTCCCTCTGCCCCTCCAGCGTGTGACAGTGACCACTGGGGACCCCACTGCAGCAGTCGCTGCCAGTGCAAGAACGGGGCCCTGTGCAACCCCATCACTGGGGCCTGCCACTGCTCCGCGGGCTTCAAGGGCTGGCGCTGCGAGGAGCGCTGCGACCCCGGCTCCTACGGCAACGACTGCCACCAGAAGTGCCAGTGCCAGAACAGAGCCACCTGTGACCACGTCACCGGCGAGTGCAGGTGTCCCCCCGGATACACCGGCGCCTTGTAAGCAGAGGCTGTGTCATTCTGGGGGGCGGCGGGATACGAGTTTTGAGGAGTTTAGATTGACTTCCACTCTGAGCAAGCGGGTGTGGGCAAACCCATGTTGCAATGCGCATTCAGATGTGCAGCCAAGAGAAAAGAAGCCTTGACCTAGACAGGTTAAAATGCAGAAAAAAAGGAGCAGCAGAGGGCTCTTTGTGGCTGTCACAGTCTGGCTACAGGTTTGGGAAATGGCATTGAAACATGGAGTTGTTTGCCCTTGGTCATTCCAGAGCTGTGTCAGCAGCCGTGAATGAGTGCCAAACTGTGTATAAAGAGATGTCTTGGGAAGGAGTAATTCCTAGAATGCCAGGTCTGTTTCCTTAGATCCATTGTGTGGACGCCGCACAATACTGAGTGCTCATCTCTCTGTGTAACGCTGCTCTGTGCTCCACACTTTTGGCCAGAAGAGCTGATGATGATAGCACTGAAAACAAAGCTGGGGCCTGTGGTAATGGGTGTCTGTGCTGTCCCCACCCTGTGCACAGCTGTGAGGACCTGTGTCCGCCTGGAAAGCACGGCCCACAGTGCGAGGAGAGGTGCCCATGCCAGAATGGAGGCATCTGTCACCACATCACCGGGGAGTGCTCCTGCCCGCCAGGATGGATGGTAAAAAACACCCTCTGAAATCCCCACAACCCCCCCAAAACT
>VWYO01023505.1:51485-79708 GCA_013400275.1 Rhadina sibilatrix
AGAAAATAATATTTATGCCATGTTTAGTCCTGAATTACTGAGTTAACCTTTCATCCCCCACCCATGGCAGCTGTCATCCCATGTCTGGGGAATGCTCCTGCAAGCCAGGCTGGTCTGGGCTGTACTGCAATGAGACGTGTTCCCCGGGCTTCTATGGGGAGTCGTGTCAGCAGATCTGCAGCTGCCAGAACGGGGCTGACTGCGACAGCGTCACTGGGAAGTGCACCTGTGCCCCTGGATTTAAGGTAAAAGAGGTCTCACTTTCAGAGTTTCACAGTTTTCAGCCCCAGTTGTGCAACAAATTCTTCAGGGTGCCACCTCATCCTTTCTCCGCTGCCATAAAAGAGAAGTGAGGGTGTTTGGGTAGCACTTCTTGTGCTGGTGGACCCTGAAAACTCAACATTTCTGATAGGTTGTCAGCGCTGAAATGAAGGCATTTTTAGAAGGAGAAGTTACTTGCTTTATAAGATGTTGGTAAGAATGAGGGCTTGCTGTTGAGGTGTAGTTAAAGGGAGGAATGATGGGTTTCAGTCATCAACTCTTCACGCTCCATCCATAGAAACTCCAGCCAAAATCATTTCTTTTTATATTTCAGGACAGATTATTCTGCAACTTTTACACACATTTGCTGTTACATGTGCTTTGGATGCTAATCTAACATTTTACAATATGACTGTTCTTGTAAAAGTAATAACTGAAAACGTCAGCCAAATTAGCGCTTAAAAATATTTTACATACCCACATAATTTACCATTAAACTACTTTCTTTAGTTGCTCTACAACTTTGTTTTGGTTTCATAAAGAGCTTCTTTATTACTGTCCATTGATCTAACCAGGTGCTTTGTGAGCTGAGTTCTCACAGCAAATCATAGAAAACTAATACTTACTTAAAAAGACTTTAAAATACTTCAAAAGCATGAAGATGTCCCTCTCCCCTAAATTAAAGATAATTTACTGACAACCTAGGACATGCATGGGCTGTATTTTTTCTGGCTTTTGTATCACTTGAGTCAGTTGTATTGTCTAAGCCTTCTCAGGTGATTTTTAGACTATTTTTTTTTTTTTTTTATAATTCAGGGTGCTTCTTGTGGTACCCCTTGTCTCCCTGGAACATATGGAGTGAACTGCTCCTCTGTGTGCAGCTGCAAAAATGGGGCCACCTGTTCACCTGTGGATGGCTCTTGTGCCTGCAAAGCAGGTAAGTGTCTCCTCAGATGGATTTTATTTCTCTGTAACCATAAAATGAAGTTGGGTTTTTGAAGTAAAGAAGAGGAAACTTAATGAGAAGCAGACACTTGATGCTTCTGCTGCTCTGGGAAGTGAAAACAAGGAAAACATGTTCTCTGCTCTGTCAGGAGGTCTGTGGGGTATATCCTTTATCTGATGTCAGCATTCCTAATCAAAATCATACAGAATCCCAGAATGGTTTTGTTGGAAATTACATAACTTTTCTATTTTTTTTAAATTAATGTTTTTCATTAACTTTTAATAATTTATTTTTAATTAATCATAACCAGTATGTTGACTATAAGCGGTGTGTTAGTTTTGAATCACTTTTAGCCACAATTTAGCAAAGTTTGTCATTAGCAGCTCTTGGGGGAATACAGCTTGGGAAAAGCTACTGAAACTTCAAGTGTTCCTTAGCTGGCTTTGATATGCTTCAGTGAACAAAGCCTGGGGAAGGGAAGTAGAGAGAGATGTATTGTTCAAAATGAATACAAGAAGTGCAGAATTTATGGGCTACAAAGACATTTTGCAGAAACCAGAAGATGAGGAAGACAACAAGATAACAAAGACTCCATATATGTGTGTGTTGGAAATTCCCTACCTGGGGAAAAGATAATAAAAGGAGTAAAAAATACAGACTAATTAGCCTGAGAAGTGAGGAATCAATTACCAGTAGAGGATAGAATGCCACATAATGAAAGAGAGTTATGTAATTTAGAACCAATGAATAATAATTCCTTTGTTTGCTAAAGATGTATAAATAGGTGGAGAAGTTTTCCGCCTGCATCTGTGTGGAGGCCAGAATTTCATCAACCACACACACAGATGCTGATCAGGAATAAACTAATGCCTGAATTGCTGACAGAGAAAAGACAGTATTAGAGGGGTTTATTTATACCAAGGATTTTGGAGGATTTGGTAACAGTTTTGGTTGGAAGGGACCTTAAAGATCATTTTGTTCCACTCCCTACCGTGGCAGGGACACCTTCCAATATCCCTGTACAACCTGGCCTTGGACACTTCAGGGATCCAGGGGCAGCCACAGCTTCTCTGGGCACCCTGTTCCAGGGCCTCCTCACCCTCACAGGGAACAATTCCTTCCCAATATCCCATCTAAATGGAGTTTGCTAGATAAATAGCCACTAAATTTTGCAGGGACTAACACTGTTAAATAAGTTGTACAGCCACTGTGGAACTTCTACTCCTTCCAGAGACAGTGGGGCTAATTTAACCCTGTTCAGGTAAATACTGCAAAGTAGCTAGGTCATGAGGAGAAAAATACTCTCTTGGGCAATGCAGAATCCTATCTTCCTGTACCCCATGCAGTTTTAATCATACTGCAATGAAAAAGGACAGGAAAAAATAAAACTAAACTGAACCTAGGTACTTGTCATGTAAACAAAGGAAGATTATAAATCCTGGGAAGACAGTTGAGGGAAAGTATCTCAATTTCCTAGTCAAATTACAAAAAATAATTTTTTTCCTGAAATGATCCCTAAATTTGAAGTTATCAATGAAGTACCAGGCAGCCTGATTTTTCTGCATGTGTTTTGCATAGCCATTGATCAATCTCTGTGCAGTTATTTTTCCCTCCACTTACTGTAAACAAGATACAAAATTAGAAACTTGGCCTGTGTCACTGGTGATGATGTGACTGACTGCTTCACACTGTTCCTCTTGAATCCAATGGATGATCACATTTTAAAAAATCTATTCACATCCCAGTCTATCCAGTCTGCAAACCATTGCTGTCAGGCATGATCAGTGGTGGATGCTGCATTTTAAAGCTTTTTTCCATTACATTTCTTTTTTGTATTTGGAGAGAAGTACAGAAATCATCTGAAAGGTCTTGTTTCCTATGAGAATCCAATTTATGCAATACTTTTATGTTTTCTCTTGTTTGTTTTTTTTTTTCTTTTTTTTTTTTTTTTTTTTTTTTTTTTTTTTTTTTTTTTTTTTTAGTTTATTTATACTACANTTTTTTTTTTTTTTAGATACATGTTAAATTACAGGACTGTCTGAGTTGAATGATGGTGGAACAATTACAAAAGCAGCAACTTGAGCCTAGGGAAAATATTCCTGATTAATTTTAAGCTACATCTTAACACTCAGTGTAGTTTCGAGCTTCTCAGTGAAGTGTCAAGGTGCCTCTATTACCATTTCAGATCTTCCATCAGTCTCTTTTGCTTATTGGCACCCGTCTGCAGATCTGTGCTGTGCACAGATGTTACAAGGTGCCCTTGAGCACTTTTGTTCCAACCTGGACAAGCCCTCAGCTGAAGCTGCTGATAAATCCTGTAATGAATTTTACCCCAGTATTGCCCATCTCAGAGACATGCCCCATGGCAGGCAGAGGGAAGCATCCTCTGAGAGGAATGGGAGAAAACCTGATTAATTTCTGACGTTAATCCCTTTTTTGTTTTTGACAGGTTGGCATGGTGTGGATTGCTCCATAAATTGCCCCAGTGGCACGTGGGGCCTGGGCTGTAACCTGACCTGCCAGTGTCTTAATGGAGGGGCTTGTAATGCTCTGGATGGAACCTGTACCTGTGCCCCGGGATGGAGGGGAGAGAAATGTGAACTCCCTTGCCAGGTAGTTTAATAATCCCATTGAATTTTGAGTTTTTGTAGGAGAATATTGGGCAGGGAGGGGTGTTGGTCATTCTTTGTCTCCGTGGGGATGAATCCCCTTGGAGCACACAGGATGGGGTGCAGGGTCAGGGACAGGCACTAACAATTCTTCTAGCATTTCTTCATGAAATGCTATCAAACTGCTATTGTTCAGCTACTTTTAAGTATAAACAATGAGAGAAAAATACCAAAAATACACCTCAAATAATGTCATTTTAATGACTTTTTTTGTTATGTCTGTGTTACGGTATGAATAAAGAATTTTCATTCCTTCTCAGTCAGGAGTGAGTAGCTACTCTTACCAGCTAGTTCCATTACCAGTCTTCATTTTCTGCTGGGGTTTTGACATCTACTCTCTCCTAGACTTTAGGAAATCAGCAATCATTGTGAGGACAATGGCATGCTCCTTATCAGTTCTGTTCCACCTTGTAATCTGCAGCTTTGGGGAAATAAAATATGTAAATACATAATTTTAGAAGTTTTTAAATTGTAAAATTCCAAGTGGATTTGTTTTATTGTGTAACTGTTTGGTTTCAATTATATTTCATACACTAAAAAAAATGAGAAATATTTTATAAAAAAAGGGGTTTTTCAGAGCCCACTGTTTTTCAGTTGTGAGCTTCATTTCTGTAAATTTAAAGAAGAACTAATTATTAAAATAACCTGCTCTCCACTCTTGTTTTCTCTTCTCCTGTCAATTGTTAACTTTTGCAATATATCTGCAGAGCAGTGGTTAATTTGATACACCTGCAAAGGAATCACCTGAAGTGAATACACATTCTGTAAATTCACCTCCCAGTGTCACGTTTAAGCTTCTTTGAGTTTGGACAAGCTATAGTGAGCAATGACATGATGGTAGTAGCTGAGCTACAGGAGAAGACTGGAAATCACCTTGTTTTGAATGAAACTTTGTTCTGCTGAACTGTACTAGGAATACTCAGGAGCGATTTTTTGGGGCTTTGCCTTTGGTTTCAAGATGAAGCACTCCTGTAGTGAGTAAAGTGGCAAAGAAAATTGACTGTGCTCTGGAAAGCTGATGGCAGTATCACATATGCAGTGTTTCCAACAACGCATTTCCATCAGAAGACTGATTTTTCTGTTTCCTCAGGCAGTTGTGTTTATCACTTAGTGCCTGTTTCTGAAGGGTGATGAGACCTCCCAAGATGCATTAGCGCTTCCAAAACTGACATTTAAAAAAAAAAAGTCTCATTTCAGAGCAGTTGCATCCCTATCCCAAACTTAGTAAAATAAAGCTAAAAAGCATTTCTGTATCAGATAATTCAGCATGCCCAAGCTCATTGTCCTCTCCCTCTGCATCAAACAATGTCCATAAGCATTTACCTATTTCAAATGCAAATTCTGCTTCAAAATTCCAGAGCAGGAGACTAAATAGAAACTGTTTATTCAAATAATAATAAATATAATAATTTATTTAAAAATCAATTCAAATACTTCCAGTTGTCTGAAATGTTTTTCATGTCTGAGCAGAGACTTTATTTAAATCAATGTATTTCAATTTGTTTCAGTAACTTCAGAACATTATTATCATTGCTCAGATTGTTGTTCAAGATTTGAACTACAGTTTGGACTTCAGTCCAAGTACATAACAGGCTAAAAATACTGCTTTTCAACAGCATATTTGGGATTTCCTTTCATTCCAAATCTGATTATATGCAAAGGAAATGCCTAATCTTTTTCTGTATACAAAAATGTATTGTTGAGATGAGCAAAAGGCTCCTTACACTGAAGTAATGTAAGATTTTGTTCTACTTAAAGATTGGCAGTTGAATAGCTAAATCCTGTGGCACTTGGTTGGAATGTATGCACAAACATCAAAGAACAGCAGATTAATTTTCATGTAGGTTTCATTCAGATTTTTAATGCAACTGACACTTTTTAGCCTTGAATATAAATGATTGGGGTTTAAACCTGACACTTTTTTCCTTTTTTGCCATTGCTGTGAGTAACCCTGAGGTACTACTTGGCCTTTTTGGCCTTTTTTCTGTGCTCTTTTTTTTTTTTTTTTTTAAGTTTGGTTCTGACACTTTTTGTTCGAGATCAGTTGACTGTTATACTTTGCCTTGTTTGGAGATTGTAAAGAATCTGCTCTTCTCAGTTCTTGGGTTCATTTTGTGTGAAATTATCCACAAATCTGTGTGCTAGCTTCTATGGAGGAGGCAGGAAAAGCATATTCAAATGTTTAGATGTTTTCCATGAAAAAAAAGAAATACACTAGTGGAGTGATTCAATTTGTAATTTTAATCTCTTGCTCTTGGTTCAAAAAAATGCTGCATAGGTAAAAATAAAAGTTGTGTTCTGTGCACTGTCCACATAGCCAAAGATTATCTCTTTTTGATGGAGTATGTGTTGTAGTGCAGAGAGAAATATTTTTAATCAAAAAAGAAATGTTTCTAATTGAAAGAGATAGTTTGCGTTATTTATGCAGTGAACCCCACACTGAAGGTATTTTGTAACTTAATGGTTTTCACTTGTTTTCTTAAAAATTATGCCTCTGTGTGTTACCCATTTTGACCCATAAGCAGAGATCTCAGGGTTTGATGCAGAAAGGAGACTTAATTGCATTAGTCTGGGATTTTTCAAGAGAGCATAATTCATTCTTTATCTTCCCCTCTTTAATGAAACAATGTAAGTGTAGGATGCTGACATGTTCCAAACACCACAAGTATTTTACATTGATATCAGCCTAGAGATTCGGGAGAGATCTGTGGTTGGTTTTGGAGGCTGGGCTGACCATAACTTGTCTCTCCTCTAACTCCCAGCTGCCACATCACCTCTGGGCTGTTCTGTTTTTTGTTGCCACAGGACGGTACCTACGGCCTGGACTGCGCTGAGCGCTGTGACTGCAGCCACGCGGATGGGTGCCATCCAACCACAGGCTACTGCCGCTGCCTCCCGGGATGGTCAGGTACAGGAGACACCCTTGGGAAGCACAACCAGAGTTTCCCCCACAGTGGGACTTGGTTTTGTGGGCAAAGGAAGAGTTTGTGAGGTTGGAAAGGGAAAGGGCCCCACTCTGAGTCTGCTGTGTCCCTCCTGTGACTCTTGGGTGGGGAGGTTTCGTTCAGTGTGGGATCTGCAGAAAACTGGGAATGGAAAGGGAAACGTGCTTGTGCACCTCCACTACACAATTCCTTACAAAAGTGGTAGTCAACTGTAAATACCCAAGGTTATTGTGGCAGCTTTGGGGTAAAGCAGGACTCAGGAAGCTTCATTCAGGCAGCCAAGAAGAGTATGAATCATTGTCCTAACTTGTCAGCTTCCTAACTTGTCTCAAACCAAGACAACCATGCATAAACTGTGCTGCCATTTCACTGTTTCAGCATTTTTTAAGTTTCTCTGAACATATTTTGTCCTATATGAAAATTTTCTCACTTCTTTTTTTTCCTATTTTTTTTTTTAGTATTGTGATTTTAAGAACTGTGTCAGTCAAATCATTCACCAAAGTTTGTGTTTTGCACTGTAGTTGCACTCTCTTGCTGGTGGAGAGCAAGATTTTCTGAAAACATGGTGGAACCGTGCAGAAAGGCAGTATCATGAAGTGTTCCCTGTATATCTAGGAGGGAGTTTTTAGGTCTCACAAAGATTTCTAAGCTTTAAATTTGGAAGAGCTCTGTGATCTTCAGTAAGGTTTAATTAACACTGTAAGTTTGCTCCTCTTGGTGTGATCCAGACTTGCTGCCTCACTGTGATGCTGCAATGTTGCAAGGGTCAGATCTCACATCACCTGTCTGTGTGGGTTCCTTCCATTTAATAATGAGGAGTCAGCATGAAAACCAAACCTTAAATGAGCAAAGCATGTCTGTGGTCTGAATATCAGTGATTTGTGTTTTATTTGTGATTTGATTCTACTCTTCTATAAACTAACATTTAGCCTAACTGAATTGTAGGTTCATGATACAATTGTTTTCTTTTTTCTATGGTGTTTTTAGACAAAGAAGGTGGAGGTAAACTCATCATTTCATCAGGAAGATACAGTCTTACTGTATTTTTTCCCAAAACCTTTATTTTTGTATGCTTTCTTCCTAGCTCTGTGGATGAATTGCTAGCATCTTGTTTGAAGTACATAATACTCAGTGTCTACAATTCAGGTTGATTGGCTGTAGCTGATTAGAGCTTACCTGCTGTTTTTTCTGCTTTCTGTTCAGATGAACATGACTTCCATGATTATTGGGAGTAGGAAGTGGAAATCTCTAGGGGATACAGATAGGCAGGAAGAGCTCCTGCTTTGCTCTGGGAGAAAACCTATCTATTATTTGCTCATTTTTTTCTGTTTATTAGCTCTTTGAGAAGGCCTGTCTCACCATTCCCTCTCAGTGTGAGTGAGAGGAGCTTCAAGAGCCAACACTCACCTAATTGAGGCAGGACTTATTTGCTTCAATTCTCTTCCCACAAGCTGCAGTGTGACTTGCCATCAGCCACTCAGATGCTTCAGGAGTTCAAAAAATAGTAGAAGCTACCTGAGTGAACTATGAAAAAATACTGTTAGCCTTATGCCAGCTATTGCAATTTTTTCTGACACTACTTGGTGTTTATTTCATTATGATGTTAATGTCTTTAACTTTCAGGTAGTTTTCAGGTAATTGTGTGTTTGGACACATTTCCACAAACTTACATTTCAATCTGCTCAAAATGTGATCTCATAAATTACTAAATGTATTATTAATCAAAGAATACCTACCATAAAAACATGTTTGTCTTCTAAAATTGAGACAGACATTGAGGGTCAAAAGGTGTGTTAATGAATAGATCCAGGTTAAAACAGGCAATTTTGAAAGGGTGAGATTAAAAATCTAGCAGTGTTTTTTATAACAGGTTTTAAAAATTACCTGGCCTGTGTGATATAACTAACCCAGAGTGTGACAGAGGCTTCAAGTGCAGCAGAGACATTGACTGTGCTTGGATTCAGGTATGGGAAAGGATAATCTATCAGCAATACACATTATATAATACATAACAAGATAAAGACAGAATATAGTAATTTTGTGCAGCAAAATCTTACTTTGCCTTTGTTCTTAGAAAGGGAAAAGAGTTCACAAGAAAGAGACTTCAGGCCTAACTACTGATAAAATGGAGCCCCCCGTCCCTGGATGATGTCAGAGAACAGCATGTGTGTGACTAGTTTTGACATGTTGGTGATGTCTAGACACACTTTACAACAACCACAGCATAGCTCACTTTATAACTCAGTGTCTGGAAAAATCCTCCTCCCACACTTCACATGTCAGAGCAATACCCAACAAGGAATCCAGGCTTTGTGCAGATGCTTATATTTGGAATGATTAAAAAAAAGGAGGGAATACTTCAGGAAAGGGCTCTCAAATAGCTGCTGTAACAGAGCATTGCAGGAATAGTAGTAGATTGTAGGATTAAGGAGGGAGGTTGTGCATAGAGTTGTGTGGAGAAGCAGGTGGAGGATGTCTGGAATATACAGGAGCTTCTAAAATGAAAGAAATTATGTCAGAGTGTCTTAGCACTGCTGTTTTTCTTTTTTTTTTTTNTGTCTTAGTCCTTTTTTTTTTTTTTTTTTTTTTTTTTTTTTTTTAATGTGTTGAACTTGTGAAAGTAACCATCAGACATACTAGTTTTGGATGAGTAGTGTTAGCTACCTAGTTAAAAAACAGAGAGGGAAAACAAGGTTTTGGATCACTTTAATGCTTATTTAACCCAAATAAAGGATTTAGTTGTTTAAGACCACTGGAAAGGTGGTGTTAAAAATAAATACATTTTGAGGAAGCTTAAAAATTTGAACTTGTGAGTTCATATTTTTTAGTTTTAAGCAAAATAAATCCATGACACCAAGGTCAACTTCCCAAAATATTTTGATGCCATCAAAATAGCACAGACCTTCCAAGAAGGTACTTTAAACACTGCATTTTCCTCAGCCCTGTGAGCAGAACAGTTATGTGCACTTCCCTCAGAGTTTCATCAGAGGGAATAGTTTATGTAACTTTTCAGAAGCAAATGAAGGAGTGACACAGTTGTCCCACAAGGCTGGGGAGAAGGAAACGTTGCATGGAGAGACTGGGTCAGTGACCTCGGAGTGTGAGGGAGCTCTGAGCTGCTGACGTGGGCACAAGGGCTTGGCCTCAGCCTCCAGACAGTGCTGCAGCTCCCCACTGGTTCAACAATGAGATGCTCGAAGGGTTAGTGTTGTTAAGTAGTTTTTAGGGGGTTTTGAGCATGCCCAGGGTATTCTCTTTTCCTTTTTAGGTTCTGCTTAGGAGTAAAAGTTCAGGTTTTGACTATTTTGTTAAAAAGACTCAATAAATAGTTAAAATTTGTTTTCATTAGATCTCTGTTTTTATTTGGAGTTGCTGGTTTTCATTTTGGTTCTGTTTCATCCTAAACAAAAGCAACTTAGGTTTACAGGACCCCTTTCAGAAGTCCTATGCTCTTTTGTAGTTTGCATCATGTTTTCCCTCTGCAGCAGCTTAATTCTGTTTAGGGAAGGAAGAGTTAAGGGTGATTTTTTTTTTCCTGGCAGTCTGACCATTCCGTCACGTTCCAGGAGCCACATGACAGGATGGCACAAATGAGAAACATCCGCCCACACAGAGGATGATGTCTGCCCCAAACTCTCTCATCCCTTGACATTTTCACTGTATCTTATAAATAACTTCTTTTTCATTTGGAGGGAAAGTTCTTTTTCATTTCTCAGTAGCCAGAGAGTGGAAAAGAATGAGAACTATTAAAATAGAAAACAGAAGAAACACACAGAAAATATACTCTTCTGATAGGTAATGATAATTCTCCTATTAAATTATACCAAAACTTTGGGTAAAGTTCCATTAAAAAGGTACATCTAACACTTCTCTCAACAAGCAAACCAGTAAGCACCACAATAGTTTCATCCCTTAATCTTATCTGTTCTGCAAGCAGCTGTTCTCCTAAATTTCCTGAAATATTAGGGAGCTCATATTCTTACAAACCAAGGTTTTGCATTAAAGCATCAATCAATTAAATTAATTAAAGCAATATGATTAATTAGAATGGCGAAAGCTTTTTTCCTCCAGACAGTTTATTAGTGTAATTGCAGTGATGTGGGTGTTCCTGGTCACACATCCCTGCTCTGCTTCCATAGGTGCAGCTCTGCCGTACCTCTGCATTTCACGTAAGGGTGGCGCGACATTTGTTACTCTCAATATCAATTTAAAGGCTATGTGATATCAGGGGTTATGAAATACCACTAGTCTGCTATCTGTACCAAAACAACAGCAGTGGTTTGTGGAAAAGACAGATGCAGTTATACCAGCCCACATTTCACCAGCGGGCATAGCGTTCACGCACCGTAAACTGGCTGTAGCAGGAGGGGTGTTGGTGACTTTTTCTGTACTGGACACCTGCTGGTATTAGTCAGCTCACCCATCACCAGATGTGTTGTTTCTGTGTCCTTCCATGTGCCTCTGACAGTATTTCTGAGAGGCACATTTGTTGCTGGATTATAAAGGGGAGGTCTGCCATCTGACACCCAATCCGCTGGTGGAAACACCCAGGTCCGCTGGGAGGCTGCAGCTCTTGCCTTGACCCTCAGCTTTCCATGAGTATGCATTTTTTTCCCTCTCCTACAAAGCAAAAAACAGAATTGGAAGAGTTCTGTTATGGGTCTTGCTCACCTTTAGTGCAAAAAAGAGCTGCTGTTGTAGCACCAGTGCACTCAAGCCAAGACTCTCTTGTAAAAATACGGTTTTCCCTCCACTGCCATCAGTTTCCCCATGCCTCCTAAAAGACAAGGGCCCATTGGGAGGGATACTCAGTGAGCTCCAAAAATGAAATGATAACTGAGCATTCACTCTCTTATGATAAATAACAAATTTGTTTTTCAAAGTTGGGGAGAGGAATTCTCTCCAAACAAGAGGTTTGGCTTCACGCTACATCTGGATTTTGCTGTGTCTGTATGTCTGTTCTCTGTGCACTGTGGTGGATCTTTAGGTGGAAGAAATACCACCCATTTAGAAAAACCCAACAAAAACAAACAAACAAACAAGCAAACAAACAAAAACCCTACAAAACTTTAAATCAGTGATTCAGAGTATCTGTTTTCTGTCTATGAAGAAGTTAAGAGAGAAGTGTTGTTTCCTAGTGGCTACCTAGAGATTGATAGATGAAAAGAAGGGCACCTCTGGAGTGGATAGCAGTATGTAGCAAGAGTATGGCCTTCAGAAGGATACTAGAAATATCTCAAAAGAGGGTCAGCCACTAAAACTTAGATAAGGATGTTTTCCTTCAAACTCAGATGTCCTTGTTGGCATTTTCTAGCTAATGTCCAACTAAAATTTGCAGCCACAGACTCTCCTGCTGCTGCAGTGAAGCAGCAGAAATCTGAGCTTCTACAGAAAAATCTCAGATCCTCTCATTAGCTTCTCAATTTGGGACACATCATTTAATTCCTCTGGCTACCTTCAGCAGTGGAGCAAGGTACCTCCCTCCCTCGAAGACAGTGAGGGTACTTATAAATAGTGCCTGTGACATTTTTTTACCACCTCCCTTTCTTTGGGCTACCCACCCATTATTTGACAGAGAAAATAGGAGAGTAATTCTCACCATCAGAAGTTGCAGCTGCCTTGAATAGAAGTGTTAGTTTTTCTCAAATATGAAGGGCGAGCTATTGGACAATAATTGGAAAGAATCACCATGACACCAAGATTCCTCCAGCCTTTTGAAGGTCTTGTTCCTTCTTTAGTTTGGGCTGCTACGTTATCCAATTTTGGCACATGGGAAGTACAACAGTATATAAATCGGTTTTAATGCTGAGGGGTTATACTGGAAAGTTCCATGTGTGTTAACATAAATTGCACAGCAAATATATGTTCTTTACGAAAAAAGAAAAATTCTTCTTGAAGTTTGGATGTCCTTTTATCAGACTAATGGAAACATAATAAGCTGGAAAACAGCACTTATTCCAATAGTAAATTTGCCTGGGAAGAGAGTAAGAAATAATTGGTAATTTTTTTTTCCCCTCTTGAAGTGCTAAAACAAATCAGCTGTTTGTTGATCTGACTCGGGAGTCTCAACTTAAAAATACAGCATAGGGAGTGTGCAAATACTCTGCTAACATGGGCAGAAGGAGTGGTATCCCTAAAGAATTCCTTACTTCATTCATGCAATTACGAATGCTGGGGGAATGCTGATTTGGATGTGAGGCCCCCAGCATAAAGCACTGGGCATTAAATGCACGAGCATTTCTTCAGAGCAGCTTAGCTGAAGTTTATCATGACCATTCAGCTATTGCCTAGCAACTTGTGAAGGCCATCAAAGAGCTCTTTGTCCATAGCTCTGGCAAAAACATTTTCTCGCAGATATCCTTATCAGTATCAGAACCAACATGAAAACTTAATAAAAACAATTTTATTGTGTAAGAGATTAATACTTATATGAAACTGTGGCAATCATAAACCAGTTGGTAACACTGTTGTAAAAGCTAAGTCTAATCTTGCTTTGCAAGTTCTAGTAAAAATACTTCTTTTTTCCTAGATAATTTCTGGCTTTCCTATCAAAGCACAGCTTTCTTTGCTGGAATTTCATAAAAAGCATCACTCTGGAAATTAATTTTTTAAATCTTTTCATCCTTTTAATAATTCTAACCTTTCTCAAAAATAGACATTTGGTTTTTTTACAACTATAAGACACGAAACTCAACTTGTTATTTTTGAGTGCCTTGTGAATCTACCAAAATAAATAAATAGTGAGTGAGACTTTTAATAAGTAGAGATGCAGTAAATAACTAAATGACTTCTGCCTTGCTACATTCCTTCTTTAAACTTAGAGGAGTGAAATTGATTTTCCTTATGATCAAGAGTGAATATAATAAAATTACAGTGAAACAGAATTGTATTCAGCAGTCTTGCAATTTCTTATGTTGTCATCATTGTTACTCAATGACATTTAGTGTACACTATTTATTTGCTGAGTGATGCCATTCCTCACCTCCTTGTAAGGGGTGAAAGTGGGAAATAAAAGGCAGGTTTTTCAATTTCCCTAAGGGATGATTTTCCTTGATATGTACTGAAGGAGCCTTTTTTTTCCCTTTTATCATTTTTAGTGGTAGTTGCTGGCTGTTTTAAGCCCTGTGGCTCTGTGCAGCATGGGACCCATTGTTTTCCCCATCCCAGTGTGCCCACATCACCCTTGGACACTCTGCTGTCATAAAGCATCCTCTGTGCACAGATCAAGGCAGTATAATTGAGCTTGGTGTTATTGTATGTCACTGGTCTACATAATCTCAGATAATGCACTTTGGTAACTCTTGGCAACCAGTGGCTTGTTAATAGTGACCATTATACACTGAGCACTGCTGACACCCACTGAGGCTGTGAAAAATGTCTTTTCTGCAGCAGGGTGCAGCAAGTGCAGCTATGTGTGATATGGCAGATAACCCTCTGAGGTGCTCTGCCTGTGTTTTCACAGACTTAGAGACACAAATTCTCAAGTCTAGGAACACCAGGCAAAGCAGAAGCTGGAAAGAAGTGGTCTTGTTTCTGGGGGGGAAAAAAAAAAAAANNNAAAAAAAGTGAATTAAAATACAGTGATATCATACTGCTCTTGTGCACCAGCATCTCTCAAAATCAAACGTCTCTCTTTAATTTTCTTATCCATGAATGAGTTAATGAAAAGAACTAGACTGCTGAGAAACAAGTCAGCAAATCAAATGTAGATGGAGACAGGAGAACGGCATTTTCTAGGCAGGCAGAAAGTTAAAAAGGAGTGATGTAAGCAGCTTTTTGTCTTCTGACAAAATGTTTGTTTTAGGTCAGTCCTAATGATCATTGTGCAATCAGGGCTTTGAGGTGGTCTGTGTACCATCTGTCAGTATCTGGATTTTTTAAATCAAGAGTTCTTCTATCTTGGTGGCAGAGGTTGGTGTAATCTGTTGAAACATATATTTGAGTCTTCAGTCTGTTGACTGACCTGCAGAGAAGAACAATTCAAGAGTCTGGAGTTCCACCTTTCCTCTAATTAGAGAGTTGGTCTTTAGATATGGGCAGCTTTGCAAACTCATACTGGAGGTGTTGAGGAATCACCTATTAGTCTGATCTACCATCAAACCATGTAATTATTCTTTAGGATTTTTACAAGCAGTAGGTTTTGGTGTTCAAAGATTTTTTTTGTCCTCCTTGTCACATGTAAAACTGTTTTGCTTTTTTTAGGACTCTGGCAGCCATTGAACATGTGGCATATTTTGCTGGAAATACTTACAAAGCAAGACATGCTTGTGGTTGGATCCAGTCCACTTTTCCTGTAGTGGAGGGTTCATTCAGTAGAGGCATTACAATAAAACTTGATTGTTAGTGCAAAGTGCTGCAGACACAATACGGTCTGAGTTCCACGGTGGCGCCTGCTGGCATTTAACATGCACAGTGCTTCTTAAAAAGCAGGAAAATTATATTTAATGTTGCTGCATTGTGTAAAAAAATTGACAAGCAAACAAACAAAAGAACCCAGCAAACAAACTGTGATTGGATGATTGTAATGTGTGGCTTGTATTACGATCTATTTGTAAGGATTCAGGTTGTGGCCATTTTACAGTCAATTTTACACCAAAGCTTAGTTAAACTAAGCACTGACTGACCAGCATCCTTAACACTGTGGCAGCTAAGCATTTTGGAATGCTCACATGGTGTGTTTGGAAACCCTTTGTGTGCACTACATTTTTCTGTTCGGTATGAGGCTGAGCAGTAATCAGCTCACCACTAATTGGAAATCATTCCATGTCCTGCACCCCATTATTATACACAAATTATGTCAGACATGAAGAATTCTCAGAAGGAAAAGTCTCTGCAATACCTTCTGTCATGCATTTCCCAAACATAAAAACTGAAACCAAAAATCTGCTGTTTTGGAACAGCCATTATGGAGGAAGCAAAAGCCATTTATGTGCCTCTCACCAAAACTGGAATATGAGGGAAATTCACTGTTGTAGGGAGGGTAGGAACAGAGGTGCAAGTTTATCTTGTTGTACTTTCCTGATGTTGGTGATGTCTTGATAAACAGGTTGTTTGAGCTGTGTTTTAAAGTTCAGCCCTCTGAGAAGCAAAGGTTTAACCTAACTGTGCACAAGAGCTCTTCACAGATGTTTTGTTTGTTTGTGTTTGCAGGTATTCACTGTGACAGTGTGTGTGCTGAGGGGCAATGGGGTCCAAATTGCTCCTTGCCTTGTTACTGCAAAAATGGAGCATCCTGCTCCCCAGATGATGGGATCTGTGAGTGTGCACCAGGATACAGAGGCACCACTTGCCAGAGAAGTAAGGAGAACATAAATGCATTAAAAATCTCTGTTTCCCCCTCAGTTGCTTGGAAAACATATCATACAACATCATAATGCTTTGCTAATTGTAGTGTGAAAGACTAGGAAACATACTTTGATTGGACATTTTGTCAAAATACATGAGTATTCAGAAAAAAAAAGGGTTACCTGAAATGAAAAAATGTTTCCATCTAGTAGTGATCTTCTTGTTATGGTAGAGCTTTCCTTTTATTCACTGTCTGTCCTGTGGCACTGTTTTGAACGTGACTTTCCAAGAAATGTCATAGGAGATTCTGTTGTCAAGCATTTCCAGATGTGATTATGAATGTTAAGTTTGTAATACAGGTAAATAAAACATACTTGAGTTTCAGAAACTAAAAGCCTTCCTGTTGGGTCTGCTAGAAATCATTAGCTTAGTTCATACTCGGGATTTTAACACTTGTTTTGTAAGAGTAGTCAGTGGGATCAGGCCCCACTGTAAGTAGAGGATGTCAAATATACCCATGGTTCCTTTTGGAAAACTTGTCTGGGTAAAATACAAATTGCATGGAGAGAAATACAGATGAACTAAGGAAAATCATGCCAGACTCAGGGAGGTAAATAATAAGTCTGCCCTCCCAAGATTTGTCAGAGTTTGCCAGCAGTCCAGCTGTCTGCATTTTGAATCACTGAAGCTGTGAGGGAAAGATGTTCAGGGAAGAGAAAAATGTGAGTTGTCTGGAACTGGAGGGAAGCCCAATTTCCAGAGTAGGTCTCCTGGGATCCAAGAGCAGATGGGTTAAGGACAACCAAAGATGCTGCTGGCTCTTCCAAAGGAGGCTTAAAAGGCAGGAGATGACCTGAAATGGTCACTGCCAGGGTGAAGGAGAACCAGAGAAAGGTGAAGTTCTGTGAGTCCAGGAATGGCAAAATTTCAAGCTGAAGGCTGTGATACGGCACTGCTAAATCCCACATCAGTGTGGCATTAGTATTCCTTGGGCATTTCTGACTGTAAGCAGTAATTATTCTCACTATCTAATCTCTAAGGGCCCTGCATCCAAAGTGTAACACTGCCATGTAAAAATGTTCCCTTGTGTTTTGGAACTGTGCCCATAACCTGGACAAGAGGCTCCCAGTCCAGTGCCCCTCTGAGGCATGGTCTGAAGACAAAGGTCATACGAACAGTTTGGATCCCAATCAGAAACTGCCTTTTCAGTAAACAGGAAGACCTTTTGGCACTGTTTCACTTGGAGAAGCTAATCTCTCTGGAGAGATCCTGGCCATATAACTTGTATCAAATGTGTAATTAAAAGACTGAATCTTGAATGGAATTGAAATATTGAAAAGATTCCAAAGTAGTTTTGTCAGTGGTAATTGCAGCTGTTCAGGTATTTCTCTTGATCTCTTACCTAATATTTTAATTTATCAGGAAATAAATGCCAAAAGGAATTAGATCAACAAAGAAGGAGAAGCAGCCCTTTTTTCCTCCACTTTTTTCTTTTTCTTTTTGAGAAACTCATGCTTTTTAGCATCACAATTAAGTGGACAACTCTGTATTTCTGGTCTCAGGTTCTCTGAAAGTTGGAGTAACTCTGTACCATGTAAAAGAAAGATTGATTGGAAAACATCTGTGTTTTTTATTCAGTGAAGTTATGGCTATTTGAATTCCAAGCTACGAAGCACATCAGGAATCAAGGTCTAAGATGACCTTACTCATCTAGAGATAAAACTATTCCCTCTGTTACTTCAGATGTGCTTCAGAAGATGTCCTTGTTTAGCCAAATAAAGTATGTATGCATTCCAAACATTATCCAAGTTCAGGGTGGCTTGACATGGAATGGAATGTCAACAAAGTCGTGATGAACCAGAATTCACCAAATCTTTGTGGAGAGGGAGCAGATCTTGTTTTGGGAGTGTAAATCACTGAGCTGCACAAATAACAACGACCACCACTGGGGCTGGAAAGCAGAGCCAGTTCCAAGCCAGGAGCAGGTGTCCTGCAGGGTGGCTGATGGCAGGACAGCAGCAGTGACAGTTTGTCCTCTCTGGTTTCAGTCTGCTCGCCGGGGTTTTATGGACACCGCTGCAGCCAGACCTGCCCCCAGTGCGTGCACAGCAGTGGCCCCTGCCACCACATCACTGGCCTTTGTGACTGCCTACCTGGATTCACAGGAGCCCTCTGCAATGAAGGTACAGCTGGCCATAAAGATTCTGTGGGATGCAGGTGCCAAGTGCTGGAATGATTTCCATTCCATCACTTGGAAGCTGTGAAACCAAAGATATTTTCTGTTGTGGAATGTTCCATTTATAAATCAGGAATCTTAGGCTGTTCCATCCTACAGTATGAAACCCTCTGTACTCTCAATTGCTTTATTTGTGTAGTGAATGTGGATATTGTGCTCACTATAATTTATTATACCTCACTTTACCCTTATACTAACCAATACCTCTCTTGATCAAATACTGATTGTTCTCCTGAAATGAAGAAAATAAAATGTTGTTCTGATCACTAAGGAGTTCTAATTCTGCCTTCTCAGTATGTCCCAGTGGCAGATTTGGGAAGAACTGCGCTGGAATATGCACGTGCACCAATAATGGGACTTGTAATCCTATTGATAGATCCTGTCAGTGCTACCCTGGATGGATTGGTAGTGACTGCTCTCAGCGTAAGTATCAGCTTTTTCCCCCCCTTTAATTTTAGAACAAATAATCAGGGTCCAGCTAGTTAAAAAATATATATATATATATNAAATCAGAAATTAGGACTTCAAGGTAAATAATGGAGAGATCTTAAACTTCTCTGGCCAGGCCAAGAACAAAGCTGAAATTTTCTCAAGTTAGTGCTCTGAGTGCACAACCATCTTTGTTCTCACTAAGCATTTGAAGATTTTGTTAAGAAATTTTTCACTATGCCTTTTTTTTTTAATGCCTATAACTCTGTGATGGATTATCCTCTTTCATAACTGTTTCCACAGATAGATATTTTTAGTGTCATTCTGCCTCACTGAATGAGTATTCTGTTGTTGTGCTGAACTCAGTGGACTCTCATTACTGACTTAAAAAGGAAAAGGGAAGGTCCTAATTTTATGATTTTTTTGTAAAGTTACTTTATTAAATAGTCACTTCCCATATGCCTGGATGGCTCTATGCAGTTTATTAATTAGAGGAAAGAATTGTTTTAAGGAAAACTCTCAAAAGAAGCATATCCAATCCTATAAGGTGCTAAAATCCACACAGTCTGAAACACACATGTGCCAAAATTTCAGTCAACCCACTTGAGTGAATAAAAGAAGCTGCACCATACCTGAAATGTCAGAATTTGTGCTGGGGTTTCCAGGGAAGTGCATTTTTTAATAACATGGCTCATTGGTTTATATCATTTACGGTTTGACTGGCCCAGGTTAACAGGCTCTGCACAAGTGCCTCTGCACAGGCTTTGCAAAACATCTGGTCCATTTGGGAAAAGAACCCAAAAAACAACTTTCCTGGCTAAATTCTGTGAAGTGATTAGTATGCACAGTCCAGTATGATACCCAAATAAATCTTGGGCCCATTCCTGTGGAAGCCAGTGGCTATAAAGGTCCCTGTTTTTATGGCAAAATAAGTAGGTAGCTGGAAGAATAGCAGAGTAGGGGTATTTAGGAGGAGAAGGAGGGACTTACTCACTGAATCAATATCAAGAAAATGGTGCCAGCAATATGAATGGAAGTGTTTATTGAGGCTGTGCTCACGGACCATAACAGAGGAAGTTTATTTGCTTTGTATAAAGGCCTTTCGTTCACATGGAAAATAATGATTCCATTAATTTCTTTCAGAACCAGCGACCTTTTTTTAAACTTCTAATCTTTTGCCTGTATGTAATTTACATTCCTTCTTAGCTGACCACTAATTTCAAACACAAAACAATAATAAAAAAATTACAAGGCCCCAACTGAAGTGAAAATAACAAAAAAATCCCAAACTTAGTGCTTTTTTTCAATTCATCACGATATAATTTTTACTGAACAGATTTGGGAAAAAAGGTGATACTTTGGAAAAGTACAGCCTACTTATACATGAATCATTATGCAAATGTTTAAAGGATTCAAGAGTTTTATTAGTCTCAGGCAACTATATCAGTACAAAACAATGAGGAGTTACCACCCTTTTAAATATACATAAAAATAAAACCATGGCTTCAGTGTTGACCTGTTTCTTCTCTTCTAGGAAATACTGACACTGTACTTCCATAAAACTATTTTTAAAATACTAAAAATGATTTATTTTACTATTTATTTTTAAAATACTAAGTACTACTTAAAATACTGCTTTCTTTACTAAAGGAAAAAAATCCTCGAGATGAGAATCCTACTCAAAAGAAAGAGTCTATTCATAGAGTACCCTCTTCACTTAGTGATATTCTACCATGAAGAAAATTATCTTTTGCTGTCTTGAATAGTAATTAGTATTTTGGAAGTTCACAGTTCTAGTGGCAGCACATAGCATCAGATTCATCCATCATGACATTTCCAAAGCAGCCAGTAAATTCTGTCTCATAATGAGTCGACATGATTGTGAGCAAAATAATCTCCATTCTGTGGATAATTACTTGGTGTTTAGAAATATTATATTGATTATTGGACCCATTGAAGCAACTGAGTTAACCAGATTAAGATTAGACCTGTTTATCTTCACCACATTTAGGCAAAAACATGAAATTTAACAGTGAAAGCACAAGAAGCAGGCTCGGTATTGGATCTAAAGCTCTAGACTATATAGGAGTCTCACCTTTCCCTGTTTTCCTTCACTTTTCGAGATTTAAAAACTTGAACTTTTGCAGAGTAAAAAATAAGTGATAAAAGGAAACCTTTTCTCTGTGAGAAAGCTGCTATTAATGTCCTATTTACTGAGAATCAAGTAAGCATTTTTTCACACATTTACTATTTTTCAGCACTTTTTACCTGGAGTAAAATTATGCCTTTTTAATAAGCTGAAATTAATGAATAAGTCTGTGACTGACTGTTCAGAACAGAGCACCCTAAAACATGCACTTGAGAGAAAAACAGCAAACACTTAACAAAGCAGTGCTCATGTGTGAATGGAAGCAGCTCTATTCATGTACATCAAGGAACCTTTGTCATTTGAGGTTAATTAATTGCTCTGGGTTGTTGCAGCTTGCCCACCTTCTCACTGGGGACCAAACTGCATCCACACGTGCAACTGCCACAATGGAGCTTTCTGCAGTGCCTATGATGGGGAGTGCAAGTGCACCCCGGGCTGGACTGGCCTTTACTGCACACAGAGTAAGTGAATTTTGTGCTTATTCTTAGTCTGAACATCAGTGACAGAATTATCCTCCAGAACAGCTTGAACCTGGAATTAAATACTGATACAGAAGCTGTTTTATTTAGAACCCTGAAAGATGATTTCACTAGACTGTAACAACATAATTTCTTTTGGAATTTTGTTCATTTGATAATACAATACTGATCTTTTTTTTCACCAAGAGCTTTTAGTTAAATAGCTGTGCAGTGACTGGATGTAGGTATGTGGCATTCATTACATGCTGGCTAAGAGTTCATAGGAAGTTTGAGAAATAAACATTTGTTTAAAACAAATATGGGTAAAGCTGACTTCTTACTTTTTCACATTACACTTTAGTTTGGTTTACCTTCAATTCAGGTTACCTCACTGGCTGTGATCCTGGCCACAACCCTCAAGAAAAACAGGACTGCTGACTGTTTTGCATTCAGTGTTCAAATACATGTTTTTCATAAAATCAGAACTTTGCTGTTTCAAATGAGTAATGTCATAGTGGCAAGAAATAACAGATACACTACAGGGACCATATGGATGCAGTTCTGGGAGACATTCACTATGCTGGTTCAGCTGTCAGCTATCAGGGGTTTTTTGCTTCCTGCTGGTGAATAATGATCTCTTTGCTGTGGTGTGTCTTCTTCACACTGAAATGGTTTCTTTGTGAGTAGCTCAGGTATAATATGTTGTTGTTTTGGCTTTTTTAATGCTTCAACATAAATGATGAAGGACATATGTCCAAAGGTTCACTGACTGATGGGCAGACTCTCAAAGTGCCCTCTTCCTCCTCCCTCAAATCTCTTTTGAAGCTCATTTCTTCAAGGAGCTGTCCCTGCTGTCTTTTCAGAACCTCTGCTGCCAGCATCATTTCCCAGCCTCATTTTTGTCTGATGTGTGTTTTAAACCATTCCAGACAAGGCAAGTCTTGGTCCCTTGTGCTGACAGAATTCTCAGTTTCTGGAGCTGCAGGAGCAAGCCCTCAGTAACACACTGAACCAGAATGTTTGTCTTCCACTCCCAGAGCAGCTGTTTCACCCCTCTCCCCCCTCCCTCTGCTCGTGTTGCAGGGTGTCCCCTGGGGTTTTTTGGGAAGGACTGTGCCTTGATCTGCCAGTGCCAGAACGGAGCCGACTGCGACCACATCAGCGGGCAGTGCACGTGCCGGACGGGCTTCATGGGGCGGCACTGCGAGCACAGTGAGCACACCCCTCTCTCTGCCTTGGGACACAGCCTCTGGCCTCCAGGGGCCGTTCTGATGGGCACAGAGCTGGCTACAGGCTTTTCCGTACAGTTTAAAACCCGACAGAATTAAATTGTTACGATGGTGGTGCCTGTTTCTTTGCACTGCATTTTAGCTGCTTTGGGCGTAACGCTAAAGGGACACCCAATTACTCCGTCACGTAACAGCAACTAAATGAATCCAAGGAATTGTCATTAGCATCCTGTGAAAGCAACAAAATGTATCCATTAGCATAAACCATAGTGACAGCTAATAGTTGGGAAACTGGAGATAAGAACTAATGCATCAGTGCTGGTGGATGAAATTAATCTTCGCAGTGTGGTTTTATAGCGCAGCTGGGCTGTAAAAGCGTCATAGGTGGCGTTTTGTTTTCATCTGTGTGGTTCTCCCCTCAGGAAGATGAGGGGTAACACCACTGACATCACTGGTGGCATAATGTTGTACAACATTAAAAGAATAGTCTGGCTCGTGAGCACAGGACTGTTTGTCTTTGTACTTTGTACTTTGCTGATTTTATGGAGCTGTGCTCCCAAATTTGTGCATTTTGATGACATCTGTATTTCTCCTCAAAACATCACTAATGTTCAGGAAAAGATAACTTTTTAAGATAGTCTCTTGATGTCAAAACATCACTTTGAATAATTTGGCAACACTAGCTCTGTTATGGATTTTGTATTTTATTCTACCAGATGATAATAATGATTTAACAACGCTAAGCTATATATTTGGCTATTCATTCTAATTCAGATCTTGAAAGGCCAAAATATATCATGACATGATGGGGTTTGCCCACCCATTTACTTCTGTGTTCATAATCCTGTTTTATTGAGTGTAATCAAGAAAAGGCGGAGGTACATAAACATTAAGTTTTTCAATTGAGTTGGGATTTGTCAAGACCGCAAGACCATTCTCAGGCACCCATTGTGTTACTTTATTTTTCAATTATTCCAAATTAGGAATGCATGAAAGATGAGTTAGATCCTTTTAAAAAGACAAAAAGAAGTAAATATAGTTGCAGAACTCTTGAGAAATTTCAGAAAAAGTGAAGAAATACTACACTTGCTAAAACCATCAGAACTACTATAATGTGACAGCCCACACAGTACCTAGAGGTGGCAGTATACAAGAAATAATTTTTATCAGTGTAGGGTAGTTCTCTACCAGGATACTTACATGCGGTAGGAGACGCCTTGATCAGTAATTAAGTATTGTACTCAGGTAATTCAGATAATTAAGTACAAGAGTTACCTTATTTCTCCATAAATCAGCATTTTTTCCTGTCAGTAGTTTCTCAGTGTATACATTACAGTATCAGAGCGTGCTATGGGCAGCAGTTTTATTTCTCTGTAAATGTACGGTGCATTTTAGACTCACTGTTAGCGCCTTTTCCTTTTGCTGTTTTACATCAACACATCTGTAGTACCATCCTGGTGTCTGGCTCCACCTGTATGACAATGAGATTTTTCAGGCATTGGGATCTGAGTCTTCTGGCTCTTTATTCACACCTTGCCCATTTATTCACTGCCTTCTACCCTTTTTGTATTTTTGCCTTTTTTTTTCCCTCCTGGATTCCTTGCTGCACTGCCTTATGGCATTGCAGGTGAAGGAGGAATACACATCTAAACACAATTTCTGTTCTGCGCATCAAGAGGTCCTCTTAGGAGCATTTCCAGGAGAGATCTGATGCTGATGACACATTGCCACCTGCTGCCCACAGACAGGAACGTGTGGGGTGTACTGTGTGGTGCTGCAGACCTGTAACTCCAAAGCCTTTAATGAGTTTCTGCTTGCTTGTGTTCTGTGCAGAGTGTCCCCAGGGCACATACGGGTATGGATGCCGCCAGATCTGTGACTGCCTGAACAACTCCACCTGTGACCACATCACGGGGACCTGCTACTGCAGCCCAGGCTGGAAAGGGGCCAGGTGTGATCAAGGTAAAGCCCAGACACAATCAAATTTAATGTAATCTTTTCACACAGAAACTGGGTTCACCTATTAAACACCATCTCTGTACCATTCATTAAATAAATCTGATACGTGTATTTAATTAGCTCTTTCTGCTAATTCATGTAAGTTTTGGAGGCTTTAAATTAGATGCCTTAGTAATAATTAGCTGGAGCATGAAATTACAGGGCTGTGCTGCTCAAAGGTGCTGACGGAGCATGGGCTTTACCTGCCCCATGCCCAAAGAATGTTCTTACTTTTTCAAATTCATGAAACCATCTCTTTTCTATGAAGATTCTGAGTGTTTTTTCCTTTTCTGTGAATGTTCTAAGTGTTTTTCCATAAATTTAGGATTGGTTTCTGACAGAGTTCTATTCTGGCATTATTGAATACAGTTAGATTTAGAAGTGAAATTTTGTCTCCTGCTCCTGACATGCAACCCCTCTGGACTTGTGCCACTGATTTTCATTTCTTCCTCCATTCCAGCTGGTGTAATTATAGTGGGAAACCTGAACAGCCTGAGCCGTACCAGCACTGCACTCCCTGCTGATTCCTACCAGATAGGAGCCATAGCTGGCATCATCATTCTTGTCCTGGTTGTGCTTTTCCTGCTGGTGCTGTTCATCATTTACAGGCAGAAGCAGAAAGGGAAGGAGACACACATGCCCACCGTGACCTACACCCCTGCTATGAGGGTCATCAATGCAGATTACACCATTTCAGGTATGTGATGTTTAGAACACTTTTTTTTCCCCTCCAGCTCTTGGCATTGTGCTGATATCTGCCCCTAAAAGGGCTAGAATTCACATATTTCTACTTTTTGATACCATGAAGGCGGCACACTCTAGCAAAATGTGTTAATTGTAAAGAAAAGTGACCACGTACCTCACATTACTGTGAAACATTTTGCACCCCTGAATTTTTTTTTTTTTCTGCATTAAACATGGACATTTCTATCTTCTGTGCCTGCTTCTATATACAGTGGGAGTATGGCAAAATCTGGTTTCTACAAGAGACTTTAAATTAAATGCCAACAGCTTGAATAGAGAAAGAATGTAGAAAATCAGGATTTTGTGCTATCTGTGGCAAGACTGTGCAGAGAAACAGACAGCAAAAGGTTTGAAACTAAGTAAGGGAAGGAGTAATGAAGCAAACAGGAGTTTTTGACCTATTGAAGTGCCTGTGAGTTGGGATTCAATGGGTACGTGAAATTTCAGGCAATTGTGCCTTCTGAACACCACTGTTAAGAAAAGCAGCTGCTGAAGAAGGCAGCAGGAGGACTTGTCAGAGTTAAGAAAAAGCAAATCAGGAAAGGTCCTCGTGTTCTTGAAGCACCAGAAAAATGTTGATGCAGGCTTGACAAGTGACTGTAATGACCAGAAAGGAATAACAGAGCAGGGACCCCAGCAGAGAGAGGAGTTAAGTTACTAGGTTACACTTGTGAATGCTCCTTGCTAAAAGTGAGGACATCACTTGTCACTTCCTGCCCTGTATCTCTAATTTCTTTGAATGAATAAAACATTTTGTGTTGTTGGAGTTTGTGTTTGAATCAATAAAAAGTTTTGTGTTTGTTGGAGGTTTTTTTAAGAAACTCTTGGTTAGATTCAGAAATCAGTGCAGCACTCTCAAAAATGTATCTTAAGAAAGAAATTCCACGTTATTTTCAGTTGTTCATTTTCCCTTCTTTTTCTTATCAGAAACCATCCCTCATCCCAATGGTGGAAATGTCAACAGCCACTATTTCTCCAACCCCAGTTACCATACTCTGACTCAGTGCTCCAGCCCACCTCATGTCACCAACATGGAGAGACTGACCTTGGCAAAGGTAAAGCATAAAAACCTGGAAACTTCTCTGACAGACTTTAGTTTATTTTACATTGTTCCCTAATCTCTCCTATTTGGCTGATTTTTGCTCTTCCTGATTATCACCTGTAAATTCAAGCATCTTCCTTGCAATTTCAGTTTTATTACCTCTCTTTCCTTGAAATAGGCAAAAACCAGTCAGCTCTTTGTGAATCTGAAAAATACGGAGCCTGGAAAACGAAGTGCTGTCATGGACTACACAGGAACACTGCCAGCAGACTGGAAACACGGTGGCTACCTCAATGAGCTTGGTAAAAAACCCAAACAAACAAACAAACAAACAAACAAACAAACAAAAAAAAAACACACAAAAAAACCCACCCCACAGAGCAGAATGTGAATTTTATTCATTGTATGTAGAATGCATCCCTTAAGGCAGGAAGAGACAAAAAAGTGACCCCTTGTGAGGAATGGTGGAACAGTTTTTGATGCCCAGTGCATGATATGTAAAATATCTCATTTGTATTAGAAGATTTGCCTATTGATTAGTTTCATAAAACAATGGGGGTTTTACAGTAATGGCCTGCTTGGACAAAATTACAAATTCTTATTAAATAAACGAGAAGTTTCATATATTTTTTAAATCATCACAAAATGCAATCAGTGGTTTAAAAAGTAATTTTTCATTACCTGAGCCACTTCAGATATAAATAGTAGATGTTCCCAGCTAAGCCTCCTGTTTGCTAAAAGGCAGAGAGCATTGTCTTTAAGAGGAGGAATTCCCAAGAAATGGTGAGAGTTTCTGTATCCTGCTATATACTGTCTTTTTATCCTTTTCCACTCTCATGCATTCCAAAAAGGCTGGATTGCACTGACAGTGAAAGCCTTAAAAGGGACTTTCAGTGGCAGTATAATTCAGAAAATTTAATTACCTTCATTTCTGGTATTTACATGTATCTGAGATCAGAACAACAGTATGCAGCACTGTTTTCTCCCTGCTCTTCTCCAACCTCGGTCAAACAACAATTCAGGCCTCAGATCTGTTGTGTTTAGTTTGGGGTTTGTTTGGTTTTGGGGCTTTTTTAGGAAAGGACTATGAGTCATAATGCTCAGCATTAAGCTTTGTATTTTCTTAGACCATTTGAACTTGGACTAAATGCTCTTCAGAGACACTTGCTGTGGTTAGCACAAGGAAGGAGATCTTGAGCAACAGGAAGATTCCAGAGGACTGGATGAATGCTGATATTGTGTCTCTTTGCTAGAAAATCAAATAGGATTACTTGGGTAACTCAAGGCTGGTGACCTGAGCATCAAACTTGTGAAAACAATAGGACAGCTGACATGAGATATAATAAATAAAGATTAATTATGTTTAGGTTTCTTTAAATAGCATCACTTCCCTCTTGAAAACTATTAATTTTGTTTAGATAGTGCATAGATAAAATCATTTTAGGCTTTTATAATGCTTCTAGCATAGTACCACAATACAGCCTCATTAAAAAATTAGCTCTCCACAATATCAATCACAGCTATTTGAATAAATCAGTAACCAGGAAAGTGCCAAGTCTCTGAACACAGCTGTCATGCACTGCTGCTTACATTTATTAAGAGAAATCTGTGAGTAACAGGTAATTGAAGAGTTATAGATTCAGGTGCAAGGTGTTCAGGCACTGGGGCTGGAACAGGGTGACCCTGATTAGGGGGTGATTAAATTTGGGAGTAGAGCATTGAGAATACTGTGAGTGAACTCTGCACACCCTGAGATTTTCAGGTCAAGGTGGGATGCCTTTCTGGTAGGTAGGGTTTATGCAAAAAAAAAAAAAAAAAAAAAAGGCTTTAGT
>VWYO01023526.1:0-23803 GCA_013400275.1 Rhadina sibilatrix
AGTATATTTTTTTAATATGAATTTTGGTGCAAGTGATTATGATTTTAACAGATGCTACATTGTTTGATGAAACATTTTAGATTCTGAACAAAGAGTCCTTGAAGACCAAGAATGAAAATAATGTCTTACATGTGCAAAATAAATCTGACTTCTCAAGTACAATAGTCATTTACTGCTATCCAGAGTGCCATGTAATGCAGTCATCACACAGTTCATCAACAGACAGTGAATGATGATAATTCTTCTTCCTTGAAAAATAATTATATTCTCATATTTTATAGAGATTAGGCTAAATCCTTCAGTCCTTAATCCAGGATTGGTTTGTCAGATTTTTTTCATGGTAGCAATCCATTCCACTGAAATACTGTTAACTCCTTTATTAAGATGAATAAAGATACAAGTTCTCAGGCAGAGAAGACAATTGAGGGTGAGTAATGAATGAGCATTTTGGTTGATAAGGAACAAAATCTTTAATATATATTTACATAATTCACATAGGAACAAATAATATTTATTATATTGGACTTGAACTTCACAGTATTTTTTGAAGAGTCTATAAAAATTCATATTAATAATCTGAAAAGAGAACCAGAGCCTGGACATTAATTATTGAATATTTGCAAAAATTCATATTAATAATCTGAAAAGAGAACCAGAGTCTGGGCATTAATTATTGGATATTTGCAAAATATTTCCTGTGGAGGTAACATTAGTTTTGTTTTTTCCATCAAAAATGAAAAGTTCGGACTCTCTTGTACAGATTACTCATTCTCATTTAGCAGTTCAATTTACTTCAAAATGGTAACATCAAAATATGTAGTGTGTGTATTTATGAAAGTATACAGCAATTAGCCCTTGTAATTTCTATCAGCATAGATAGATTTAAAAAAATTAGAGAAATTAAATAGGAACTGATGTAATGTTTGGGTGTGAAAAAAAAAAAAAAAACAACAAACCCAAAGGATAGATTTATGAAATGTGGCAATGTTTTATTTTACAGTTTACATTTTAATATGTAGAAATAATCTGGAAAATACTTTTCCTATTAATTCTTTGGTGAAACTAGTTTCTACTACTTCCTGGTTTTCAGTGTAAGATAAAGAAGAAAACAACAGTACTATACCTGTAAGGGTCTACTCTATCAAATCTGCTGGTGGTGGTGTTGAACTATTTTTTCTTATATTGTACTACTAAGAATAAAAATAAAAGAAATAAAATTTATTTCTCTGCCGGTAAAAATATTATTTGAAACAAAAATCACCAAATGGATATACTGAAGCTGTGATAGACACAATGCACATTTATGAGTAAATTTAACCATGAAACTTATATTCTGGCTGTGTTTACAAATGAGACCTTCTTCAGCAAAAGGCATATTAAAATCTGTAGTATATGAAGTACCCCTTGTGTTAAATTACCATGACTGGTAAAAGGCAAGAGGAAGGTCATGGTAGCTGATAAACATAGTTATGCAAATGTGTTATTGTGAGAAGGCACTGAACAGGGTTAAAAATTGTGCCAAGCAGAAGGTCAATCTAAAATTTCATGGGTCTTTCAGGCCTTGAAATTTATAAAAGTGAGGAAGTGAGCAAGGAAGAAAATTATGATGAGAGTAAGGTTTGTTTTTTTGTTTGTTTTGTTTTGTTGTTTTGTTTTGGGGTTTTTTTGGTGTTTTTTATTGCTGTTGTTTGTTTGTTTTTAATTTAGGTCTATTTGATGAATAAAACAGTGTTGGTCTAATAGGAAAAGATGTCACCACCAATTATTTTTTCATCAGGAAAAAGCTCTCTTTTATCAAAATATTTGTAAATTCACAACGGTTTTTAGCTTCTTTGTACCCACCAAGCATGGATATCTAAGCCTAAGATTCTTGAGGTCTGAATTGCTCAGAATCTCCCTGATCCAGCATCACAGTAACTAGACTAATTTCATTTGCAGTGCTCAATTTAAGCATTATGCTTATACTAAGGGCTTTATTTCTTGGTTTGTGAATAGATTTTGTTTCAAAGAAAACAGAGCAGAACAAGCCATAGCTGGGATCTACTGTGTTTGTAGGGACATTACCAGGATTCTGTGTATTTGTAACTTTTACTCCTGCATAGGAGATGGTCTGTCATGCTGATGGAGACCAGAGACATTGAAATCCATAGTGGATATGTAAACTGATGTTTATTTAAGAACCATCAAAAGTAGTGAACCATCAAAATTAGAGCTTCCACTCCACTCATTTATGACACACATCTGCTCTTTTTCTCCTGTATTATGCTCTCTAGGTTCAGCTTGTCCATGCCACACTGATTCCTGCTGGTCTGGGAACATCAGGTATGAAGTTGTGCCTCTTCACACCATTCTGCTGCTGAGAGTTACCCACCTTAGGGGACATCAGAGAAGGCTTCTGACCACTCCCATGTCATGTCCTCCATGTATCTGTCTGACATCTGGGATCTTCACTTGCTTCTTAGACCTTTCCTCCAGCAATGATTTTCACTTTATTTTTTCCAGGCTGCCTCCTGTTTCCTGAAGCCACTTGCTCTTTTTATTTTTTTCCCTCCTTTACTTTTCCTGAACTTTCACCTCCAGTTTTCCTAAGTAGTTTAAATGCAGAAACACAATGCCTGCTTACTGTCTCAGCTGGTGGTTCTGTCTCATGCGTCTCTAATATCTGGAGGATTCAGTAAGTGCCACTTTTGCAGAGTCAACTTCAAATAAGAAAATTACAGCTAACTTTTGCCAGTCTTGACTAGCGTGTAGCAAGTTTCTTCTTGAGGATTCAAAAGTTCATATTTTGATACTTATCCTTTCCTTTCCCCAACACACACACACACACACACACACACACACAACTACCTCTTGCCTTTCAGTGTTCAGTCTAAGCTATTGTTTTTCTTCTGCATAGGAAAGAGTTGGCTCCAGGTTTGCATTGCAGCTATATTGCTACAACATACTACGGTCTGAATGTGCATCAGAAACTTGTTTCTGCTGCTGGGACAAGACCCCAGAGATGGAACAGATGAAGAAGAGTCATTTTGATCTCAAGCCTCTGTAGATGGTAGATCACCATGTTTAAGTAAAGGGCAATATACTGATTTTTTTTTCCCCTTTTTATACCTTTTTTATCACTTCATTGTACTGTACAATTTCTTAGTGGAGGTTTCTTTCACAGTGCCTACAGAGGTTCAGCAGAATGAGGCAAAGGTTGATATTCCTTCTGACACACATCTGTGCAATGCCTATTGTGAGATTTACAGCTCCAGGAGGCCTGGAGCCTGGCAGAATTTAATCTCTACTGTGTGTTACCAAGAGAAGAAAACTACCAGTCTGAATTTTCCTAAAAATCTGATAACAGCAACAGAATAATGAGCATGAAGGACGTACAAAAAGGTATTTCACCAGCTTAGAGTGACATGCAAGAAAACCTTGTCATTAACTGCTGTCTTGAACAAGAGGCACAACAAACAATGATCAAACACAGAACAGAACTGATGCATGCAGTTAAAAAAAGGAACTCTTTTCACTTTTGGAGAGACAACAAATAGACTAGAATATGTTCATCCTACAGCAAAAAGTTTTTGACTGTAAGTCAATGAGAATGGTTTTGTCCAGTTCTGTGATTTCTCTTACAGTATTTCTATATGACTTTTGCCCAAGTATTTTATAAATGAAATTATGCTGAGACATAAAAGTGGAGGAATGTCTCTGAAACTGTAACATGCCCCTGTGATTTACATTATGTAAGACACTCCATGCAACAATACCTTATATTGGCTATAGGTGGCAGCGGAAGACCAAGCCTCCTGAGGAAATATTCTAGATGGAAAAGTGTTTTAAAGAAAGTTATTTGTACACTAAAGATGAATATTCTCTTATTAATACGTGAACATTATTTAACAGAAACTATAGAGTCAATAGAATGTGAACAATGACTCCCCCTCTCCAAAAAAATAAAAGCCATCGCAGCCAGAACTGGTCTTTTTCTTCAATGAAGTGAAAAGCTTGTTCAATTTGCTCAGCGTGGGAGTCTTTGTCATTTTAACCAGACGGCACAATAGATATTGATAAAAATAAAAGTCTTTTAACATAATAGTAATGTAAGACAATACCAACAAAGTGTCTTGTCTGTCAGCAACAGCCATTAAAAATGCATTAAAATGTGCATTCAGCTCTTTTATTTCCTAAAAATAAAAAAGGTTGGTAAATGCTTATGTGCGAAAAGCCTTCTCATACAGAAAAAAAGAGAGGCAGGGAGCTCAAGAAGGAGGCCACCACATCCAGGCATGGAAAACAAAAGCAAAGTAAAGGAAAAGGGCCCATGATATGGGGAAAAAAATCCCAAACCAAACCAAACCAAAACAAAACAAAAAAACCCCAAAAAACCACACCAAAACTCTACTAGATTTACTAGATTAAGCTAGAGAGAAACATAACTCTAAACAATGCTTCTGTAGGCTTCATATATGTGTGAGCAAGATACAATTTAATGTTTCTATCTATAACAACCCTTACTTTATTTTTACTCTACCTTAAAGGTTTGTTACTGTCTAGAATTTAGAGGAGTTGATCACTAGGAGAACTTATCAGTATTTCAAGTAAATGATGAATTTGTTTAAAACTTGAGCCTTTTAACTGCATAGCAGTAAACAAAGGGGGAAAAAATCCTTCATGAAAGCACAGCCTTGCTCTCACTTACTGACCCTACTAAACTCTTTTGTACATAAGTAAAGTACACATGATGGATTGTCTAGTAAAAAAAGAATAGCTTTCACTGTGTGAGAACGGTGGGGAGAGAAGATGAGAGGATCCAGTGCAACCCATGGTAGGATTCTTCAATTAAACTGCCAGTGGGGAAGGAACTTGTTTTACGGTGCCTTACAAGGTTCAAAGCATACATATTTGTGCTGGTTTTGGCTGAGATACAGTTATTTTTCAGTAACTTGTATGGGGCTATGCTTTGAATTTGTGCTGAAAACAGTGTGGATAATTCGGGGGTCTTTTAGCTATTGCTGAGCAGAGCTTAAATGGAGTCAAAATTTTTTCTGCCCCTCACCCCACAACGCTAACAGAAGGCTGGGAGTGCACAAGAAGCTGGGAAGTTGACCCCAGCTGACCTAAGGGATACTCCAGACTTTATGGGATGTAATACTCAGCATATAAAGCTGGGGGAAGGAGGAGGAAGAGGGAGAGGGTTGTTCAAAGTGGCAGTGTTTGTCTGCCCGAGTCACAATCACTTGGGAGGGAGCACAGCTCTCCTGGCTGAATTCCTGCCATTCTGTGGGAAGGGGTGAATTAATTCCTTGTCTTACTTTGCTTGTGTGCACACAACTTACGCTTTACCTCTTAAACCATCTTTATCTCAACCCCTGAGTTTTGTCACTTTTATTCTTTCCTCTGTCTCCCTCATCCCACTGGTGTGAGCATGAGTAAGTGGCTGTGTGGGGCTTGTTTGCCAGCTGGGGTTGAAGAACAATAACATTAAAATAATTTACAGATGTACAGGCTGCAAAATATTTAGGATAGTACTTGCTAAACTCAGTTTGCTCAGCTATTTCTTCTCTTTCAAAAATTCATAAGACCTGTAAATCCTCAGAGCCCACTGTCTAATTATACTAGGCATCTTGTATACCTTCTCATTAAAGACTAACCTCCTATTTTAATGACTTGGTTGAAATCCTTTGAAGATCAGACTGCTAGTGACTGAATGCTGTATTCTGAATACCCCTTCATGCTGCCCTCCTTCCTTTATTCCTTTCTGATCTTTGGTAATTTCTTCTCTTTTATTTTTGTTTCTTTTCTTTCTTTATATAATTTTTAGATGCCTGCTTGATTCCAAGTGAAAATTACAGAGATGCTTTGTTTGAAGGCCACTTCTGCACCCTGGCAGACCGGGACAGTCTGAGTTAAGTGTTTAGGTTGCTTTTAGCTAAGGGGAAAGAGTCTCTTATTTATTTAGCTGAAGCAGTTGTTGAACAGATGCACATCTGACACAGTGCAGTATTTACAGTACCATATCTTTAACAAATTGGGCTGTATTAATTCCTGAGATAATTCCAACTGACTTCATTCAAATTACACAAATGATTAATTTGGTCTCTCTATTTCAAATGGTAAACTCTCTGCCAGTTTGTTATTTTGAGGGTTTCTTTAATTTGTCATCAATATCTGGCTAACATCACTATGGTTTGAGCAATTCTTCCAAAACTACTTTTTTAGATGTTTTACAAGCACTTTTAATGCCCTTTTGCATATTTTTCACAAGGATTTCAGTCAGAAATGGTACTCACTTCAGTTACAAGTGTTTGTGGGTTTTGTGGGTTTTTTGTGTTTCTGTTTTTTTCTTAAATCACAGAATCACAGAAACATCCAGGTTGGAAGAGACTTTCCAGATCATCTAGTTCAATGGCAATGTTAATGTCAAGAGATATAGAAGAATACGTTCTTCATTCTGCATAGAGACCTCTGGGGTTTCTTCCAAATAAGGAGTAAGAATTCTACTGCTGAAATAAAGAATAAAAATGATGATTCTGTCAGAGGTGGAGGTAAACTTATCCTTTTTTTGCTTTTTGTAATTGTAAATCAAAATGTTGGCTTTACATGGAATTTTCCTTACAAAACCAAATATGTTGAAAATAGTGTTTAAATAAGTGATGAAGTGTAATTAATATAGAAGTTATTTCATTTCCAAGATGTGTACATATAATACAAATAATAATTTCTGCATTACTTAGTAGATGTTATATACCTTATTGTAAGCTTACTCATTTATTTGAGTCAAAGTGACATGTTATATATCCAGAGAAAAACATACATGAATCTTCTTTATTTCCACATTGTAAAGATGAAAATATATCTTGCCAAGAAAAAAACAAAGTTTAAAATTCATTACAAATTATCCTGGAAATTATATTTTGTTTATTTTGACAGGTGCAACGAAAATTTGTAAAATATTTCATCTCCATATAGAACATAATGGGAAAAAGGGACATTATTTTGATACATAGTTTTACTAACAAGTTTCAAGATGAAATATTGCCTATCATAGAAAATACACCTATTCACAAGAAAAAAAAAAAAAAACCATACAAAAATTCCTAGCTTTAATAAAAGCTGGGACTTACTGATTAAATAACATTTTATATTCAAGAGATTCTCTAACATAAAGGCCTTTATTGAAAAGGTCTGATGGGCTGAGAAAGAAGTTTTATTTACTTTATAGGTGCTTGCCTTAAGCACAATTCTCTAATGCCTAAAATAAACCTGGAGTTAGAAAAGCATGAGTGGAGCTCTTACTGAAACAACTCTGCATCAAAACACAGATAACTTTCTATTAGCCATGTCACTAGGTTAAAGAATAGATAGGCAGAATCTAAGCAATTATTAGGGAAACATTGGAACATTATTCAAAGCAACCCTGACCTTGATAACTTGTTTAAAGCTCTTCTTCCAATGGCTTATGGAAGAAGCCCAACTTAAGAGACAAAAGTGTACTCTTAAAGTGCATTGTTCGTCACCACAGACCCTCAGTGGCACAGCTACTTAATGGCAATTGCTTTTGTGATGACTGTGACCATGTAATTCAACCCCAAATGTGTTCTATTTTATCACTCTGTTAGAAGAAACAGAAATATCCTCTCCTACCTATTGAAAAGTAGCTACAAAGAGTGCTCCAGTAGCATAACCAACCAAATGTCCTTGTACTCCAGTTAGTGTGTGGATCAGACCACAAAAAAATTATGACAAAATAAATGTGTAAGGAACCTACTTTTCATTAGTGGAAGTGATAAAGTTCCTCAGCAAGCTAAACACACAGTGAGAGAGATTCTAATCTGATGTATTCAGCATACAAACCTTCTTAATTCAACAGCAAATGTGTTTGTGAGCTTCCAAAGCCACTTAACACCTCTCAGGTGCAAGGACTCTTCCTTGTCAAATGAAGAACCTTGTAATGGAGCAAAGAGGATCTTCAATCACAGTTTCTTGTGACTTTCTGCAAAGACAGAATACAGACAATTTTTGTCATTGACGTATTTTGTCGATATGACTTTAATAATAAAGTCATATTCTTCCATACTTCTTCGAATTTCTGTAGTGCAATACATTGAGAAAGTAAAAAAAAAAAAAAAAGTGATATTTAGCAGTGAAAAGCACATACAGAGCAGAAATAGTAAAGTCATGTTCAGTTTGGAGAAGAGAAGACTCTGGGGACACCTTAGAACACCTTCCAGTGTCTAAAGGGGGCCTACAAGACAGTCAGAGGGACTTTTAACAAGGGTATGTAGAGACAAAACAAGGAAGAATGGCTTTAAACTGAAAGATAGCAGGTTTAGATTAGGAAGAATTTTTCTATGGTGAGGGTAGTGAGACACTGAAACAGGTTGTCTAGAGAAGTTGTGGGTGCCTCATTCCTGGAGGTGTTAAATGTCAGGTTGGATGAGCAACTTGGTCTGGTGGAAGCTGTCCCTGCCCATGGCAGATGAGTTGGAAATAAATGATCATTATGGTCTATCCAACTCAAAAAATTCTAAAATTTTTATGATAATTTTTCTGGCATAATATCTTGTAGCAATGATTGGAGAGAAGGTTTAGAGACACAACTTGCATTTTCTGACAGTGTGGTTACTATTTTTTCTAATTTTTTCTACATTTTTTTTCTACCATAGTGAGAAATGCTGTGATTTCCAGGCTCCCAAAGTAAAGAAAAGCCTCGGTATTTTTCTTGATATCTCATTTTTATTGAGTATGAGAACTTTTTATTTTCTCTGGACTGCTGTAAGATCCCAGCATTTCTGCCCTCACTTGATAGTTGTATTGACAATGACCTAAATTTCAAAGCAGAGTACTATTATAAATGGGAACATGCATATGAGACATATTATCTGTCTTCATCTCAGCAGCAAAGACACACTGTATAGTTCTGAACATTTATCTCTAAATCTATAGTCAGAAAAGTTTAAGTTAGATTTACATAGTGAATAACAGCACGTTAGATAAATAGTGACCCTTACGGTTCTCTCGCAACGTAGAGAATAGAATATCATAGGTAAAATATCACATCTGCTGTGAAAGCATAACCCACTGTTTTCTCTGTGCCCACCAATCTATTAACTTCATTGTAGAAGCCTATGAGGTTGATTGAATATGATTACCCTTTTCTAAATCCATGCTGACTACACCCTGCTTTTCCTTCATGTATTTGTATGCTTTCCAGAAAGATATTCCCAGTCATTTTCCCAGGGATACCGGTGAGATGGACCTGCCTGTAATTCTGAGCTTTCTTCTCACCTCCAAAGTCAAGAGCAATATTTTCTCTCATCCAGTCTTCAGGAACCTCTTCTATTTATCATAACTATTCCAAGATAATTGTGAAGAATCTTACAATGACATTAACCTGTTCCCTTGGGACTCATGGGTGTAACCCATCCAGACCCATGGAATTGTGTGTGTCTGGTTTGTTCAAGGGTTCCCTATCTATTTAGGGAGATTAAGGGTACCCACAGAAGCTGTAGGTACTGTGCTTTCCTGTAAACACGTGTTTGGCCTGAGGGGCCTCAGAGATTTAGAGATAGATTCGGGGTTTTGGTTTTATTTATTTTTTTTNTTTTTTTTTTTTTTTTTTTTTTTTTTTTTTTTTTTTTTTTTTTTGGTTGGTTTTTTTTTGTTTTTTTTTTTTTTTTTTTTTTTTTTTTTTTTTTTTTTGTATGTGTGTTTTTTGTTTCTTAGGTTTTTTGGTTGGTTGGTTGGGTTGGTTTGTTTTGTTTTGGGGGTTTTATTTGTTTTAATGTGTAATCCTTTCTGCACACGCCCAGAGCTTTGCAGTGGCTCTCTGTGCAGAGATGCTTTAGGACATTGTTCTGTAGGGCCAAATTTTCCCAGTGTGCCACACCAATTCCCATTGCTTACTTACTTTGGAAATATCCCAATCTCTACACATCCTTTAAAAAAAAAAAACTTTAAAAGTAGAAATCTGTAGATGTTTTTGTTAGTGTTGTTTTGAATACCATATACAGATGTGAGAGCTTCTGGCATCCTATTTCTGTTTAAGGTTATATGTTCCCTTGAGGTTATGTGTGTTGGCTACAGCTTTGTACAGGCACCCCATATAGGTAGATAATGTGGCACTCTGCTGTGACTTCAAAATCCTCCTCAGCCTCAGTAAATTTCAGAATTGAAAGTTGAATGTGACAGTATTCTTTACTTCTGTGTTTATGACCTGTTAAAATACGCTTAAATATCCGTGATTGATATGATCCTCTTTGTCAAAAAAACCATGTATTTTCCACACAACCAGCCCATTTTGTTTTGCTGCTTAGTATTTATAAATTTTTAATTACCTGGAAATTTTTCAATTTATTATTTGTAGTTATTGTATTTATTTCTTGATATGCCAGGACCAGGAAGAGAGGCTCCACATAAACTACACTAAGAACAGGTCTTTATGATATTCCAGAAGGCACATGCCTCGACAACATTTACTTTTGGTTTTGTGTGATTACATAGAATGAGACAATGAATTTGCACCATGCTTATTTTCTCATAGCTCGGCATGTGGAATACACTCATATGACATAGTATACTGTAGCAATATTTATCCTTATTAACTATAACTCTATTTTCATAAAAAATTGCTAAGTTTGAAAACAAATCAATTGTATGACAGTTGATCACTTCTCTGTAAAAAGTTGCATGAAAATATTAAAAAGAACTTTTGTTCTGAACTCTGCATTTACAATAATTGCATTTTTTTACTTGTAATTGCTGATTCCTCTACCGTTTCACTCTACTGGGAAAGAGATATATGTTCTGTCTTAGAATGCTGAAGATTAATTATTTCTTGTATAATCATTGTTATCAGCAATAAGAGTTTTGCAGCAGAAATTTGACAACTTTCATCTTAACTAGAATTAAGTCTGAAATACTAAAAAAATCGAAGTGGACTAGTTATTTTATACTGTGATGCATGAGAATATATATCTAAACACATGAACAAAGCTTTTGCTGATGAAAATAAAGAAATATATTAAGCCATAAAATTGGATGGAGCCTGCACTTTGGCAAAATTTGAATCTGGCACTCAGTTTTGGATCAACCAAATACTTTACTGGGTTATATTAAGAATTCCTATCTTAACAGATGTAAATCAATAAATATTATGACTTTAATTAGTTTGATTTGTTTCTGTAAGACCTTCCTTCTTCTCAGGTTACATAAAATATAAGAAGATTCTGGAGAGATCTTTCTTGCTCATTTGTTTGCCGTCTTTGAAAAAAAGATGAGATTTAGAAATTGTTTCGTATCTCTTTTTCCTATGAGTGCATAAACCCTGATAAACACAGATGTATTGGGGGGGGGAGGAATTCTCTCTACTTGAGACAAAAATAGAAGCAATCAAATCACAAGGAATTGTTTTCTTCCTTTACCTCAAAGGCTGCTAACACCAGTGAGCTGACATATCTCTGTATCATCAGTTCTACCTTGACTCAAACCAGTCAGGTTCCTGGTCTCCTTGCTGCCAGAGCTCACAAACCTGCAGAGAATGGTGAAGGGGCAGTGACAACCTCGTGGATGTGACAATCTCAGGGGCAGTGTTTGTATGGGAGGTGGCCTACTTCCCGTGAATTTCCCTTTTTATGCACCTGTCAGGCCACATCTGGATTTGGATTAACTTTAGGATACATAATGCTCATAAATTTTCCTCCAAAGTGGAATTTAAGAAAAGCTCCATAAAAGAGTGTGATTCTAGTGATAAAGTGATACTTGCATCCCTGTCAATAAATATATAAGACCACAATCCCTTCCTCTGGCTAAGGAAACTTGAAACTCTATCAGCGTTTCTTCTGAAGAGACCAGATGGCTCGTTGCTAACTGATATGAATGAATCCCTCCCTCAAGGTACGGACATGCTGACTTCATGGGATTTCTAATTAAATTTGAAAAAAAAAAGGTAATCATAATTTCTCTCCCTTGTTTCAAGTCACTTTCTGATTAAGTGCATAGGAAAAGTACTAATTTAAACCAAAATGTTCAGATCTAACCAATAGCTGACTTCGGAAGAAGAGTGTAAGAGCATGAGCACTTAATTCTGGTACAGACCCAACTAATTTTTATATCATCAGCATAAAAAAATTATTGAACTATGGATATCTGCCTTTAAGGGAGATCTTACACAAACTTCTTAGAATTATTTTTAATGTTTATTTAGTATGATTTGGCTGAGTTTTAATAAATACACAGAAGGTGGATTTTACCTACACATCTGAAGTGCTGTGATTAAATTTCTGAAGCATACATAGTGAGAACTATCTGAAATGACACATGACATCTGAGGTGTTGTGCACGCAGCTGGTATATAACACAGGATCTGTGGGAAACTTGTGTGTTTCTGGTGAGGAACTGCAAGTCAGGTTAGATACCCTCAGTTTTCTCACACTTCACCAGATATCTCTGTTTAAGCAATTGATTTCTGTGCTGAACTTCCAGAAATATAAATCTCATCCCGGTTTACTTTTATGGTGTCAGGATGTTGTTTCCAGTTTGTGAGAATTTTTGTTGTTTAGAGTTGCATTGGAAGAATATTGTCTAAATATCAGCAGTAAAGCAGCAATTAAGAATGATCTGTAAAATAAAAAAATCGAGGTGATATCAGAAACTGAGTCCAGATTTCAGTCAGTCTTGCCAAATAACCTGACCAAAGGGAGATGTCAATTGGGAGCTGGTGTTTGGACTATGATCTTGGTAAAACAGACTTAAGTATGTGTCAAGGGTCATTGAAATAAGGTTTGAGACTTTTTGTGCATTGGATGACAGAAGACTACAGAAAAACTCTCTGAACAGCATAGGACTACACAGGGTACTATCCAGTTATGTCAAATGCCAATTCATGCTGAAGTGTGAGCAATTGTATCATCTTTATTGTGCAGAAAACAAAACAAAAACCCAAACCAAACCCAAACAAACGAACAGACAAACAAAAAGGAGGGAAGGCTTGAATATTCTTAAAAACAATATTTATCTCTCTCAAACATATTTTTTGAGAAGATGAATTGCTCTTAGGAGTACCCACAGCCAGACCTGATACCTGGTTTTGAGTAATTGTTGTCGCATATTGAGTGGAGTACTTGTGAATTAAGAAAATTACCTTGAGATGGGTGATGCTGTTACCTCATAAAGAGAATAATTGTCAGTCATTTAGAAAACACTTCACTCTTTCTGTAAAAACAAAATGAGTGCAAGCTAAAGAGAAGGTAAGAAATACATTTAGTTTTTTAAAGTCTTTCATTCTGTAACTGTTGAACGTTTAAATATTTGTTTTTTAAATGAGACAAAGGAAAGTAATGAAAATGATATTCCTAAAATGAAAGAGGGGAGAAGTGCTTTACAAGGAAAAATATAACAAGAAATATGGTTTTAATTAGAGAGTACAGGAAACATGGATACATTGAAATAGCATGTTCAAGGCCAAAGGATGCTGAAATTTTGAGAGGTTAATTGAGAAGAAATTGTAGGAATCTGAAATAAAAATGAGAACAGAATCAGTAGATCAGATTAAGACTAAGATTGTCAATAAATATGCCTTGATAGTCAGTTCAAAAAGAATTTGAAGCTGGCATTAGATACAGCATTAGAGAGCCAGAATAATGCTGGAAGTATTGGGCAAAATTTATTTGTTTTTATGACTGTGCTGTATTAGTGAAAATTCTCAAAGATACCTGTTTCCTTATAGTCATGTGAATATTACAAAATTCTGTGAAAAACAGGTAATCTTCTGAAAACTGAAAAAAAAAAAAAAAACAAACCTCAAACAAACTTTATAATTATTGAAATAAGGCATTGGTAAGGTACATTTTTCCTTCTTTTTTTTTTTGGTAACACAAAATTTAATTTTAAATTTAAAATGCCTTTTAAGAAGAAATATAATAAATCTTGGAGTGTTAAAATCTTGAGATGAAATAGGTAAAAAATTTATTCTAAGAAATTCTGCCAGGTGCTGGGTTGCAAAAATTATATTCAAAAGTCTTCCTGTTGATTTGAGCTGAAAGAATATTTTTCATCTTTTGAATTTCCATTAATGGAATTAATAAAATGAATAATAGCCAAATAAATAAAACAAAGCTTACAATATGTAATTGTGTTACAAAAACAATTTATTGACAGTTTAAAAATATGATTTAGCTCAACTTCCAGAAAAAAAAAGTGTATACATAGGGAAGAAAACACTTAGGAAAATTTTGAAGCACCATTTCACAAAAGAGTTGAAAGTACTCAGGTTGTCCCATTTGAAAATGCTGTCCTGAGCATGCAAGTGTACAGCACTGGTTTTCACAAAGAATATGAGAAAGACATTCACTTTGAGTTTTAACCACTTTTTTAACTCAATTTTGAACTACATTCTCTAAAAATTTAATAAACCTACACAGCTGCTCGAGGAGATAAGAAGGGGATGGTATGCAGATCTTATTCCTGTGTTACTAAAATAAAGAAGCTGTGTTTTTAAAAGACAAGTTTGTAGTTGCTAGTTTATAATGACTCAGAGACAATTCTGCAGTTTTGGACTCAATATGCATTAAGACAAACAGTGGTTCAACAGGAGAAATATAAAATTGGAAATACATGAAGCAATTGTCTTGCCTTGAATATAAGGACAATTAAGAATGCTTTATTCTGACTGCACATATGATTTGACTTGATGAAATTGTCTTGTAGCATGTACAAGACATGAAGTTTATTTATCTGGAACACTGGCATTAAAATATCTGAATATGCCTACAAATTCAAAGAAATATCCCATAGTGACACATAGCAATGAATGGTGGACTTCAACTTGCATGTGTTTTAACTGCAAACAAAGCCACTGAAATCAGTAAGAATATTCCTGTCAACTTTTACAGGCTTTGGATACAGCTTAAGCTTTTCTAATGTGATTGTGCTTATTTGAAGGGCTTGCAAGAACAGTCCTCTTACTTATTAGGATTACTTATACACCTTGTAAAAGAGACTTTTCCAAACATTTTGGTCTCCTTTGGATGCTTTCAAATTTGAAGGAATATTTCTGTTTTGCAGCCAAAATTATTTGTTTATAAAATGTATAAACCACTCAGAAAAAAAAAAAAAATTCTTGTATATTGTTCAAAGGCATGTGTCCTGACTACTAAAATAAGAATTATGTCCTAACTTCTGTGAGAATCATTTTTCCTGAGAGAGCAATAGAGCTTCAACAGAAGTATAGTAAATACTCACCATGCTTCACATATCATTGTCCATAACTCCTGCACTGTGGGTTGTAGGTAGGACACTTTCCTGTGCTGTTAGAAATATTGGCTTAAAATCCCATGGGTCAAGAGCCCCTATTTCTCACTTTATGAAAACTGTGTAACTTATCAGTAGCCTAAACTCATTTTATTTCTCTCTCCTCTCTCCCTCTCTTTATTTCCACTCATTTACCTCTTTTTCTCACCATCCTGTTTGGGATGGGGAGTGAGAGACCAGATGGATGGGCTTCTGACAGCCAGCCACAAATCACCACAGTTTACAAAATTTTCTTCATCAAAAATGATGTTCAAAACATTATTTTCCCAATACCTGCAGCTGACCAACCACAGAAATAGTTTATTTAATACAAATATCAAAACAAAATCCTGAAAACTTCTGGAGATTTATCATGGAATCGTAGAATAGCTTGGGTTGGAAAAAACCTTGAGGATCATCTGGCTCCAACCCCTCTGCCAAGGGCAGGGACACCTTCCACTAGACCAGAGTTACTCAAAGCCCCATCCAGCCTGGCCTTGAACAGTACCAGGAATGAGGTGGCCACGAATTTTTTGGGCATCCCATTCCAGTGGCCCATAGTAAAGAATTTCTTGCTTATAACTGATCTGAACCAATGCACTTTCAGTTTTAAGCCAATCTCCTTGTCCTATCATTCACTATTTGCCCTTGAAAAATCCCTTTCCAGCCTCTTCTTAGCTACTATAAGATCTCCCTGGAGCCTTCTCTTTTTCAGGCTGAACAACCCTAACTTTCTTAGACTGTCCAAGATTGCAAAGGGCTAAATAAGAAAAATATTTTTGGAGACAGCTTGCTAACTGTTAATATATCATTTATAAAAACACTGATCAATGAGCTAATCCAGCAAGTAATGAATTTATTTTTCAGCAATCTACTTTTACCCCACTGATGTAACTTTTGAAGCACAATGAGATTAAAACTCTATGAAACAATTGGAGCAGGAGAATAGACAGGATGGTTTAATCTTGCTGATCTTTAGCCACCTGAATGTTAGTTGATAGTGTAAGAGGTTAGAAGAAGAAAGACTGACCTTTCCAGAAGGTGGCTCAGTTCAGCCTGAAATAAGTCCATAACAGGATAAAAGACCTGATAGAGGCTCCTGTCTGATTTAGCCTGCCTTTTACCCAGGAGAAACAGGAAACGATCCATTCTTTTGCACTAACTCAAAGTATTTTTTAAAATCAGTATGTATCTTCATATCCAAGTTCTCTGTGGTATATTTCCTTATAGACTCATGTTATTCTTGCTTTTTCTATTTTTTTGTACCTTTGTTAATAGGTTTAGGTTTTTATTACTGTTTGGTTTTTATTTCTTTCAGCAGTATTAAAGGTTTGAAGGTTGGGTTTTGCTTGTTTGGGTTTTTTTGATAGTTCAGTTAAATTATTCTGATATTTATTTTGAGTTCAAGCATAGATTCAAAAAAACCTAAATTTAGTATTTACATTGTATCAGTCTACCTGTGATTTACATGTCCAAGCTTCATTTTACTCAGGAAAGTTATGACAAAGAATTTACTGGAAATAAATATCTTTCTGAAACTAAAAGTGGAGTGTGATAACCTAGCTCTTCTATTTTTAGTGGTATTATATATGTATGTTTGGACAAATAAATTTGGCTTCCTCCTGATAAATAGATACCTATTCTGTAAACCACTAAATTTGCTGATGTGTGATGCTTTATAAAGTAAAAGGATTTTATACCCAGATGTCACACTGTCCATTCTCCTCCAAAGTACTTCAGGAGAAAATACAACTGCCAGAGGACACTTCAGCATTTATAGAGTAGCCTTACTCACAATTCCTTGTAATAACAGAATTCCCAGCCTGTATCTGTTTACAGCCATAAAGTAAATAAAACACCTGGGCCAAAATCCAGCCATATAAAACATTGTAATATAAAGGTGACAAGAAACAATCCACATATTTATCTTCAAACAACTTATAATTTCTTCTTTTCTGAGAGAGTAGGCTTTGTGAGAATTAAAAGGCAGTGAATGCTGCAAATTTTGAGCTGATGACATGATCCCATGCTAGAAGGCCTACTTGGAAAACTGTTGAAAAAGTATTAAAGAGAGGATCACAATAATATTAGAAAAATTAAGGAAACAGAAAAATGAGAAGAGAATGACATATGCCTATCTCAGTTTTTCATTATTGATTTTGACAGTCAGAGAAACTCTATTAAAGAAAAAGCATGCAATTCCATAAGTGAAAGTGCAAAGTGTTCTTAGACAAAAAGTTCCTGCACAAATACAAGATAAGTGAAGGTATTGCTAGGTTTTACTTCAGTAATACCATAGAAAAAAATCTGGAAGTTTCATGAATGAAAAGCTAAATGAGGCAACCCAGGATTTCATGAATACACGATACCCAGATCTGCTTGAGAATAAAACAGCTACTCATCATGTTGACTGTCTGTGTATGTTTCTTACAAACTTTTGTGGATAAAACTACAGATCCCTAAGGGTTTGCAGTCTTCCCAGCATTACTTGTAGCATGAATTAGGAGAGAGAGAATCCTATACCTCTAACTACTGCCTCTCCTCTTGGGAAAGGCATTAGTACCTAGAAGAAAAGAGAAGTTGATTCCCCACTACAGATATTGCCAGAGTTTTTCACAGAAAGGGCAGATATGCTCTTCCACAGGCCAGACAGTTTGTGCAAACAGCTTGGTGGTGTATTTGGGCATCACTGTGTATTAGAAACAACCAAAGATTCAGACTGCTCTCAGGTAAAATCTCTTCGCTATGATGAAAATTCAGCCAGTCAGATCAATTTTATGTTCCAGAAAGGAGACTGTCTTTGTAGTTAACTTTGTGATTTTGACAGCATTGTTACTTATGTGTCTATTGTTTCAAGAGCAACCTATTTCACAAATTCTCAATAATCAGTCTGGTTACATTTCTAGGAATACAAAATAAATAAAACTAAAATATGAAGGTAAATAAATAAATACAAAATACTAATACAGTAGAAATAATTATAACTCTAAATTTATTAACTTTTTGATTTATAGTTCCTTAGAACTTCATAAATTCTGAAAATTCAGTCTATTTAAACTTTTCTCACGTTTAATTTTAGTATAGCTGAGCAGCTGTCATCTTGCATGGTTATTTTACAACCAGCATTTGCTGTCTACACCTATGTATGTTTAGCTGGTAAATATCTGTTATGTTTCAACTTCAGTTTTCTGCCTTTTTGTATACGAGGACGTTTTCATTATCAAAGAAATACAAAACAACAGAGTCTTGTTATGTACATCAGACGTGTGTAATTTTCCATAACCATAAATAAGAGCTTGAATAACCTTGATCTTCTATTCTGTCATATTGTTTTTAAGCTGATGTAACACCATTGACATCAATGGACTTACCCCAGTATGAAATTGGTGTAATGGAGTGGAAAATCATTGCCGAAATCTCTAAGGGGATATTCAAAGTTCCCTTTACTGTAAGCTGTGTATTAGACTGGAAGATCTGTAGTTTTTATTTTCATGTCTTGATGTGCATCTCAAATGATAAAGAACTGTAAAACAGTCCAAATAGGAAGTTATTCATAACCATTTTTAATTAAGCATGAAATATTTCATTTTTAAATTGTTATTTTTACTGTCTATTTAACTATCTACTCAATGTCACAATTAATTTTAACTTCTCAGAAAAATATGATGTGTAGCTATTTAATTTGATACTATGCACTACCAAAGTCAACATAATTTGTTGAAATGTAAATGAAATGAGTTGGTTTTTTTCTTTTCAAACTAAATGATATATGCAAAAAGAGCTCAATTTGAGACTACCTTTTACAAAGCTACTTAGCAGACAAGATCAAGGTTTCGTAAGCCTGAGTGTTCATCTAAGTATTAGTCACAGTTACCTTTTAAATTAATAACTGTATACAGGTCTTTGTATTCTTCAAGTCATTTTCCTGAGAGGAGCCAGATTAAACTGTTGATTTTCCTTCCCTAATTACAAAATCAACATGTGAATATCAAGTGGAAAATAAGGATGTTTTGTATCTATTTGGTTTCACACTTGATTTTCTATGAATTTCTGTTAGAAGAGGATGGAAATATGAACCACAAACCACTTTGTTGATCTTTTTGTTAAAGCAGAGCAACACACATGGCTTCATTTTTCTTTCATATCTGCAAAAAAGTGAATCTAGCTTTCAAAGCAAAAATGATAATTGAGCAGAATTATATTAGTGGAAAGTGTAGATAACGGTGTGGTTTTTGACCACCTTGTGAAATTTTATTACAGTTAGGAAGAGCTTTGTCAAATCACTTGTATATAATTTATTTTATTCTTCATTACTTTGTATTGGAAAGAGGCAAGATCCTGTTTTTTTTGGCTATCAGTGAATAAAACATTTCCTGAATACTTTAACTTCCTTAAGAAGGCAAGTTTTTTTTCTTACTTTTTTTTTTTTTTTTCCTTGTGGGCATTCTTTCAACCCTTTATAGTCTTGATTACTTTAATTAACAAATTTTTCACTTTGTTTCCTATGCACAGTATTTTGGAACTATTGCTGAGAAAATTCTCTCTTAAGCAAAAGAAGTATGTGGTCAAAAGAAAGGAAACTGTACCGAACCAAAAATCTTGTGTGATTTTCTTTTATATAATATCGTATAGAAATACGAATCTGAAAGTGTTCCACAGACAGCATTAGTGGGTTCGTTGATATTTTTTTCACTTGACATGGGGTACTTTGTATGTCCTAAATATGGTAAGTTTAGTTCCCAGCCTCCTGTGCTTTGTCATGTCATTTTCCCCTGGGAAATGTGCTATCATATCAGAATTATCCATTCATTTTTAGTCACATTTTATGTTTGTTTTATGGGGAGGGGTTAGTGTGTAATGGGCAAGGTAGCAGAGAGTTGTTTTAACAAGGTCCTAATTTGCTTTCTCAGCATCAGAAATGACTCTGAGGTAAAGTTCCTGCTGCAGCTCTGCAGAGAATTATGGCAAATTATTTACTCTTTGCCAACCATTTACACTGATGTATCTCTGCTGATTTTGGTTTCAGATAGTTTATGGCTGATATTCAAATTAGATGTTTTCTATTCTTCCAGTTTATTTCCAGAGCAACTCAAAGTCAGATTTCAATAGAGATTGTGGTGCTCTGTATAAACTGCGCTGATCTGGGATCATCCTGTTTCCTAATCGTCTGTGCATCTGAAACCTCACTAATTTCAGCTGGCAGTCTGGTTGCCTAGAGATTTCGGCCTGGGTCCTAATTAACCATTTCAATTTAGGTTTTGTCTCTGATTTTGATTAAGAATATCTGGAAGAGAAAGGTTTGTTTTCTCCAAATACATTTTTTATTTTATCTTCACATTCTCTGAACTTAATTCACTTCCTCATTAATCTTTATTTAATGACCATTTGCTTTGTCAATAGCTGCAAAATATCTTTATTAAATTAAAATGACATTTGTTTTCTCTTAGTTCTTAATTTTCATCACTTGTGAGTAAATATCAGTCATAAAAAATAATCTACTCATAGCTCCTTAAATAAAGTTTTCTTTCAGTTTTCAGCTACTTGCTTATAAAATTATGGAACTATTCTCGATTTCTTCTTGATAATATAGGTGGGATGAAGATCTTGAAGTGATTCTTGAATATGTGTGCCTAGCTCTCTAATGTTGTTCTGAATGGTTCTAGCAGCAAAGAGCAATAAAAGAATGCCTCAAAATGCCTGTGGTTGCCCAATCCTGCATACCTTTGAGACTTAAATACGTGACCCCTTTTCATTTCAGCTGTGCTGAAGTGACAAATTTTATCACCCAGTTTCTTCTCGCTACCCACCGGCTGGCAGTCATCCTGCAGCTTTTCAGTAACTAACTTAGTTCATGTGAGTGTTCCCTAGCACAGTGTGGACAAAATCAGTTGCACTGGTACAAATTTCTGAATTAAACTGTTCAATCAGCGTGTAAAAGAACAGAGAATGCTCTCACACAGTGGTGGTAGTAAAAGTGTATGGAACTACCTCAAGCCAGGGACTGCTGATGCATAACTGGGGATGCAATGACTCTCCCACAATTCTACCCAGATTCACAGTGCTCAAAGCTTGTTTTGAGATCAGTAACCTTTCTGAGTTAGTCTAATCTAAATGAGGAAAATTGTAGAATTCTCCATCATCTGTATTGCCCTGTGCAAGGACTAATTGATTTCAGCTGGACTGTTTATAAACACAGACATCTACTTACACAGCTGAGCAAGAGCTGGCACGACTGAGCTTTAACAGATGTCCAGGTTTAAAGATGACAGGCTCAGTTTTTACCTTGCACTGGAATGGCACCAAAATAAAAACTTAGACTGAAAATAAATCTGACCTCAGAGGATATACAGCAAAATGTTCTTATTTTTATTTTGCTATGATTTTGATCCTTGGGTTTCTTTTCATTGAATGTTTGAGACTCTGTTTTAGAGATTATGAATATCAAGGTGTAAGTAAAGTGTTCATTAGAAAAAAGAAATATTGCTAACTTTTGAAGCTGTCTTTAGCTGATTACAAAAGAATAATTTTCTAAAAGAGTTGATTCAGTCATGTATTTTTAGAGGATTCTGCAATATTAAAAAATGTATCATAAGGAGAAAAACCTAATAACTGACAGAGGTCACAGTTAGATAAAGAAAAATTGAAAAATGGAAGAATATAAGAATGAAAGAGCCACATGCAATCATGGAGGAGACAGATACATCAGTGCAAAGTTGTCACAGTTCAGCTCGGGATCAAGCTGGCTGCAGGAATCTTCATAAATATCTGACATGTTGAGGTTAAAGAAAGTGTCTGAGCATTACAGTAGCTTGATAATAGAACCAGATTTGAGTAAACAGATTTGCTAAACACTTAAAACTCCTTCAGTTTATTGACAATTACTAACAGTTTTACTTTTTTTGTTGTCACTTTCCAATTTACTCTAGAGAATATAGGGCTTTAAAAGAATTCAATTCTTGATTTAATTTTATTAGTGGAATTTGGAAAGGATGGCTGCTTATAAGAAGGAGTATGATTCAATATTGTGACTTAATATCGTAAATACATCATTGAACATTTAAAGATCAAAATTATCCTGGCAGATTTCAAGATACAGAAATTCTTAATCTAGAAATCTAAGAATGCCTTTGTAGTATGATGGTAATATGAAAATACAGTAAAAATGAATAAAGCAATTGAAAAATTTTCCTCTGCAAATGTAAGATAGTGTCATGTCAACACAAGATATCAGCTAATGTACATTACAGCTCTGAAATTCAAAGTTCTCACAATGGGAAGAAATGCATCTACTTATATAATTAAAGAGATTTTCTTATTGTTTCTGCTGAGCTGGGAACTCGAAAAAATATTGTTTAAGGTTATAAATGTCTTTATTAAAATTACAATTTCAGTCTAATTTATTTTAACAAGAATTGTAATGTATTCTGCCCTTTGATCTCTTAGCTTGAAATGCTGCCTGTTGTTCCATTATTCCACCATCCATTTGCAGATAGCAATACATCAGAACCTTTTTCTTGCTGCAGAAACAATGCCCTTTATTTGAGAAAGGACATTGTTTTGACAGATAAAGTAGGCATTTGATAAATTGGAACAGGTTCTGAATTATTTTGAGGGGAATGTGTGCTACATCTGTCTGCTGATTTTCCACTGAAGCAGTGCTTAACTTTCTTGTCTGTTTGTGATTTATTGAGCTGCAGAAAAGGTTAGGAAAATTTCATGGCTCTTCTCTTATAATTTGTAAGTGAATCAAAAAACATTTGTTACTGTTTATGATGCTCAAAAGACAGAATTACCCCAAAACATTTATACACAACAAAGACTGTAGTGACAACAACAAAGGTAAACAATATAATGATCTTCTAAATTTTTAATAATACAAACACAACACTGAAAACAAATCCAGCTGTTGAAAAGCATAGAATGGTAATAAAGATTTGGGTGTCTATTCAATCACATTTTTAGAGGAGATAATTACAGGGAATCTTATTACATATATGTTTCCTAAGTACTTCTATAGGTTATTAATATTTATCAAGAACTTCTCACAAGCTAATGTAAAATGCTGGCCACAGGGAAGTCAAGACATCTATATTGCTCAGCATTCAGATCTGAATTTAATTGCTGGAACTGAGACTATTTTTTGTTGTTTGAGGCATCGTATGGGGTCCTATCTAATCTGTAAATGGAAAAGCTGTGACATAGGGTTGCTGTCTTTAGTAATAAACAACTTTGATAATCTACACCAACCATACCTTTATTTAGATGACCAAATAATGAGGAAATCCATCTTCAAACAGTTGATCCTAAAATTCTGTTGTTTCAATGTAGATGTTTGCCTTTGAGCTAAGTTTTTAAGCTCTCGTTGTAGTTAATGGAGAGTTTATTCAAGTGTCCAGTGTAATCTCATGACCACTGTAAGCCTAACAGTTCCAAGAATTCCATACAGCCATCTGAACACTACTATCCAATGTTATTTGAAACATTTTAGGATTTCAGATATACCTGCATTTAAGAAAAAAAAAAAAAA
>VWYO01023526.1:23899-60179 GCA_013400275.1 Rhadina sibilatrix
AGAAAGAAAGAAAGAAAGAAAGAAAGAAAGAAAGAAAGAAAGAAAGAAAGAAAGAAAGGGAAATTCACTCTGTTCTGAACAAACAGACAGCAGTCCCAGGCCAGGTGGAATCATGTAGGATATTTCAGACAACTGTACCCTTGTCCTGTCATCCCTTTATATAGAAAGCACATGCTTTCTATAACAGCATGATTTGAAGATGGCATGAAATGCATCTGCAGAGTGTGCAGCTGAATGAAACACCATTAATTGCTCTGAAAAAAATCAGAGTGCCAGTTGACCAAACATATGTTCAGTAACATTTGAGATACCTGTTATCCTGTCTGACATCCAGCTTCTGCTTTAGAAGAACATGCATCTCCCATAGGTCCTTTTACATCTCTACACTTCTTACATAAATTTCTTACTTTCTTAGGGCACTAGAAGCCTAACAGTGCAGCCAAACTGAATTCATGTGGAAGATAAAGTGGCCCTCCTCTGGGACAATTTATCCCACATAGTTAATATATATATTTTTTAGTTTGAAATTGGTACATCTTTGGAGTACAGAAGAAGCCTACCTGCTAATTATCTACCTTACTGATGACCAAAGATGGAGGGAATCTTATTTTATAAATTCTATAAATTTTATAACTTAATTTATGTGAAAGTAATGTTGATGCTTTGTATTTCTTTATTATTTTTATTTCAATCTTATATTAGATGGTACACAACTACATCACAATGAACATTAGACACATAATAAAACTCTATGTGTCCGAAGAGAATCCTTTCCTTTCACTGAAACACAGCTGCTGCATATGGCTCTTCTTTTGACATTTAACATTCAAAAGTTGAACTTGTTTGGTTGGTTTCTTCTTCTATGCCCTTCCTGCTGTTGATGTAATTCTCGTGCAGTATATATTTAAGAATTCCTCATCCGTATTTTACACAGGGAAAACATATGTGGAATTGTGTTTACTGGTGATGTAAATTCAGTAGTTATCATCCTTCTGGGATTTAGTTTTGCTACCAGTTTGTTTTCCTATTTGAGGAAGATTGTGAACAACTGGCAAAGTGACTTGATGTACCTCGCAGGTTAAGATATACAGTTACATTTTAAGTGCTTATCCCCTTTTCATTACCAATTAATTATTTATTGCTTGACTTTAAAAAAATTGTATTCAGTAGCTCCCAATCATGACAGCTGCTACAGAACAGATAAGATACATTGGCAAACTCTAATCCATAGAAACAGAAAAATATTTCTAAAGTTTCATGACATCGAGCTGCCCCCAAGTAATCAAAATTGCATCATCAATAATAAGAATGTGAAATGCCATTAAATCTCCTGCAATTAAAAAAATTGTACAATTCAAAATTATCTGTTTTCATTTTTCCTTTTTAATTTTTTTTTCCTGTTTCTGAGTGAGGCTACACAATTACAATTGTTTTATAAGATATTGGCCAGTCCTTGTATGAGAGTGAGTCGTTTTGACATTGACAAAAAAGGAAATTAGGAAAGGATGAGGCAGGGAAACATAAATATTGTTACCAATGACAGATATATATAAAGATTCTTCTTTTTTTAAATTAGAGGTGAGGAATACAATTTGATATTAATCAAGGTAAAAGAAGTAATAGAAATGAACAGCAGCAAAGGACTTTGTTTACTTTGTTTACATGACAGTTTTGGTAGCAGGAGGGCTGCAAATTTGGCTTCTGTGAGACCAGAAGCTGCACCAGCCTCAGAGCTCATTTCAGGTGGCTCTGAGATGATCCCACCACTGTACAAAGCTGAGCTGTTCAGCAATGCTGCTACTTCCTCTATGATATCATATTTATGAAAGGATAAAGAATACACAGCAACTGTGAGGGAGAGGAGTAAGAGAATGTGAGAAAAACAGCCCTGTAGGCAGCAAAGGGAAAGAAGGAGGAGAGAAGGTGCTTCAAGCACTGGATCAGTTTCCCCTGCTGATCATTGAAGACCATACCAGACCAAGCGTCCCCATGGAAGCCTATGGGGAACTCCAATCTGCCTCTCTGGCAAGCCAAGAAATTTGGCAGCCAGGCAATTTTACCCACTACAGATCAAATCAAAAGGAAAGTTCTCTGTCTTGAATAATCATTCAAACAAGTTGTCAATGTTTTTCTGCATCCATGGGTACAATTATCAAGAGAAGCATTTACTGTGTGTTCTGAAACACAGAAAAATAAATCAGATAAAAAATTCCAACCGACTGTATTGCATTCCAGAAATATATTCAAAATAAATACTTACAATACGTACAGTAGTATGTTGTGTATGAATTTATTTAAAGTATATATATAAAGTATATAGACTTACAGTTGATGTTTTATAAGTATAACATTAACAATTCCAACTTGTCAAAACTATTTGTAACATTTATGTCCTTAGCTCTCTGTGACCAGGCATTAAGCAAGAGTGGTAGGAAAATATCTCTAACAACTAAAAAACTACCCCAAGACATTTAGAAAAACAACAAAAAAAAGAAACCCTACTTTACTTCCATTCTTCAGATATTCCAATTCACAGTCTCTTACACCAAACTAGGGAATGAAGCATAGCAGTAAAATTCAGTTTGAAGATATGCAGGCTGCTCTCCTAGAGTTGTGGATGTCTATGGCACAGGCACCTTTTTCTACTGTCTGCAAGTTGTATGGATGCTTGCTCAGACTGCCTGCTCAATGTGTACTGAAATAGCGAAGGTCAAATCTTGTTTTTTCTTTCACTGACCTCTGTGTTTAATCTACAGCCAAGTGGTATTGAGGTGACTTATTTATCGTTTAAAATCCTTACACCTCCTTGTGTTTTAGCAAACATCCTGGGAAGGCTGCTGAATGAATAATAAAGGACTTGTGTTCAAAGGCAGGGGAATACTCACGAGGAAGCCAGTGACTTTAGAGCTGGAAATATGGTGTTATGGCTAGGGCTGGAATGGCACTTTCATTCAAACAGCATTTTTCAAATGCTTTTCATTTCACTACCTGTCAGGAGGGTATTTCTCATGCTTTTTCTTCATCCCCAACACAGTGTTTTGGAAAGATTGATAAAATTCCATTGAGCTACATTTGAGAATTTAGTATTGAAAATGTATTTTCACTGCCTAGGGAATTGTGCAGAGTCCTCTCACATTCTCATATAATTCAGTATCTTTTATTTAGAATACTGTAAGAGCTAAACCAGTCAGCTTTTATTGAGGTTGATATTAAGGGAAATACACACAATTACCCAGGTCTTTTTTTAAGGGTTCAGAACAATTTTCCATGCCTTTTTTGCTTACTTTTATTTTAGAAAATACATATTTTTATTTAAGAAAAGAAATTTCACCTGCTTACGGATCTCTTGCATATGCACTGCTGGCATATCACAGTGCAGTTTATATAGGAGGTGAAAATTTCCAACTGGACAGCATTTTAAAGATTCATCAAATATTAAAACTTTTTATAGCTCAAGTCACAGTAGTGGGATGTGCCCATTCAATTTTCAGCCTCTTTCTTAACAGAATGTTAATATTTTCTCAGTTTTGACATGTTTTGTTGGTTTGGCTTTTTAGCTGGGCTTTTGGGGGTTATTTTTGTTGGTTGGGGTGTTTGTTTGTTTTAATTGTGGGGGTTTGGGGGAAGGTGGTATTGTTTCTTGGTTTTGGTTTTTTTGGTTTTCCATTTCTCAGTTTGCTTTCTAACCCAAAGAAGGGTTAGACATGTGAACAGTGCAGATCTGTGAGGAACAGTAACCATCCATCCCTACCAGCTGCAAGTAGATTTTCTCCTAAAGCAGACTTCATGTCAGAAAGAAAAAACTGTGGCATGTTGAGATTGGACATTTGAATCTGTCTCTACCAGACTTCATGTCAGAAAGTAAAAATTACAGCATGTTGAGATTTGACCTTTGAATCTCTCTCCAGCCCCTAGCTGCCTATTCCACTTGTGGAAGATGCCACCACAGGAACAGGAAGAGCTAAACTGATCCTCAGCATTTCCTTGAACTTACAGCCAGTCACATTAAGATAAGCTAATGCTGAATTCAAGTCTCTTTAACAGGTTAGCCTTGATTAAGAAATAGGTTTTTATTCATCTGCCCTTGCCATAGGGACAGCAGCCTCTGATAACAGGCTGGGGCAGATGTATGAGATGAAAAATGCATTAGTTTAATCCACAGCCAAATATGTGTCAACACTGTTAATGTAAATTGGCACAGCTCCATTCAGGTCACCAGCAGAGGGTCTGAGTATGCAAATTAAAAAAACAAAAATCAAAAAACCCACAACCAACCAAAAATCTCAAAAAACCCAAAAACAAACACCAGAAAAAGACAAAAAAAGAAACCAAACCAAAAATCTAGGACCACTTTGTGCCACCCATAAGCTTAAAGATCTTTAAAAACAGATCATCATAGTCAGTGATGTTGAAAGGGAAAAAAAAAAAAATTGTGACCTATCTGATTTATTGAATCTTTTTTGTTATTATTTTCACCACTGCATAATCTGTCATCTGATAAAAATCTATTGTCTATTTGTCTATTACAGAAAAAAAATATTTCTCTTGCAAACTTTTACCATCAGACACTGTGGAAAACTCATGAGACATTAACAGCTCAAAAGAAAATAATTTAAAATAATTTCACTGAACTGATAGTGAAGCTATGATTGTGATTATAAGTTGGTGATAATGATTATGTTTTCAGCACTTATCTCATAGTTATTCTAAACTAGATAACCATTTAGTAAATAAAGATATGGATTCAGTCATATATCTCTGTAATATTATCTTTGCTTTATTTTTTTTCCTAGATTTTATCTCTGCTCAAAACAACTTTCATATGCACACAAAAATAGAAGGTCATGCTGCATGGCAACAGAAAGCTCAGGGCTAACCAAAGGGATACTTAGAATATTCTTACCAAAGCTTTATTGCTTAATGTTAAATGCTATTTCAGGGAAAATGCAATGAGAGTAAAGGGAAGAGAACACAATGGTAGTATAGGGATCCAAGGTAAATAATCCCAGTCTTTCAAAGAAAAATATTCAGTTAGTCAATTGGGGGAGAAGTATTTCCATTGAATGAATGTATACATATCTATATATATACACACACACATACGAAAATTAGGACTTCATAATGATGTCATAAGATTAATAAAGTTTATAATTTAAAACTTTACTAAATTAATTGATCAGTAACACCTTTGTTACTTACCTTATTAACCATCACCCTTATGAACAAAAAACCTTTAATCTTTAAGACTTCTTAAATTAGATCTCAGTATACAGTAATGTAAAACTCATAACGTTTACATTTATTTAGCACTAATGTCTGTGGGACTTGACATTTCACTGAGCTGAAGTTGATTAGCCTTCAGAGGTCTTTAAGTCAAGTTGCAGATGAAGTTATCATATATTATTACTTCTCCGGTTGTCTTCATGAGTGTATAGTGTTTTCTTCAAATGTTCCTGCTCCCCTCAAAAACAGGAGGGTCTTCTCTTCTCCCATTGCTGATTCCATTGGGTTTTGGTTTGTTCAGCAGGGTGTTCTGCCTATTTTTAGTTGTTCGTTATTATCTTGTCCTTTGTCTGCCAGAACGTTTTTTGCTTAGAGCCTTACAGCATTAAGATCAAATGGATTATATTCTGCTGTAAAATGCTTATATTTTGTATAAGCTCTAACGATTATATGACATTATATGGTTATACATTTTTATTAGTTGCACTGTGTTTGACTTTTTATGCTTTTATTTGGCATCAAGGCAAAAAAAAATATATATATAATTTATAGTTGTATCAGGGTCCTGTTAAGTTGTGTAAAGGATAATAAATGGCTTCAAAGCCATAACCAGGACATTTTATTTTAGTCTTCAACAATGGAACATGAAAACTTGGTCTCTTGATGCGACTGCTCACTTGCTTGTTCTTGCAACTGGAGTCACTCTGCATTTGTAACAGGAAAAACTCAATATGCATTCTGCAAACAAATCAATAAAAATGAATTCTAAATCTTTGTCTTCCTACTCAGAAAAAATCCAAACATTTTGAACTCTGGAGAGGTGTTTTCCCACTACTCAAGAGGTTGCAGTCAATGTACTTCAGAAATGTTTCCCAAGTATATTAGTCTTAACATTTGTCAATTATTCAGGGATTTTTTTTTTTTTTCTTTTAAGCATTTGCCAACCTCTCTTAAAAATCTTGAGACTTGTTATTGGGGTTTTCTGTTACAAAAGGTGTCATTTGTACAGGCGTTTGGTTGGGATTTTAAGAGTATTGTAGCCAGATGTAGAAGAGGACCTCAAAACCCTGCAAAACAACTCTGTCCATGCACCACACTTTTAGGAGTTTAATGTGTAAGCTTCACCAGATAGAGTAAAAGCAAATATATTTTCTTTGGGAAGGAGATAAAAAAAGAGGCAGGTGCCATCTCAAGAATATGATGACAGGACACCCAGCAGTGGACAAAAGGTACATTTGAATGAGTTTCCCACTTTGATTAAGAAAGCTTAAGGAAATTAATTCTGTGGAAAATGGATTAATAAACACATATTCCTATCTGCAACCAGACATGACAATTTATTATTTGAGCATCAAATATACCTTTTGCATACAGCATCTGATGCTATAGGTTCTCTTGGAAAACAGCTTACCCATTTCCTGGTAAGATTTCTGGCCTCTGCTTATTCCTATCCTGAAAAGACCAAACCTGCTATATCCTTTGAAAACTATGAGCAATAGGTTGAATTAGTTTGGGGTACTTTGTAATCCAGCTGTTAAGCTGATGCTACTGTTCAGCTAGGAACATAAGTGCAATGTATATCAAATATTGTCACATATATAAATATACCACACAGACATAACCCAAAGGTATAAAGGTAAAAAGTAAAGGATAAAGGTATCTGGCAATCAAGTTATCTAGGGATGTTGATCTCACTTTCCAGAACTATTAATTTATTTAATTTCGGAGAGAAGAAAGCTGAAGAGCTCAAAGCAGTTCTCAGAGTGGTAAAGGCAGTTTTGGGTAAGCATTTGGAAAAAAAGGGAAAGGGTCATTACCTGTAAACTATAAACTCATTTCCTCCTTCATTGTGTGTCTTTATTCTAATTCATTCCTGTTTGTTTTTTAACACTTCCTTTAAAACTGTTTTTCATACTTGACCATAAAATAGAAATCAAACTCTCTGTCAGAGCAGGAAGTGCAATCGAGTTCTCACTTCCTGGATGATAGTTGTAATAATTACAGGCAATGATGCTTTATTTCTTCAAATTTTAGATATTCTGGAATTAAATTACTCTCATCATTAAACTCACTGTCAGTCACAATGTTATTGTAATCACTGTGGCAAAGGTAATATGCTGTTTCTAGAGGGAGTTGATATTCTTTACTTAAGCAGTACAGATGGAAGAAATAAAAAATAGTTTACAATCCCTCTTTATTCTTTAACAGAAGTAGCAAACTTCAAAGCTAAATACTGAGAACAATAAACTGAGAACAACTTTCCTGAGTTTAATTAGGTTTACACTGCCTATACCAAATGCAAGAAAAGGAACCCCTTTCCTGTGCAGTAGAGGTGATGGTAGCAGGGATCAAGGCCTTAACAAGATAAGGTTCCAATCTTACTTTTGGACCATAAAGAAGTTATTTTGCTTAAAGTCACTAATATAATGACAGTTTTCATCCAATATTACAGATTTTTATAGCTGTAGCAGTAGATTTTTTGATCAGTGAAATAAAAATGTGGGACAGTGTCTTTCTCATTGTGATGCAAATTTTCCTCACTTGAAAAGAACCACGATTTTAATACAGCAACAAAAATATAACAGAAACTCTACCAAAAAACAAAAACAAAAACAAACTAAACAAAAAAACCCAATCAAAACCAACTAAACAAATAAAAACAAAAAATCAACCGAACAACAACAAAAACTATAAAAAACCAAAACCAAAACAAAAATAACCCACAAAAAAAGCCAAAACCAAAAACAAAGACCAAACTCAAAACAAACAAACCAAACCAACAAACAAAACTCACACGAAAAACAAGCAAACCAAAAGAAAAAGAGAGAAAGAAGACAAGAGAGCCAGACAAGATGAGATGAGACAATATTAGAAAATTTAAAACTGGTCATATAATGACTATTATCATGCTTTAATTTTTTTAAAAACAATTAATTAATTAAAATTAATTAATTAATGTTCAATTAATTTAACATGCTTTTTAATGTTGCTGTTTTTCAGTTATCTCTACTTTATTTATGACCTGTTTTTCAAACTTTCATTCCCAAGCTTATATATCGCTTTTTAAAGTTTTGCATATGTTTCTAACCTTTTCTAGGTCACTTTGCTTTGTATCATTTCTCAGTGGTGTTTGCAACACATTCCAATTTGGTATCATCTGCAAATTTAATTAATGTGCTGTTTACCTCATCTTCCAGATAAATTACAGATACATATTCTCAGTTCAACAGTCAAACACCATCTGCAGCTTTTCTCTATCTCTCAGGCACACCCTGCACTTGCCCTCCTACACATGTACAGATTCCAGTCCATCTGGATATCTTTATACAAAACTCATACTCATGAATTGGGATAACCCTATCAGTTCCATTCTGCTCATGCAAAGATCATACCACTACAGGTGTGTATTATTAAAGTTTTCCAAGAGATCTGCTAATTAGAGATTCTTGTCCATGATATGTAGACAATGGCTGAGATGACAGTGTGTGAACATTTAGGGGAATATTTTCCAAAACAGTTTTTAAAGATTATATATGAACTGGAGTTTAACAAATACCAGATTTTGTTTAGTCAGGTCTTAGTTTTTCATGTTCAAAACACCAAATATTACCATGGACACTTGAAAACTGAACAGCTGAAGTGCACATGGACCCTGAATGGGCAACCTTGGAGGTCAAGGCAAGGCAATTCTGAATATATAGCCTAAACACAACATTTAGTTTAATAATATCACTGGAATATCTTTGGGCAGAACTGGCAATGTCAAGGCATTATTAATTTCTCTGCCTGTAAATGGCTGTTTTATAATGGGGTGGATTGCCCTCAAAAATGTTAGTCATTTATTTAGATACAGACATTACATATAGTGCACTCTACACTCCAGGCTTTTGAGAAGACCATATAAAATGTCGTATATAAGAGGATTATTTGCATATATATTATAAAGGGAAGCATTTCCTAAACTCCTTCCCCAAATCAGTAGTCTTAATAAAAGGGATGAAGAAAGATCAAGAAAATTATGACTTTTTGTCACACTTCCTAGAGGTGTGTAACTAGAGGTGTAACATGGATCACAGTAGTAGCTTAAAGACTCATAAAGAAAAACAGATTTTGAATTTAAAAAATATGCTTTAACATAAATTAAAACATTAGATTAGTAATCCACTAGGTGCCATAGCTATCTGGGGAGCCAGCAATCTATTTTAGACCCTGATATACCTTTGCTGCATACAGAAATATACTAAATATGTAGAAATTAATATATATATATATATAGGCCATTCATTCTCATTATGCATTTATTTTGTAAGATATGTTAAACCCTGTGTGTAGGACATTGGTCTGCTATTGCAGTGTATTTGACCCTGTATTTGACAAGTATTTGACAAGTATTTTCCTTGTATTTGACAAGTTCTAACTAATTTCTCTCACAATGGTTATGTATTTTATTATCTTGCTATTAATTTCTTAGTCTTTTTCAATGGCAGTGTAATAAAGATTTCACCTGTTCCATGTTTACACTTTCATGGGAAAACAAGGCAGTGGCATTTCACAAATACAGAGAATAATTTGGGTAGAACATATTTCGATTTTCAGGGATTCAAAGGAAGAATAAATTTTTGTCTGGCAACATAAAACTTTTTTTTTTTTTTTTGGTCTTGGAATTAACAGATTGTAGCATGTAGCTCTTTGCTATTGAGGAAAAATGCTAAATTTAAATTGTCTATATTGACAAAGAGTAACAATATGTTAGTAACCAGACAAACGGGGCCATCTGTGGGAAGGATGGTGATATAACACAGGTGACCCTAATGCCCCATATCGAGTAAGAGTTTCGAGCTATCGTTTAGAGAGAATGTGTATTGTATGCATTTGAAATGAAGTGTTGAAATACAGTTTTAATGATAGCAGCCACAAAAACACTTAGCATGTTCACTCAAACACAAATATTTAATCCTCTGAATTCTTTAAATCTCTGTTCTCCTTTGGGAATGAAATAACTGCAGGGCTCAATTTGTACTGGTAGCTTAATGATTAAAGATGAAAAATTCTTTGCCTATGCATCTGATTTTTATATGCCTTGTTTTACTACAAATCCTATTAAAATGAATTCTGTTTTTTTGTTCCTGGGAGTAATTGGATCCAATACTTCACAACTGCAAAAAAAGTGTTAGCTCTTGTTTTGAAGGCTGGTTGCTGTAAGGGAATTGACAGTAGGGAACAAAAATTAAAAAAAAAAAAAAAAAAAAAAAAAAAGAAAAAGAAAAATAAAAAGAAAAAAAGAAAAAAAGAAAGGAAAAGTAAGACTCCATTATGTAAAGGCATGCAAGCAAAAAGAAACTTGCTGTCTGGGTTCAGCTTTCTGTTATCTGAGAATATTCAATCTTTAAATGAATGAACTTGATTATAATAAAAATGAAACTGTTACTTTGCCACTTAGTCTAGGCATTTCTTCCAGGATTGCCCACCTAGGATGATATACAAGTCCTCTAAAACATTTAATGCAGCACTGAGTGGACACTTAGGAATTATGAAAATGGGTTGCAGAATGAAATTCTTAGATATGGTCTGTCAAGCCTGTTGTGAGAATAACACAATTACTACAGTCATCTTCTGTAATAAAACATTGATAAACATAGTTATTATGTATGACTTTATCAACAAAAAGTGCTATATTTTATTTATTTTATTAAGAAGTATAAAATAACTTTAAAATAAGAATTCCAGAGTCCTGTGTGGAATACTGAAGTGAATACTGACAGACCTATATGTTTCTCTGACACAAAACAACCATATAAATCTTCTGTACACAGCTGCAATTTAGTGAAATATGCGGTTTTCTGTTTTCCATTACTATATACAGTATAAATTCTTTCTGCTGGAAGACAGATTGTGACAAATTTGCAAACAGCATCTGTATTCATACTTTTGAAGCACTAATTTATCTGGCAATAAAAACTTTGATTTCCCAAAAGGAGTGCCAGGCCTCAAAACTAATGACTATTTTTGAGACTTAACTGAGTTTTCAGCGTTAGTCATTTTCTTATGAGTTACAGTGCTCCTATGGAAAAATATACAACTTAACAGCAAGTGCAGAGAGTTAAAAGGGTCACACAAAACATAAATCTGTATGCTTAGTTTCTGCATGTGTATAATTTATATAAACAAAGTTCTGACTAGGTACAGTTTCTATCAGAGTAAAAGGTCTTTTTAACAGCACTACCCAAAAGAGCAACAGTGGATATCTGCAGAGTATTCCATACTGGAAAGCAATTTTTATGTAATGACCAGAAAATTTAATCAGAAGGCATGTCTATGGAATTCCAAAAATACACTTAAAATCTTCTTCTACTTGGTATGTCTATCATCTCACAGTAAAATCTTATAACTCCAAAAAGCATCTTTCACTCTTATTATCAGAGAAGTATTTTAGATAAAATTTTGCAAGATACTTTTGTCTATCTGTTAGTGGAGGCATGTAATGTGAGAAGATTGTGTGCATTGCTATCCTTTAGAAATAATTCTGTTAAAGCCATTCTTTAAAACTGCAGAATTTCTCCAAGGAAAATTATTTATCAAGGTTTCACATGAAGACATCACAAAGGAAATTACTACTAAATATTTTAAAAAACCCAAACAAGCTTCCTTCAAAAACTCTGAAATACAACTCTCTCTCAAAAGTTTTTAAGTAGAAAAACTTAAAAATCCTTTTTTTTTAGTACACACAATTATATATAAGCCTATATATGTGAATTATCCATAATTTCTTTTCTACTCTAATAGCCATTGATTAGATGAAAAAAAACATTAGTAACACCTCTAATATGCAACAAACCCATATTCTGAGTGCAGGTGTTTATTTCATTTACATTATCAAATATTTTCCCTAAATTATCATTTTTCCTATTTCAGATTTTCTTGAGGAATACAGAGGAATAATTTTCTCCAAGTCTGAATTACATATAAAAAAATTAAATCTTTCCTTATTGTCCATTGTCTTCAGAAAAGGGGTTGATGGATCCAGACCATAACAAACCGAACACCTAAGAGACCCTTGACTGGACACTCAGCCTTGTCTACAAGATGAAATTTTAAGTTTTACGTTTTCCTGAAAACTTGATCCCATAAATTCTAGCCACAAGGAAATACTACATGTTTCAGAGAGACTATATTTATGACCTGCTCTGCCACAGGTACTGGTGCAGTTTTCTTTTCTGTATGTCATAGAAAGACTTGAAGCCCATGTTACCAAGGTAACCAAAACACCTCTTACTTGTACCAAATATATAACGTGGCTTCATTCTGAGAATGAAGTATATATTATTACTATAATTCTGTAATTGCAATCACTTCAAAAATAAGAGTTTGAAAAACATATATTAGCTAAAATCTTTGGCTGTACGCACATCTATAAAAATCTTAATATATATCTATGTATATACCTAAATATGTTATCTGTATGGTGTATAATCTGCCATAACATATATCTGTACCACGCTCTTATTCAGCAGGAGGTATAACTATTAAATGGGACCCAACTATCTCAAACCAGACTAGTTATCTATATGGAGCCAATGATATCCAAATTCCTTACCTTTTGATGGTAATATGACTTTAGATACCTGTTTTTACATTTCCATATGACTTGTAACTGGTGTACAAGACTTCCAGACGATAAAAGACACGTAACAGTCAGGAAAGATATCTAGGGAATTTCAAGGGATATTTGATAACCTTTTCTAGACCTCTGAGTCTGAACAAGTCAGATTGGATTCACGGCTGATGAAGGCTCTTGAGAAAAGTCACATGAGGAGCAGCAGAGAGACCTGAGGTTGTTTATCCTGGAGAAAAGGAGGCTGAGAGACCTTACTGCTTTTTACAACTACCTGAAAGGAGGTTTAGTGAGATGGGTGTCAATTTCTTTTCCCAAGTAGGAAGAGATCAACAAGAGGAAGTGGCCTTCATTTGTGCTGGGGGAGGTTTAGACTGGATATTAGGAAAATTCTTTTCACTGAGACAGTTGTCAAGCATGGGCATAGGCTACCCAGGGAAGCAGTTGCATCCTCATTCTTGGAGGTATTTAAAAGACAAGTTGCAGTGGCACTTCAGGACATGTTGTTATGGTGGATGTGTCAGTGCAGAGTTAACATTTCAGCTTGATGATCTAAGGGTCTTTTCCACCATAAATGGTTCTACAGTTCTATGAATTTACAATCAATGGAGAGAGGTAGGTACCTCCAGAAGTTTATTATGAGGTATGTCAAAATGATATTTGTGATGGGCTGCTGATGACAATGATGTGAGGATGTGACTTGATTAGTAAGTGTCCAGGTAAGAGTCCTAGTCCCTCCAATAGCTGCCTTCCAATTCATGCATTTGACACTTGTTTCTATAAAAATATAGGAACTGAAACAGGAATAGTGAATTATCAGATTTAATTCTAACATGGAGCCAAGGCATGTCTGGGACACAAACTCAAATATGCACAGGGTTTCAGAGGTGTTCCCTTTATAGCTGAAATTTAACTATAGATTTAGACACTGAAATAACTTTCCTACTCACTTGCTTCTGACTCATATAAATGTTTCATACATGACTGATTCAAAAATAGAAAGCTAAGCTTAAATATCAAAAATAAATACAATTAATCCATCTTAAGTGTAATTCAAGTAAAAAAATATTTTGGAAGTTGTGAGTTGCAAATTTTGTCAAGTTAAACTTTTTTTTTTTGTACATACCTCATGGATATTTCTTATTTTGCTGTTATCATCTCTTAGAAGTAGGAAGGTAAGATGTTCCTTTTTCCTTGTATTAGCTCTTGTTATATTGACTTTTTAAAATGCTTGACCTTTACTACTGCAACTATTTCAGTTTTGTATTTACATTTCCGTGGGTAATAAGCAGACATCACATCTTCACATATCCAAAGGTAAGCACAAACTGCTGTTTGGTTTCAAAATAAAGAAGAAAAAAAATAAAAGAAAAAGAAAAAAAAATAAATCCTTTTAGCTTCTATACCCCCAGGCTTTAGAAATCAGAATTAACGAAGCTTTTACCCATTCCAGAAATGCCTAGTGCCTCACAAACTGAAAGGATGTCAATTTAGTGCTCATATGCCTCTAGTAACAACATTAAACTGAGAAAGGAAAAAAAAAATCTTTAGAGAAAATGTATATTTTTCTTTTTAACATCCACCCTTGGCTACAGCATATCTTGATGGAACTCTATTTACAGAAATGTTTTTTATGAATACAAATTTGATCACCCCAGAATGCAAAGAAGTATGGTAAAAGGTCATTCAAAATTGCTTACATAGAAATACAGCTTAAGAGTTGGACACAAGGCTCCTCCATGACCTTTCCTCCCTGTTTCCATTTCATGATCCAGGTGTACGGATATAGGAGCATCCAGCTGCATGCCTCCTTGATAAGAAAGAAGAATGTCTCTCAAGGCTCAGGTGAGTGTCAGAACATTGCAGGACTCTGGGCCTCCTGGGACACTGTGAATTACAGCAGGTGTGTAGGACACAAGTTACCTTTCCTCATGCCTCAGACATGAGAACAGTATTCACCTTGAATATTGTGTGCAGTTTGGATCAGCACCATATAAGAAAGATATGAAATTATTAGAATGTCCAAAGGAGGGCAATGGAAATGGTGAAGGGACTGGAGAGGAAACAATACAAGGAGCAGCTCTGAGGTCGCTTGGTCTGTTCAGCCTGGAGGAGAGGAGACTGAGGGGAAACCTCCTTGCATCTACAACTTCCTCACTAGAGGAAGAGAAGGGGCAAATACTGACTCTGCTCTGTTGTGACAGGACACAAGGAAATGGCCTAAAGCTGTATTAGGGGAGGTTTAGGTTAGATATTAGAAAAAGGTGTTTGGGCACTGGAACGGGCACTGGAACAGGCTCCCCAGGGAAGCGGTCACAGCACCAAGCCTGACAGAGCTCAAGAAGCATTTGAACAATGCTCTCAGGCACATGGTGTGACTCTTGGGGACGTCCTGTGCAGGGCCAAGGGTTGGACTTAGTGATCCTTGTGCATCCCTTCCTACTCAACATATTGTCTGGTGGGTTTAAAAGCTTGACCTAAGAAGACTAATTGTAAACTTTCATTATCCCTTCTTAAGTTTTCTTAGGATGTACTTCAGGCTTAACTTTATTTATAAATTCAGGTCCATCATAGTAAAAACAGTTTAAAGGTTAAGATAACAGAAGTCCTTTTTTTTACTGAAATGCTTTATAAGATTTTAAAATTCAAACAGCTATCTCAGCTATTTGAATAATGAAGATCAAAAACCTGTATCCATGCTGCTTTTTTAATTAAAATTTTACCCAAAGGAAAACAGTATTCAACAGTATGCCAGTTTCCTCTCTCCAGAAATTGTATAGTGAATTGTTTGCACATACCATAAGGTGCCCCAGCGTCTTGGGTTTTCATATGGTAACTGGCTGATCTCTTTTTCCTGCTGTTATGCTTTTGACCTGAATTAATTGATATTAGTAATAGCATTCAGACTGTACTGATTACCTAAACAGGTAGCAAAAGCAAAAATGTGAAGGACAAGGTCATAATGTGGATTCACTTGTAGACAATGCGTCATTGGTTTAATGTCACTCAGGGAGAAAGCTCACTGGACTAAAATATGAACGCAATTTCTGGGAACACTAAAACTAATTTTTATCTATGAGTGCCATCTTAAACCAAATTTAGTTCAAGATTGGAAATTGCTATGCAAATATAAAGCTAAGTTTGAAAATACTGAGTAACTCTTTTCTAATGTCTCTAGGTGACATAAAACATATCTAACAATGTCCAGAGAATCTTCATTTCAAAGCACCAAAAGGTGGAAGAAATTAAACTAACAGGAAATAGGAGATTTTGTTTAAAAATGGTCTCATTGCACATATGTTCATTAAAATCATTCAATTTATGACAAATGCAACAATGCATTTTAAAACTGTCAAATGCAATTTGGAACTGTCCTTAGAGATACTGCAAAAAGCATGATCTTGGCTAAATCTCCTTCTGCAATTTTTACCATAACATTAAACATTTGATTCTTCACATAATTTAAATACTTTATCGATTTCTCTCCGCAGTCAGTTTTTTCAACATAAATAATACAAAAGTTCTACTAAAGACACTTCTAGAATGATTGCTGAGTTGGTAGCAAGAGGATGAATATGGGACTGAAATATAAGGCCAATAAACAATGAGAAAAAAAGTGCAAAGAAAAATGAACAATTAAGGCAAAAAGAAAGAAAGAGAATGAGATCCCCAAAAAGGTGGAAAGCAAAAATATATTAGAAAAAATATTGAAGATCATATCAATTAATAAGTACTTAGAATGATATTTTGTCATGAAATAGAGAGATGACATAACTGCTTAAATAGCCCCTTACTCCTCATTCCTTTCTGTTGCCTCATCTTTATCATACATTTTGGCTTTTATTTTTCCTTAAGTTTCCCCAGAAGACTTCCACCCTTTTCTGTCTATATTAGTGCTTACATTATTTTTTTACATCTTCCTTCCCTCCCTTCTTTTACATCTGTCTTTCCCTCTTTGTTATTTCTCTGCATTTCTCTCATTTTCTACTCTCTAAATTTCCTCACATGACTTGCAATATAATTTGCCTTTTCATAGCAATATAATTTACCTTTTTATGTAATTTTACCTCTTAAGTGCTTGACATTATTAAGTTAGAACTCCAAAGAAATATAGGCATTATTATAAAAATCTTTAAAATAATAATCATAATAACATTATGTGGTTTTCCCTCCAGATGTCTCATTTCTTAATTTGCCTCAAATGACTATGGTAGATCTTCTCTAAATCCTACCTCTGTTAATGAATTATTTTACAATTAGAATCTCTAAACATTTACGTTAAAAACTGAATGCTGGAAAACATAGGTTTTAACATTCACGGAAACACTTGGCTGCTTATCAAAGAACCTGCAACAGAAATTTTTGACTTTTATTACAAATGGCTTTATATTCCTAGGAGAGGTGAAAAAACCCATTTATCTTATTTCCCTTTTCTTTCCTTTATACTTTAACAGAGACCTAGCTGGTGGGGGCCCAAATCCTGTGGAAAACAAACCCTGGACCAATTTCAGAAGAAACAGGAGCAAACGTACAGTGCAATACTAGAAGTCTCTAGTGCTGTATTAATAGTTACAGAGTGGGTGACTTACCTACAGTTACTTACTCCACCACATAACACAACAGTAATTTATGTTCAGATAGATTGTGTTATTACACACAGGATCTTTCACTTATTGAAGCCATAAATAGATAGACATGCCCAGGGCACACCAAAGTAAACTCTGACATCCTAATAAAACTAGCCAAAGAAAAGCACACATGACATTTAAATTGCTTTGAAAGATCCGATTAAACCAAAATATGTATAAAAAGACCTCAAACCTCAAGGCAGGAATTTCAATGTTCACTGCTTTGTCACTGGAAGACACAAATATTTATCATTCTTTTTTACATGGTTACAGAGAGAAGATGAAGAAAAATCAAGCTGGTTTCCTGGGAGAGTTAAGTGATGACGGTATTTCTGACAAATATCTATGCCTGCTGTCCCCAGGGAAGGTGCAGCTTGGGGATAAACACATGGAAGCAACATTTCATTACAATATTCTTACTTTTTTACAGAACTTTTGCCAGTGCAGCTATTCCATTAAAGGAAACATCCTTTGGTCCTTTCATGGTGATCCAGAAAAATCTCAACAAAACTAGAATTTAGGGGAGTTCTGAAAATAATTTTGCAGTTTCACCACAACCACAATGTCCTGTGACTGTGTAATTGGGATTCCAGTGGAAAGACTGACAGATACAAATTTATCAGTATAACAATGAAAGAGTTTGTAAGTCTGGATGAAGGCAGCTCCTGCTCACTTTCATAGCTGATAACAACAGCAAAGATGAAATGTATAGATGTACCATTATCAAAGGGCATGTTGCACACAAAGTTGAGCCAAAATATAAAGATATTAAAGATAAAGTAGCTCTACTTAAAAGATTGGAATTATACTGATATAGTCTATGTGTGGACATTGCAGCTAACACAAGTAATCTACAAATGAGGGTTCAATTCCTTGGATACACTGATTCACTGACTGACCTGTGCACTGCTAATGGCCTGGCCCTGTGTAGAAAAACAGCAACAGTCCAAGCTAGAGACAGTGTGCTCCTGGTTGAGTAAGGAGATGAAGAGGTCATATGTTAGAGCTTATTTTTATGTCTCTTTATTAAAGTAAAAAAACCCTCATGTTTCTATTTACAGAAAAATATGACTTTTTTATTTTGCAACTATAAGCCAATGACATTGCCTTAAAGAATACCTCCCGTAGATCAGTCTGAATGAATCTCTGGATTTAGTTTGTCTACTTGATTGCTTGCCTGGGTGGAAAATTTTGTTTCGTTGGTTGGTTTTTGTTTTTNGGGGAGAGACAAACAGGGCAGGACACTACTATGTTGCTATTGGAGGAAGATTTTTGTCATATAAAATACTTAGGAGAGAAGTGATAGTGGCACATTTAGAACACTGTATACACGCCAGTGTTCCAAGACTGAGCAAAGTTATGAAACATTACCTGTAGAGTTGAAAAAAAGAAGCTTCTGTGTATGAAAAGATGTGTTTTATATACATCATACACCTTAACAGCTGCCCATGCGGAATTGTCTAAGTGATGTTTTGCTATAAATTTTAGTTGAAAATAGGCTCACAAAGGATAAAATATATGCATATTTTTTTGAATTGAGATTCTACCCATCCAAAGTATGAATTCAAAATTATTTTTTTTCTCTGTTCAAAGATACTCGTTTAAAAGACTGTTTCTTTCAGGCAGAATTACTGGATTAACACATTTACACTCTTAAGGATACTCACTTTCTCTGAATTTAGAAGAACTGTCAAGAGCAAAACTTGTAGGACCCCCAGGACACTACAAACACCACATTCTTACTCCAGGGCATCTTAAGAAGTAGACAGCATTTATGAAGTCTTGTTTCTTAATTAACAGGGTGAATTTTGAACATAGTGTATGACGTTGGTCAGGCAAGTTCTGTCAGCATCAATGGGAGTAAAACATCTTAGCATAGCTTTGAAATTTTACCTCTAACTAATATCAAAAGAGCTTAATTCCCCAGTGATCAGATACTGCATAGCATGTGTAAGATCAGATTAATTGAAATATTCTTTATTAATCAAAGTTTTAATCATGTATTGCTTGCACTAGAAAAATTATAAGATTTTCCTTATAAACAACTTTGAGCCATTTAGTACCTTTCCATGTATCTTCTCCTTTTCCAGGATAAGATATGCAATAAGCCTTGCATAATGTTTTATTCTTCTCTGGATAAGCAGAAAGAGGGAAGTTTGTTGGACAATAAGAAAAGTGGTTGTGCTGGAGACATATGTGAAAACATTTGTAAGTATAATATATTTGAAAAAGGTTTAGAGTGGAATAAAATCATATATTAAAATATTTTAAGATGTTATACTGTTTTAGATAATTATTTTTAATATTTAGCTAAGATGACCTCTCTACAGGGGGGTGTTAACTTCAGATAGCATTGAAAATCATTTCTGAAGGAAATTTTGAATGACCACCCTAAAAATTCAGTTTTTCTTAGGCATTTTGGTTTAGACAAATTGATCCAGTCACTCAAAAATGTCAGTGGTATATATGGGTTAACTAATATGCTATCTCCTAATGACCAGTCACTTTCAGTTTAATGATTGAGATCTAAGAGAAAATTTTTATGTGTATGTGGTAAAGTATTCTTCCACTTATTTCAGTACCAAGGTTAAACAGGAATGAAGGAATTCTTTTTAAGTGAGTTATTATATTAAAATATTTATTGGCATCTCTGAAAATGATGTGTTTAAAGATGGAGTTATCAAATTCTCCTGGTAAGGCTGCAAAAATTTAAGTAAATCTTCTGTGGGAAAATAATCAGGACAAGGAAACTGTACTACTTTGAAGAAATTTGGAATACTTTTTCCAACTTGATTATAATAAAATATAAGTCTCAGTTGTCTGATGTTAGCAGGAGACACCATTCATAGTTAATGGTTGCTGACAAGAGGCAACCAGCTGCAATCACATAAGCATTCTCCCAAATTTACTTGAAGATAATTAGATTCTTTCCTTTGATTTTGACAGGCTTTGAATCAAGGCTATACAGATAAAATAATACAATAATGCAAAAATTTCACTTATTTATGTTTTGTCAATATTTTGTTTTGTACAGGTAGCCTATACATATAGTATGTAGTTTTCAATACTTCTTACCTGAGGGAAAAGCTTGGCAAAAAAAAAAAAAAAAAAAAAAAAAAAAAAAACCAAAAAAAACCAAAAAAAAAAAANAAAAAAAAAAAAATCAAACCACTCACAACAAACAGGTAAAACCAAAAATTCTCAAATAATTAGGTCAGTCAAACTTTATAAATGTCAAAAATTACTTAACTTACCTGAAATGAATTCAAACATAAACAATTCTGATATTGATGGCATTAAGGAGTCAAATTTTCATAGGAATGAAATGTTTATGATACTCTCAGACAAAGCATTAAGCATTAACACAATCCCACTTAATTACAGGACTATGTGTCATCTTCCCTTTGATGGATTTGGATCCAGATGACACTCTGAATATACCTTTTCTGTAAATTTTATAAAGGACAACTCTTTTCTATTTGTGATTAATTCCTTTTGTTTTTATATCAAACCACATATTTTGTCCTTCTTCTCAACTTTATTTGCCTTACTCTTCAAGAAGTGAAATTGAGGTAGTGAAATCAAGGCAAATACAGTATCTATAAATTTGGGCCAGCACTTTTACTTGGAATGTAAATGTTTGGTTTTGGATTGTTTTGCTTTATTTTTCCAATTAACATTAATTATAAATTTAAGTATAGAGTTTGACAGTAGCAATATCCATCCATGCATCCATCCGACGCTGTTAAAGATCACAACTACACAGACTCTGACTTCAGAAGGCTGACAATGACTCCGTTTATTTCTGGTAATTTCTTCCCTTTTATATTTTTCTATAGAGAACAACTCGGTAAAAGAAAGACAAACTTCTTCAATCACATTGGTTAAATCAGAGGGACATCAAGAAGAAGTCCCTCCTAGGGAGAGGAGTGTAAACAAACGTTACAGTTAGAAAAAACATGTCTCTTGTTTACAGAAAACTCTCTGAGAAAGAGTTTCAGAAAACCAAAACATTTCAGGCACGAACCAGGGCTACATCCATCCATCTATCCAGCCAGCCAGGCAGCCTTCCAGCCTTTCTCATAAGCACACACACTCACACACAAGCACATACATTTTTTTACTATGCACTGCATGCACAGAACAATATATTCTATACATTTGGTACACTTTACATGTTTACATGTGTATCAGGTGATGGGACCTCTGTGCAAAGCGCTGAGGCTGCCCTGGGTAGGACCCACATTATTGTCAATTCAAATTTATTTTGATTGTGAGAGACTAAGCCAAAAACTGCAAACATTTACATGAGTAAAAGATTATTTGGGGATGTTGCAGAAGTTAAATAGCTTGAAATACACCATTTCAAGGACAATTATTACAGAAATCTATGTACTTAGAAGAGGAAATTAATCCTTCACCTCAGATTAGTTATCTATATCTTACAGTAACTGCGTTGATTTTATAGGAGAGAAAAGAAAAATTGGGAAAAAAAAATTACCATAATGTCTTCTGTATCATGTGCCTCTTCTACAGAGAGTAAGAAAAGTTATTTGGTCTGATGTCCACTTCAGTCTGAAAAACTGAGTTTAGAATCCATGAGTTTTTTCATTCACTGATATGAAGTGAAATAACCGGTTGGAATTACCTATGCCTTCCACATATTTCCACTTACAGAAATTTTCAGAGTGACAAAATTCTTTAACTATTTCCAACTTCTCTGTGTGATAATTTAATTGTTAAAGTAGCTTGACTGTCAAGGCAAGTAGCAGTTTTCTTGCACTACTGTATAATTCCAAACAAATAAAAGGAAAAATCATTACATGTAACATTTTTAGAGAAACAAAAATCTACATATAACTAAGGTCATTATATTTTTTTTCTCCATCATCCATACAGTTAAATTTGTGTAAAAAGAATCCAAATGCCTAAAAATTAACTCCACTCAGTCTGGTCTATTTGTGATTTTATGTAATTAAATATTATAGAGCAAGGTTTTAATCATTCCAATATCATGACGCTATTCCTATCAATAAGGAATATCATCATTATTCACCTCATCTCTCTTAATAAGTGTAGATTAATCAGAAACAATAAAAGAATTAACTTTTAAAATTATTCATTTGAAAACAATCCATTTAACTTCATACACTGAACATGATCTCTTAGCTTGTTCTATGTGTCATACAAGTATTTTTATTCCAAGTGGGGGGTGGTTTTTCATTTAATTGACTATTTTCACAGAGTACAATACAACATGCCTGGAATCTGTTATGTTTCTTTGTGGTGAATAAGTTTACACTGCTTTCAAGTAATTGTAAACTTGAGTGTTTCTGTCATGTGCTTCTAGCCAGGAAATTAAGCTCTGAAGTAAGCAACACCTTCCCATAACACCGGCCATGCTATGCATAAACAAATACCCAATTTGAATTAGAGGGGGGGGCAAAAAAAAGATAAGATGTTTTGAAACAACAGATAATCAATGCAGGAATCTTCAATTCTCTCTGGGTTGTATAAAATTGCAATATATTATCAGCCTCACTTAGCTATTTATTCTTCCCCAGAGTACCTAAACTCTTGATTAATTTAGAAGTACCGTTAAAGTTATAGTTACCAAAATAAAATGTGTTTAATATCTGACCTAACTGCTTTGTTCCAAGAGATGTGAAGGTAAAAGAAAATTAATCACATATAAAGATTTAAAATAAATTATTGTGGGGTTTTTTTAGCTTTCTCCAAAAACTGTGATGAAACAAAGATTAAAGCTATGTATAGAGCATTTCTTCAGTTCAAAATATACATTCATTGGGTCTGAACAATATCAGAACTACGTCTCTTGTGGCTGGATTTAGAGATTGAAATTATGGGCTAGGCTAGAAACAACAAAATAATGTAAAACAAAAATCTCTGATATGAAGATTTTATTTTTCCAAAGAAGTAAAGGTGGATTCATGTTACCAATGTTAGTATGAATTTAGCCATAGTATACCTCTCTCTCTAGCCAGTAGAAGGAAGTTTAAATTAAGATTCTAAGCATGTTAAGGTAAGATAAAGCATCCTTAAAAGGACCATTTTCTTGACCTATTACAGAGGATCCATTGGCATGACTCTGTTCCTACTTTGATGTTAATTCTTTGAATTTATGTAGAATTTAGCTCATTAGTAGGCAAAAACTTCAGGCAACTCTGCTTAATTTTTTCTCATAAAACTTTGTAAAAAAATTTTAAAATGACCAATCCAAATCAAAATACAACAGACAAAAAATAAAGACAAAACTTCATTTGTAGAACAACACTTGGAAACAGACCTTTAGTGGAATAGAAAGAATAACATAGGGATATGAGATAAATTAGTTTAATCATAAATTATAGTGAGTCATAGCCTTAAGTACAGCTCACTTCAGGCATTCCTAAAATCTTATGTTGATGTTTCCTCTTGTGGAAGACAAAGACCAATGCAAAGGTTACTAGCATCTTCCTGGGTTATAAATGCAAAATGGTAGCCTACTTTCTCCAGAAGATTTTGCTTACTAAATCAAGATGTAGTAAAGCCTTTTTAGTTTATGTTCCAGACTGTACATATATATTGTCTGAAATATGTGATTCTATGTGAAACTTTTCGTGTAAAAACTCCAACCAACTAATAATATGAAACACATTACTAAAAAGAACACCTGCAAAATTTTTCAATGATATTTAATAATGATGATACTTCTGAAAATTTAGCCGAAAAATTGCATTGATTTCTCCAGCCATGTCCTGGTTTAGACAAACAAATATAAAAATATAATATCTATTCAAAGCACACATCTTCCTTCGAACTCTTTTGCTACTAAATCAGATGGGACCAGAAAGGTCCTAGCAGCCAATCTCAACAAATTTATTTGTGTGTCATTAATATGAATCCCATGATTAATGCCCTTAGTCTCCCTTCTGCTGCAGCCCAAGCAAACAAAAGAGGACAGAAAGTGTCTAACTTTTGTAAAAGTCATAGTGCTGAGTCTCTTCATTCACAGGCAAATATTACATTTCACAAATTATTGTGGAAACAAATAATAGTTTGTTTGTTATAATGGCCAGAACAAATAAATGGTTGTTGAGGTGAAAAAAACCCTAAACAAACAGAAGAGAGAAAAACATGAGTCGGTTGCCTCATTTTGTGTATTCCTTATCTAGATGTCTATGCCCAAGATAATAGTTCAATTTTTCTTTATAGTGAATGGACAGAAATAAGAGGTTTTAATGTGATTCCAGTATGTATTGCTTGAATGACTACAGATATCTATAGTTTGTTTAGATAAATGTCATTCAAGATACCTGCAGGCTGCTGGGTTAGAAAGATGAAGTAATAATGACCAAAATCAAAAATCATTCATTACAAAATCTAGCTAACACTTTTTCAAATCACAAAGAATGATTGTTCAAAAATATATCAAGTGTACAACAAATGCTGAAATTACAGGCTTAGTGAGCTTTAAGATGTCTTATATTTTATTATTTGCCTTGGTATGAAAGCCCATTCTTGCAATACATAAAATGTGAATGAATTCCACTGAGTTCTGAAACCTTGTTAGGTAATAATTTTGGGTTAGTTATTACTTTTCCCAGTATTAGTTCCTTTAGGTTTTTCATAAGCAAACATACTCACCTGAAAGCCTGATTTGAATGAGGAGAGAAAAGGCAAAAAACCAAGAAAGTTTTGGAGAAAGTCTTAGTTTTAGTAGATGTCAGTTTGTGTTGTTGTGTGTCTTGTTAGTGCTCTGAAGACCCAGGTGGGACAGATTGGAATTTGGAAACAGACAGCAGCAGTCGCAAATGGGCAATTGTTTTGAGTCATTAACCATTAACATTTCAGTCTCTCACAATGGGATATATATTTTAGAAAAATCTTGAGTTCTTAATCCCCCAAAATAGACTCTTCTCTATCACATAATTTACAATGCATATTTTAGAGCTGTGATAATTTTCATAATTGTTTGATATATCTCAGTCTTTAAATGGCTCTCCTTGTATAGGACTGTATATTCCTGCTTGGACAAATAACTTCATTCTCAATATTATTGTTTAAAGGAACAATGTTGTGTAAAAACAATTTATTTGTGAAGTTAAAGTAATATAGACTGAAGAAATATTTTTAAATGGACTTTAAAAAGAAGATATTTGAGTGACTACAGGGAAGCATGACAGGTTTTTTGCAAAAGTGCACAAATCACTGTTACGTAGGGTCGAAGCTCTGGAATATATTTGTTCAAATGGTAAAATGGTTTTTCTTCCCTCAGACAAGACATACCTATACCACATGGACCTGTATTTTCAATTGATGTTTCAAACATGAATTAGGTTCATATAAATAAATTTTAGCTTTGTGGTAAATCTAGAAAGCTTTACATATTCTCTCCTGTACCTAATGTGACAGTGAACAGGTATTTTACTAAGGAGCATACCTATTTAGTTTGTGGGAGATATAGCTGGACATATTCAGCCTTGTAATATTCTGAAAACTCTTCATAGTAAACCTGAATGAACTTTAGGCAGATAAATGTGCTTCTGATCAGCCTCCAATACACAGACTAACCTTACTCCACACTGCTGAACTGTCTTTTCCACCAGTAAAGAGTGGTCAAGGGTAAATTGCCTCCTGAAGATGATCCCATGGAAACTCCCAGGTAAAGTCTGGGAATTGTGTAAGAGATTGCTAAATATCTTAGAGAAAAACCTGAGTTTCAAGCCACTCTAAGAGTTTGACACAGATAGGCAACAACATTTTTGTGCTGGTGCTCAGGAACAGTTTAACTTGTTAGCACGAGTGCAGTTTCACTATCTCCAGCTTCTTCCTGTGGTAATTTGTTTTTTGAACCTGGAAATATTCTAAAACAAATTGCAGAATCCAACATGAACATAGCTGAGTAAAATGTAGTGTTTTCTGATGGATAAGATATCATTGTAGACCCAATGATCCCTTTTTGGCATTAACCACTGTGGAACAGGTGTTTCAAAACTTAATCATCATACTTTCTGTCACATATTCAAAGAACATAGAGAAATACATTTAAATGCTGTGTCTCAGTTTACCCTTTCTAAGACAATACTTCCTGACCTCACAAAAGTGCTGTGATGTTCATGCTCTGGCTTTTCAGAATTGTAGGAACAAGAGCTTCAAATTGCTGGTATAGCTGGTCTTTGAATGCAAATTCATGAGAGTTACATACTCAAAACCTGTCTACAGCATTGCTTATCTGCCTTTATTGAGATGACTTTGACACCACCGGTCTTTATATTTGATGAGGCGTGCTTCTGTTTAGGAATTCTAAAATGATGAGAAAAAAATCTGAGATAAAAATTCAGGGCAAACACTTATAGCCTTTCATGGGTCAGTGCTACATATCAAATCAATGAAATGTTTGCTGAAAACCCATAGTAAGCGGCAAATCAATTCACCAATCACTTCAGCAATGTTTTCATCCCAAGCCTATGCAGCCAAGTGATTAGGTACATACTCATTATTTTATGCCTATCATTTCAAGGAGTCAATGAGTGATGTCTCTTAATAATTTGAGAATACACAAATAAAACCTTAGCACAAGTCATTCATCTCTGGCAAAAATTATGACTTGGCTGAAAAATCCAGGGAGCAGCTTAATAAGATAGAGAGAGGTCATCATGAATTAGATGATGCAGCTTCTTCTACAATATTACAACTAAGATTTAGATAACAGTTACTTATATTTCTTTACAACATGCTCTGGGATAAAATTAATTTGAGAACTTCTGAAAAATCTCAATATTACCTAAACAAACAAAATGCTTTTAAAATGTACGTGATAAACAAGCCAGGTTAAGTCTTGAACTGTATATATAGGTGAACTGTCATCGCAATGCTTTTTGTTAATGTCTAGTAACAATTACTTGGAAATTAATTATGTCTGAAATATCTAGGACTGCAAAGGACCTCCTGGGTAATTCAGTTTATTATTGCATAGCAATCTATCCTAAATACTTCTACTAAACATATCAAATTCTTAAAACCGACTGGCTTCTTTTATCATCAAAGGTTTTTATTATTGAGCATTTCCAAAATCCTCTTTTACTGAAGAATAAAGACTTTTTTTCTTTCTTAACTCTATTCTTAATCCATTTAAATGTATTTGTTGCAACAGAATTTTCATTGTCTATTATTTTCCAGAGAAACTTGTCATCTACTCTTCAGAGTGGATTTTGGGCTGAGTTGTACTCCATGTTTACATCACAGACACTACATAACATCAAAGGGACTTGATTGTTCATATATTCTTCCAGCTCCCTGAAGACTGCATTTTGCATCAAGCTTTCTGCTGCAATGTCTGCATTCCTTTGCAGTCTAAATCTTGCTGAAATATGCCTGTCATATGAACATGTCTTTTGTACCCTGCAAGAACTGCTGTAAAGACAAAGTTCTTTTCAGCTAATCTAGTGTATTGTCTCCCACAGGGCTGGAGTTGCTGATAAACCAATCTCCACTCTGCTAGTCCTCTCTGAAGCTGTTCTAGTTTGGCTTCCTTTTTCTCTAGCACAGAAACTCTATGGAGTTTTCCAGATGGATTTTCACCACTGCAATAAATAGCAATAGTGTCTCACACAATCCCCCTGTATCCTTTGACTGAAAAGATGAGGCTCATTTAATTTGTAGTCAATTCAATTATCTGGTTAAAAAAGATGGAGTTTTCACCAGAATGGCTTCTAATAGTGCCCGCAGATGTCAAGAAGGGTACAAATTTCTCCCAGAACTACTCTTGGACTGAAGGATACTAAAAGAATCAAAAAAAACCCCACCAAAATAATAAATGGTCCAGGTATGGGTTAGTACATATGTAGGATCACAATTTTTTTTTAAAACATTACAGAACAGTTTGCCCAAAGAAATTGTGAAGTCTCCTTCTCTAGTTATCCAAAAGTTGCCCAGAAATTATCCTGAGTAACATGATTTAGGAGCCCCTGCATGAGCATGGAGGTTGGATGACATTCCATGGTCACTTCCAACCTTACTTTTTTCTGTGATTCTGTGATCCTGTGATTCTGTGATTATCTCATCAAACTTTTATGTAAAATGAAGGATACTGAATGTATGTATTATGTTTGCATTTTGTCAGTGTCTTGCATATTCATCAATAATACATAAAAGTTGCTTATTTTCCTATATAGCTAAGATTTTGTTTCTCTATTTTGTCTCTGTATTTCATCTCACTGTGTAAGATTTATTCAGCCTCTATTGGAATATGGGTGTTTGACCCCATTTGGCAACTAATCACCCACCAGCCATTCGCTTACTCCCTGCCCTGTCACAGGATGGGGGAGAAAATAAGAACAAAAGACAGAAAAACTCATTGGTCATGATTAAGAGAATTTAATATGTGAAGGAAAGGGGAAAAGAAGCACAACAAACAAGCAATGCAAAGGCAATGCTCTCCACCTACTATTAGCAAAACAGCACCCCAACATTCCTCAGCAGCAACTTTGGAAAAACTATGCCCCAGGTTTTGGGTCTGAGTATGATGCTATATGGCATGCAAAAGCCCTTTGTTAAATTTGTCCCAGTTGTCTTATCTCCCATCTCCCATCTCCTACCTGGACTACTAACTGGGGGGACAAAGTGAGAAACAAAATAGGTCTTGATGCTGTGCCAGCTCTTTTCAGCAGTAGCTAAAACATCAGTGCGTTATCAACACTTTTAGTCACAAATTAAAACACCATACAGACTGCTATAAGAAAGTTAACTCTACCTCAACCAGATACACTACAGGGGAAACTTCTGTTTTGTGATCCATATTGTTCATTTTCTCTTCATAGTCTATAATTCCTCTCCCAATTTCACTATTAGTAGCATCATTTTTTTAATATAGCAAATTCTTTATTCTATCCCCAGTATATTTAATTTCAATTTATTTAGTTCTGTGCTGCTTGCTGAAATGAAGTTATTTTTCCTATTGGTTACCTGTAACTATTCCTGAAAAAAAGTATTTCTCTGCCTTGTAGATTTCACTAGAGCTTCCAGTTCTTTCTGTTCTTCAGGACTTTTCTTATGAGACTATTCAAGTGGTAGTAACCCAAGCCCATTTTGTTTTTTGTTACTTCCATCTTCCCGTTAAGCTTCATCTATTAAAAAAAAAAAATTCTGTGTTTGGTAATATGCTTAAACACTTTATTACTGCAATATATTTTCTAAAGAGGGAGACAACATATGAGTAGTGCACAAGTCCAGAAAACTTCCTCTCTTTTCTCTAAGAAAAGGGTGCTGAATTGGTGCACTAGAAATGCTAATAAATGTAAACTGGAGAGGGTCAGATGAGACTGGTATGAGAGTTGTGAAGTTCTTTTTCAGAAGTCTGAATTTTTTGAGTATTGAAAAAACTTTTTCCCCCAGAATAGTTTGATTTAATGACCAAAGTCAGCTAGACAATATTGTATACAAATAAAGTCCCTACTTGAATCTTTAAGCCACAGTTCATTTTTCTTTCTATTTTTCCCTTTGAATTCTGGATCTACATTCACTCATTCTCTTTTAACAGTCATGCACAATTCCTGCTATTTCATCTTACTCTGTAATATTTTGGCTTACACAGGTTTCTTTTGGGCTTGCATTTTTATGTGAATGTCTTTTCTTTCCCACCCCTAAAGATAGGATCATTCTTATCTCAGTCACAGGGAACTCTTCTGTCTGCTGTTCAGTATTCTCATTTCAGATGTAGTAGGTTGTTTTGTTCTCCACAGTTCTAATCCTTGTGACTAACATTGTAGTAACTTGGCATCTGCTCTCTTTGTGCATGAAATTTAATCTCTCTTTCAGCTTTGAAGCTCTGCAAAGTCCTTATCTTGCTCACACCTCTGCATTCATTCACCTCTGGATCTTTTTGCTCCATGCAGACAGCTTTCGTAAATCTTTCTAGTCAATTCTCCACACAGTGTCTGCATGCCTTTTGTGTTTCCTCCCTTAGATGTGGGAGAGAAACTATCTTTTAATGAGCCAATTTACTACTTCTTTTCACTCACTTTTCTTCCCAGTTAGGAAAAAAAGATGAAACATTTTGATAGAAAAAAAAAAAAATCATGTCTTAAAATATAATTTAATATAATTTAACCACAAAAACAATTTTGAATTCTCTACTGCAATGTAATAACAGAAATTAGCATTAAACAAAATATAATAACCTTAACGAGAAGGGACTGTATATAAAGAACAAGGTTGATGGGAAGGTTTAAATGCACAAGACTACTTAAAACCCTAGCTGCCACATAATTCTCAGTAGTCAAGGTTTTTACAAAATATAGCAGGAAAATACACTGCATTCTAGAATGTAGGAGTTAAACCAAGCTCTTGAATCTGAGTACCATTATTAAGTATTTTTCAATTCTCTGTTAAGATAAGATTTAAGAAAATGTAATCTCTTATATTTAAAGAAAATAAAAAATAAAAATTAAGACCTAGGCACACTTTCCCAGTCTGTGTGGTTAAAATTTTGAAGATGTGACACTCAAAAAAACCCCAAAAACCTCTTGTGTGAGAAAGACATAGTCATAATTTGAATGCTTTCCTTATGCTTAATCTTTACCAGAATGGAGACATTAGCTATATCTTAAATTCCCTAAAGAATTAAAAAATTCCAGCAAAAACCCTTAACGGTTCCCTCCCCCACCTTTAGCACAACAAGTGTGCAGTAAAGCTGGGTTTGGAAAACAACTTCTATCGGAATGTTTTTACTTTATACCTGCACAGGTTCTTTTCTTTATCAAATAAAAGTAGTCAAATGAAAGCTGGGACAGTCCAGAGCCAAGGACTTGTCTCTGTCAAAAATGTCAGATTTCCATAAGCTTTTTTGAAAATTTTGATGCCCCTTAAAGAGTTTCAACAAGGTCTCCAAAATTATATGTGATTAGTTTCAAGAGTAGGAAATATTGTTCTGAAAAAATGAAATTGCTAAATTTTTGGGAGCAAGAATAAGTGCAGTAGAAGGAATATGAGGCTGTCAAATCCATAAAGAGCTAAATAGTTTCAAATTATGCAGGCAATCAGGCCTGAAGGATTCATGTCTTCTTCTGCATTATCTCCTAGATGATTTAGGCAGTTGTCCACTCAGTTTTTTGAAGGTTAGAGATGAAGTTTTAATGCCACACTAGTATTTCTCCTGCATTTCATAACTATTGAACATGCTTTTGTTTCCTTCATTTAATGTTTGCTGTCATCAGTGTAGGAATCTCTCAGCTGAAACCTTTAATGAAATCTAAACATTATTTCTAAAATTTATCCTGGTCTGATACATGATTCTACATTAAGCTGTGCCATCTGAAAGTTTTATAGAATTTTTTTTTTAGTTGCTCTCATATTTTCAAAATATTCTCTAGATACAGTAATTTATACTTGCAAATGTTTTTTTTTTTGCCATGTAAAATAAGTTCAATATTAAAAATCCTAACATATTAATGTTTGATACCCCAAAGCATATGATCTTGAACTACTATAATTGAGAGAAAAAATGCAATCTTTATTTCAGAAATGGAAATATTTAGGAAAAAAACTCATAGGAAGTTGCCAGTCATGATTTTAATGTGCATGCAGGAAAAGGGAAGTTCAGAATATTAATGTGCCTCAGGAAGGTGTGTGCGGGGGGAAGTTATTTAGCAAAAAGAATATGCTGGTTATTCTGCATTACATTTCAGTTGAAATCCTGTTTAAATTTGAATAAGGTTGTTTTCCCTTTGTCCTCCATATTGGTTTTGATATGGCTGAAAACTTAATGAAGTTGGCACACGGTCAGAAACATAATTTGCTATTTTTATTACTCTGTCAATATTGTACATTAAGGTCCTCGACAGCCTTCGATGAAAGTAAAATAACTCTTTAAACAAGCAACACAGCAATGCAAACAGGAAATGTCTAATGCATATTTCTTAATACCATAGCCTAGATTAAAGCTTTTGAAGTTGCCTCACTAATTAATTTGAAACTGTGATGAAAACAGAAAGTGCCTATAGATGTAAGGTTTCCAAGGCATTCTGATGAGAACTTTTCGTGACAGAAGACCTTTTTAGGTTTTGGCAAATGCTGTCTATAGTACCATGCATAGAAGGCAGAAAGCAGGCCTAGCTCCTACTCTGTTCCAGAGGGATGGATTAAATCTAAACTTTTGGGTTTTGGACCCTCAATCTGCAAAACAAAGCTTCTATGGAGTAGACAGAAAGACATTTAAATCCTACTTTTATTTTCTCCTTGCAGTCCTATTTTACATTTTATATATACAGAATTAGAAGCTAACTCTTTGGTCATCAAGACAACATTCCTCATAGAATAATTGCTAGATCTCTAGTTATGGAATAAATACTTACTATTTAAACTTTTTCCAAATTTTTTTTTTAATTGAGCACTGAGTGTGAAATATGCTTCATAAAATCTTAACAGATCTTACAACAGCAGCAATGTAACCTTTTGTAACTACATATTTTTATACAGAAGTTACATCAACAAATAAATATGTCAAACTAAATAGATGATGCAAAGTGTTACCTACTTTAAATATTGAAATATATTATCTCAATAAATCTGGCACGGAAAAGAAAGTAACTCTTCTGCAAATTGATCCAAATACTGAGTTTCGCTTGAGAATAAATTAGTCTTCATTCTCTGTCAGAGAAAAATGGATGCATAAACAGATGAATATTCCCTCCTCCCCCCCATCCCAAACAGTCTGGATCACAAATTGTCAAGTTTCTGAGTGTGATACTCCATGAAAAGAACTGGAACCAAGCCAATGGATTTGTTCATGTTTGTGTGTGTCTGTGGGCATGCATGCAGTGGTGGGGAGAGGAGTATGTGGGTGGGTGAGGGAATGACTCTCTCTGGATTGTACTCATAACCTGAAATTCCTTTTTCACTGCTGTTTTGAAACTGATTGCGTAAAAAGGAAGCATTCAGAAACCTTCCAACCAGTATTTCATGAAGAGAGAGAAAGAGGAAAGATAGGTCAAAATACTGAAGAAAATCATGGAAAAGATGGAGTCGTGGAATATGCAACATGAAGAGAGGCTAAGTTAGATGGGTTGTTTAGGCTGGAGAAGGGAAGGCAAAGATTAGTCTTAGTTGGAGTTTTACACTTCCTAAAGAAATACTATAGCACTCAGTGTCCTTTCAGAGAGAGTCAGAGGAAAGACAAAAAACTATACAGTCACAGGTTCAAGCATGAGGGAAAAAAGAAGCTTCTAAATGAGAGTGATTAAGTATTGTTGCAGATTGCACATATGTGCAATCCCTGACCTTAGAGACAGCCACAATTCAGCTGGACAAACCACTTTGCAGGTCAATTTTACTTCAAAGTTTGCCATTCTCTGAGCAGGAGCAGGACTAGATGACTTCTTCGTTCCCCTGCAACTTCATATTTTTATGATTCCATTAAAAAGTGCTTTCTATATCAACAAGAAACAGTGTGCTGGCACGTGCCAATCCATATTTCTCCTCTGTTGATATGTATGGTACATAGGTGCGTATGTCAACAAGGATGAGACAAAGAGGATTTACCTGCAAGCAGATAGCTGCCAATACCTACAGCTAGAACAGATTCTGAGGGCAGTTCATGAATGTACACTTAGTACAGTCTTAAAAGCTGTTGGAAGCAACCAGTTGATTTGTTCATGCTCTTTAGTCAGGAAAATGTACTCTGGACAGGCCACTTATGTTAATCCAAATACTGCATGTTCTAAACACGTCATTAGTCTTAAACACGAGACAAGCTAAAAGATTTATTATTTTTGAAAGTCTACATGTACAAGCTTGACTAGTTGACTTCCAGCTAGGAAGACTTTTTTAAGATAATTTTCTTTATAATAGTTTTGCTGACCCCATTTCCTTAACAGACTGAGGTTTTACAGGGTTTATGGGAGCATTTGAGCTCTTGAACTGCTGACAGGCTCTTTGCATTAAAGTAACAGTAAAGGTCCTTCTGTGTACATAACATCCAAATTTATCTTTTCAATTGCTGGAACTTCTCTGCACCACAACCCTCATATTTTATTTTGGTATATAATTTACATGAGGGGTGAAATAGTTTTAACAGTTCAGATGCAGTTAAACCCCAAAATTCTTTCTGTTTCCTAACATCAAAAGCATGTCCTGAAACCTTATTTTACAAGGCTTTCCAATTTTCTATTTTTATTTATATTTTTTAAGGTAACATGCTTAAAATCATACACAGAAAGAGACAGTGAGATCTCAAAGAAGTCTCTGAAGCTAAAATAATGATTAAGCATTTAGCTGAATTAAAGCAAAATACTAATCCTTAGATCTTAACTGAAGTTGTGAATCTGTGAATCTCAGTCCTAAAAGTCTGAAATATCATTTCCACAGTTATGGTTTGTAAACCAAGATAGGAGGCAAAATGATTCTGCACACTAGGAAAAAATCATTTTGTTAAGTTTAACTGGTATAACTCCAATGCCTACCTCCCTATCATGTGGCAAACATATGATAATTACACCACAAAATAGTGACATAGTTTGAGTCCAAACTATAAATTTTTTCTTTAGAGTTTTACTACTGTTTATACTGATTTATTTCTACCTGCAGATTCTAAATGTGTTTTGTAAGTAAGTGGAGGAATTTCTGATTTACTGAGGTGATTAACAAAGTATGAATGTGATTTTGAATATTATACCTTTGAGACACTTCTTTCTTGCTCCAATAAGTATGGTTACACTTTGATCAGTGTGAACTTAGGCATAACTTGACTGCAATAAATAACACCAATTAATCTGGATTATTCCACTACAGCAATAGAAATGTTCTCAAAGAAGAGTAGGCATAATTTGATCATGCTACAGCAGGAGCAGACATACTTCCTTTTAAAAAAATAGACTAATGATAAATATGTACAAAAATGAAGTCACAATAGTTTGCTTGTTTGTTTTATTTACACAGAGAACTGTCTTCTATTTAAATACTCTGAGAATCTGTTATATTGATTTTGCATTTGGCTTCCACTGCCCTGTTATTTTGTGTTACTTTCAATCTCTTTGTACTGATATCACTATTAAAAACACATCAGAGCTAGAAAAATATCATAAAATGACCGTGTTGCTGGACAGAATCATGAATAACTCCAATTTTCTGTCATCAGGCTAGAGTGAATAAAAGAAATTTAAGTTTGAATTCTCATAGTTGAAACAGTCAATTGAAAAAAGCAAATCCTTCTTAAGATACAAGAGAGGAGGAAAATTACTAGATAGATACTGTATGATGGGATATTCTCTTTTAAACCCACTCTATTATTACTCCTAAATGATAGCTGCAAGAAGCATTGAAAAGAAATCAGTTTAGGTTGTTATAAAGATTGCAATGATGTGTAAAATAATCCCTTTTTAGGTAAGATTTCTTAGTGTAAACTAAAAATACGTTAAGTCAATGGAATGGAGATATTTCCTTCTGCAATATAGTAATTCAGAAAACCAGAAGCCAAACTAAATATTAGATTTTCTTTTCTTTCAAGGAACCATTAAGTATATTATATAAAATCATTAAATATATTATTTGAAACATCTAAAGGAATTTTGAGCGACAGTCATCATTAATAATAGCAGTAACTTCTGGTGTTCATTTATATTTTTGCTCCTTGTTAAAGGAGATGATAGAATATTAACTAACTGTATCCTAAACAAACTTGGTGAATAAGACATAGTGGAAGAGAAGCCACCACTCTATCCAATATCTAGTCAGAGAAAAGTCCAGCTAAGAGAAAAGAACAATAAAAAATCATGACCAACAGGAAAACAGATTTCCCTCACAAAAAAAAAAAAAAAAAAAA
>VWYO01023526.1:60251-82912 GCA_013400275.1 Rhadina sibilatrix
AAAACCAACCAAAAAAACTACAAAAAACAAAACCCCAAACACTTGGAAAATATAATGAGCTTGCTTTAAGTAGAAACTTAATATAAGCTATTCAAAGATAAGTCTGTAAAGATTCTATTTCTTGAGCAAAGTATATGACTGTCTTCTTTGACTGTTATTTTTCTATCCTGATTTTCAGCCTCCTTACCTTCAGGATAGGGTTTCACCTTGAGTCCAGTAGGAAAGGAAAAACATCTGTGTTTCATCTAAGACAGAAGAAAACAGAGGAGTTTGTTGGAGTTTTTTTTTTTCTTAAATTGCTGGACAATCAAAAATGCTAAGAAAATAATTTCCACGTTCCAGGACTCTAGTTACTCAAGGCTGTGAGGATGAGAAGAAATTTTCCTGTGTGGGAGAATTGTGAATATTACTATTGATGTTGTACACATGCTTTCTACAACCTGTCATATCTTTGCTCTCTAATTCCATAAATTATAGGGATAAAGTTGATGTTGTCATGTGACTTCAGTATCAAGATTAAATGTAAAAATATTAGGCAAGAAATTAGATGTAATCTACAAAGATTCAGTTTAAATCACTGAAATACCTTGCAAAAAACCCAGTGTGAACTGTTGAATTAATCTTTTTTTTTTTTCAGTTTTAAGTGTACAGTATGTTTAAGTGCAAAACAGATATTTTTCCTAAATACAGTATAAATTTTTCAATATAGAACTGAATTATGTTAACAAAGGAAAATTCTTACTGGAAACAAACAAAATACCTATTAGTGCAACGCATAATAGCATAATTGTGAACAGGGAGAGCCTGAAACACAATAATTATTGGCAGTGCCTGGGATGTTTCTGAGGCACTGTTAAAGATATTAATTTAAATCTTTAAAAAATCCCTAGTTCTATCAAGACCTATGGTCTATTCTGATGAACATATGGAGTGATGTTCAGCATAGGCATTCTAATCTCATTGGTTTTTAGGCAAAAATACCATATGGAAGGACCATATTGTGCTTAATCTCCTGAGTGTGATAGTAGGTAAAACCTTCACCCTATTACACAGTCTAATGTAACCAGACAGAGTAGAATCAAAACATATGCCAAGATTCTGCAAGTGTTTCAGAAAAGCCTTTCTCTGAAGTTGCTGGTGATCTTGGATTTTTTTTTTTAATTAAAAACAAACAAACAAACAGACAAAAGCAGATGAAAAAAAGGAACTATTTTTCACAATTTATAGTAGATATTAAGCAATTTAGGGAACAATATGAGTGGCCCTTCTCATACTATTTTGGCTAGTTGTTTGTCCAATCAGATAATATACATCTCACAGCATGGGAGGCTGTAAAGTTATAATATGCATGATTTAATTCAATCACAAATTTCAGACACAGATGGAGTTTTTCAATAACTTGTCAGATGTTTTGGATAACTTCTGAATCAAATGAGGTTATTCATCTCAGTATTTGTATTATAGCCTGATGTAATCTGTAAACTTATAAAAGTATCTACCAAAAATTTTTGAGGTTATTGAAGCAGAGTACTGACACAGACATCATTTGTATTACAAGCAGCACAGAAAAGGTCACACAAATCTAACTTCTGGACAATATGCATTCATTGATAATCAGTCATTCACAGACATGTTGGTTTTGGGGGGTTTTTTGTGGTTTTGTTTGTTTTTGTTTTTGTTTTGTTTTAATTTTTAGTCTTTACAAACTTATCACATAGGTAAGTTCATCTAGTAAACACCAAGTGTATTTATGTAAGTCACCTGCATGCAGACCTAGCCTGAATAACCCAACATAAATGTACAGTGCTCTTGGGTCAGGTACATGTGACTTTTGCATGATATCTTTATCGGAAAGTTAACAACTTGGGGAGAAAATAAGAGAAAAAAATCCCATATTGTACATGTCCTGTACATCAAATTGCAAATTCCTTGATTTATTTCTTTCAGCTATTACAGCTTTATTTATAGCATTCACAGTGGTATCACAGGTTATGAACTAACAACTTTTATTATCAACACATTGGCTCTTATCTCTGATATATTCCTATGTTTGGAATGTATATATTAGGCTACTAAAATGTGCTTTCCTCCTAGTCTTTCTTTGCATTAAGAAAATAACTTCCAGAGCTGTTACATTTTATGTTTATCCTTAGATTTTTAGATAGTCAGATAAAATACTGTAATGGTAATACTCTAAGTTTTAAGTATGATCTCCAGAGGTCCCTTCCAACCCTAACTATTCTATAATTCTGTGATTTACAAAAATAAACTTCTGCTGGTTTTTACTGTGGCAGAGTTAATTTTCTTCACAGTGGGCTATGGTTTAGCTAGTGCTGGGCAGTGCTTACACAGAGTCAAGACCTCTGCCTCTCACTTATCCCCATTAAGGAGGCTGGGGATGCCCAAGAATTTGGGAGGGGACACAGCTGGGACAGCTGACCCCAACTGACCAAAGGGATATTCTATATCATATGACATCATGCTCAGCATACACAGCTGAGGAAAAATGAGGAAGAGGGGGATGTTTGGAGTGATGCTGTTTGTCTTCTCAAGTCACTATTACATCATCCAGTGCTGCTTTTCTGGGGACTTCTGAACACCTGGCTGCACATGGGAAGTGGGGAATTAATTCCTTGCACTGCTGGTGTGTACAACTGGCTTTACCTATTTTTTCTTTATCTCTATCCAATAATTCTCTCAGTTTTATCCTGATTGTCTTCCCCAGCCTGCTGGTGGGGCTTGGTTGCATCTGAGGATAAGTCAGAAGAAAGTTGTAGACATATAATGTACTTTCTTATAAGAAGTAAGTGAAAAAAAAAGTTCACAAACTTAAAGAAGAGGGAGAAATTCAAAGAGGCAACAAAAATAGACAAAATGAAGCTTTATTTCCCCCAAGATTTTTGATAATATTTTGAATGTCAATCTCTATACAGATGTCCAGGTTAAAAAAATATTCTGAAAACAAAAAACTGAATCAAATTCCAGAACTTTCCTTTCTTTACATTATTTATTTAAAAAGGTTTCTACAACTATATCTTTGAGGTGGCATACCCCTGTTTATTCTTTTGCTGCTCCATCAACCTAGAAACAAATTGACTCGTTTCTCTTGAATAGGTTGAATTAGTATGAATGTAATGGGTTTCCTGATATATTTGGCTTACTTATCTCAGGAATTTCCAGTCTGAAGGGATTCATTTTCATTACTATATTCTATGTCATATGTTGTATCTGCTATCCAAAGATTGATAGAATGATGAATTTTTCAAAATTATCCAACTGCATGTCTTACTTTTAGTTTTTCGTAACTTTCTTTTTTTTTTTTTTTTTTCACTTTCCATCTGTAATTTCCCAGTTTGCCAAGTTGAGTATGTGCCAAAAATAGAGGATTTGTCTCTTGTTTAACTTCTCTTCATGTCCTGTTTGCAAGATTTTACTATTCTCTTTCTACTTCTGGGCAGTCAGCCAGCTACTGCACTGCTTTGCTCTGGCTTGACAACACTTACTAATTATGTGAAATACTCAACCCTCCAAGCCCACAAATGGGAAGGGAAAAGTTTCAGTAGCAAAGAATGCAAAAGCACTATAGGGCAAAGTATCTGGTCAATCATAAAAGAAAACATTTCATATGAACTCATCTTGTGCAATCCAGGCTCATAAAACATATGTCACTTCTTGTTGATTTTATTTTGATCATACCAGATGCTTCTGTTGCTTTTTTCCTGTTCTAGAATTAAAATATTCCTGATTTTCTATTTTTTCCCTTTTTTCCTAATATTTGTTACTATACTATCAATTATTGCTTCAATTTTATTGAGGAATCAGTTTTCTTTTATATGTTGTCCCACTTTCCTGATCTGTATCTACTTTATGCAATAGATTTTTCATTGTATACATTTCTTGAATGTTTCTCAAGAATGTGAACAATTTTTTTTTCTGATGTCTGTTGGAGTGTTTTGACGGCAGGCATTGTGACCTATTAAGTTATAGTTAACTAGAACATTTTGGAGGATAAATATATTTGACAATTGCATGATTTTTTTCCCTTTTTCACTAATGCTAACTCATCAGATACCTAGACAGTCATGGGGCCTGGTCACAGCAACACCATGCAGTGCTACAGGCTGAGGACACAGTGTCTGGAAAGATGCACAGCAGAAAAGGACCTGCGGGTGCTGATTGACAGGTAGCTAAACATGAGCCATCAGTTTGCTCAGGTGTCCAACAGGGCCAATGGCATCCTGGTTTGTATCAGCAATAGTGTGGCCAGCAGGACCAGGGTAGGGATTGATCTTCTGTTCTTGGCACTGGCGAGGCCATACCTTTAATCCTGTGTCCAGTTCTGGGCCCCTCACCACAAGAAGGACACTGAGGTCCTGGAGAGTGTCCAGAGAAGCAAAAAGCTGACAAAGGGTCTGGAGAGCATGTCCTGTGAGGAACAACTGAGGGAGGCTGTGTTGCTCATCCTGGAGAAGATGAGAGTCAGGGGTGATCTTATCACACCCAACAACTCCCTGAAAGTTATTGTATCCAGGTAAGGACTGGTTTCTGCTCTCAGATCACCAGACAGGACAAGAAGACACAGTCTTCAGCTGTGCTAGGGAATGTGTAGGTTGGACATTAGGAAGAATTTCTTCACAGAAAGGGTAATTGGGAATTGGAAATGGTCTGCCAAGGGTGGGGGGCGGGCGGGCAGGGGAGGTGGTGGGGCAGGGATGAAGTCTTAATTCCTTGGAGATATTTAAGGAAAGACCAGATGTGGCACCCAGATGTGCCATTTAACATGGTGATGTATAGACACTGGTTGAACTTGGTGATCTCAGAGGNCCTGGAGAGTGTCCAGAGAAGCAAAAAGCTGACAAAGGGTCTGGAGAGCATGTCCTGTGAGGAACAACTGAGGGAGGCTGTGTTGCTCATCCTGGAGAAGATGAGAGTCAGGGGTGATCTTATCACACCCAACAACTCCCTGAAAGTTATTGTATCCAGGTAAGGACTGGTTTCTGCTCTCAGATCACCAGACAGGACAAGAAGACACAGTCTTCAGCTGTGCTAGGGAATGTGTAGGTTGGACATTAGGAAGAATTTCTTCACAGAAAGGGTAATTGGGAATTGGAATGGTCTGCCAAGGGTGGGGGGCGGGCGGGCAGGGNAATTGGGAATTGGAAATGGTCTGCCAAGGGTGGGGGGCGGGCGGGCAGGGGAGGTGGTGGGGCAGGGATGAAGTCTTAATTCCTTGGAGATATTTAAGGAAAGACCAGATGTGGCACCCAGATGTGCCATTTAACATGGTGATGTATAGACACTGGTTGAACTTGGTGATCTCAGAGGTCTTTTCCAACCTGATTAATTCTGTGATTTTGTGATTCTGTGGACACTATGGATGACCTGTTTTTATGTGTATGTGCATGCATGAGAGGGAGAACATGTATGTATGCAGACCTTTGTGAAGTAGGCCCATCAGTGAAACAGCAGCAGTTCTAAAAACATACTGAACAGAAAACTGAAGAAGAAATGCTGTAGTTCACTATTTTATTCTGAAATTGGAAAATAATTATCAAATAACTTCTTATATGTGTAGTACAAGAAATGAGTCACCTTCTTGAAGATTTAGTTTTCAGATATCAGTTCTTTCAAACCACTCTGAAGTTCTAGATGTTAACCGCTTTTCCAGATTGTTAGCTTCTCTCAGTTTATATTAGTATATAGTAATCTTTTTTGACTTGCAGCTGCATTATGTAGCCCTTTGTTCTTGCCATGTTTCAAACTCTGTGCAAGGCTGAATTTTGCCAATATTCAAAATTAGATACTTCCAACAATATAACACACTGATTCTGGTGACTCAGTACTATTCCTTCTGAGTCAGAACTGATTCAGCACAGTGGGTCTGTTTAAATTAGGTATTGTTTAATTCATCTTCCTGTCCTGCTGGATTTTAGCACGCTGATTCTACACCTTGGCAGTCAGCCAATTTAAATCAATGGAAAAATAGGAAAAGAAAGGACAAAAAAGCCTTTAATGACTTTTGTTTCAGATCCATGGTTAGGGGAAATTGCTGATAAAGGTGCTTCCTGTCAAAGAACATGTTAATTCAAGGTCCCATCTATTTATGCACATTAAAGATCTGAGAAGGCTTTGGGATATTTTTTTCTGCCAGTTATAAACAGTATTTATGTTGAAGCAAAAATAAAACACACAACTTCATTGCTCTTTTAATTAAGTACTTTTTAATTCTATGCTATATCAGTGGCATATTAATCCTATATTATTAATTATTATGATTTTCTAATTGGAAATTACAACATATATACATCCCGAAATATCCTGATCACACTTAATATTTCATTAAGTTTCATTTATATGGACCTAATAATATATACTGATCATTTTTATGTATAAAGGTGTAACATACTGAAAAGTTGGTAAGTTTACTAATCACTGGTAACCATCACCCAGTGAGCTCCTGATCTCACTCATGTGTAAAATGCAGTCAGTATTCCTTGTATATATATGACAAAATCCACTGTTCAGCTTTTGTTCAGAAGGCCTGTGCCTTTTGAAAATGTGTAATAAAGCTAAAGGGTCTAGTAGGATGCGCATGCATGTGTGACAGTGAATATTAAAACTTGCCTAAAAAGTCAAGGCATATGTACCAGAAACACGTGCAGAATAAATTTGTTTCCCTGACCATAGTAATCATGTGAAACTTACCATCAGAAGTCTCTCTTACAACTCAATTTTCTGTTTCTTGAGAGGTAGTTCATGTAGTAAAAGATGCCCATGTTCTACCTGAAACAAGAAGAATTAGCTGTCTTCTTGTCAGTCTGTAGATATAAGAGGGTGTTGTCTAAGCAACTGGCTTTTAAATATTTTTCCTATGGAACAGCAATATTGTGTAAAGAGACTGGCTCATGGAAAGCAACCATGAAAATTAATTTAAGAATACTTCATTTTTGTTCTGTTTTGTTTACTCCCAAAAGGCAGAAAGAAGAAAATTCGTTCACTTATAAAAATGCATGTAAATGTCACCCAGTAACCCCTAAACTATGAGTTAGCTTTGCATAAAGTCTTGAATTACACACTCAAAGAGGAGTATTTGAACAAACAGTTAAACAATAAATTTAAAAAATGGTGTAGTTCAAAGAACAAACTGTGTCTTCTAGATTCTCCCCTTGGTTCTTTCTAAATACTCTAAATTCATTTCATGAAACCAAGAATTTACACCCTCACATTGATCTGGTTCTCTGTAATTTAAATTTTCTCAGAATATTTCTTTGTGATTTCTTTGGGAATGGATTTTCAATGAATATGGTTCCACTTTAGTAAAAGAAAACATACTCCTGTACCATTGTAGGAAGAGGAGATAATCACATCAAAATATTATTTTTGTCATTACAAAAAGTAAAATTTAACATTTTAGATAAAAATTGATTGCAGCCGTATGTCTTATTCATCCATTGCTTTAATCAGTTTTGATCTCAGACAAAGGAATGAAATATCCCATTATTAATGCACAGTGTCTCTCTCTATTCATATTGTTCAGACTTCTTTTTGGCTCCAGTTGAATATAAAACTATTTTAAATGGATGTATCGATGAGTTTCAAAATTAGATTTTGAAGAAAATATCCCATTGCATTTACAATATGTATTGAAATAAATTTATCAATATACTGTGATAGATTTGATTTTTGCAGGTGAAAAAACCCCAGGCTTTATGAACCTTTCTATCACACAGCTATGAATGAAGATTGATTTGAAGAATCTTTAGGAAAAAAGATTAGAAGTTCAGTGAGCATTTCAGTGTCTTAAAAGTAACAAAAACATTTCTGAGTGATATTTACTCCTTATATTTGTCATGAAGATTGATCTTAAAATTCTGCCAATTATAAAAATATCAGATATTGAAGTGTAGTAGAGAATGAAATCATAGACCAAAATTAGCACTACCACTGCATATAATTTTAAATTTTTCATTTTGTTCATATTTTTTTTAGGTCTCAGACATTTTGATCTGTACATTTTATTTACTCAAGAATTGAATTTATACAGAATTAGAATGACTTTACATATTAAAGTCTCACCAATCTGCCCCAAGTCTTTAAGATAACTCCAGAAGTTGAGCTGTCATTACCTGGAATTCATGAATGAAATCCTGCGAAGTCATATTGAGAAAAGTCAATTAATGTTTCTGAAGAATTTTAAGAAAATCCACATTTATGGTTTTTATTAGATCTATTTTTGAAGTTTGATTTTTACATTTTTTCAGATCCAGGTAACAAAAGATTATTTTATCTCTATTATTACTGACTGATATATGGACTGAAACATTCAGTAAAATATGAAAGAAATTTAAATTCAATATTCATTATATCAAACACATCCACAATATATAAATTATATAAATCCATATAAAAGAATATATTTTATTTAAAGATAAAGAAAATCTGTCTTGCTTAAATTGTTTGTAGTTGCAAAGCTATTGTTCTAAAGAACAAATTGGAAGCTTTTTCTTTCCCATTTCATTTATCAAGTATAAAAGGAGCATTACAGTGTAACTTCAGACATTCTTTCATGTTTAGCCCAAATTTTCTGCATAATATAGGCACAAATGTCTCATTGTAACTACCATCAAAAGTAGATCTAATCCATATATAATAAGTATTCAAGTTTTTCTGTTGATTTGTTGAGTTGACATATAATATATAATTAGGCATTTCTATTTTTTTCTTTTCCTTTTCTTTTTAACAGGTTCAAGGTGTTAAATTAAGAGGAACATTTATGGAATATCTCCTCCTTGTAGCATTTAGATGGTCACACACAGGTCAGCTATAAATTCTTATGATTACTTTGTCAGAGAACACCCATAAAGCTGGAAGACAAGACTTTAAAATGCTGCCAGTCTTGCAACTTTACTGTTACTTCAGCTGATTCATAATGTAACGTCAGTGTTTCATTTCCTGATATTGTATTTCTGGAGCAGAAAACAGAAGATTGGGAAAGAAAAATACATAGTGATAGATAAGTTTGATGCCCTGGCAAGAAGGATCAACACCCTTCTGAGGATGAATGAAGAGTACATGATGCAGATGCTGATGTACTTTCACTTCTGACATTCTTGCTGATAAGCAGCAAGTAATACCAACAGGAAAAGATACAAAGTGAGAAAAGTTTTCTCTGAGCATTGCTATGGCTTCCAATACACCTGAGCAGCAATTAGTTTCTTTCTGGGAAATATTCGACTAAAAAGCTAAATATGGTGGTTTTTTACATTATTACTAAATGACAGCTGAGCATGCTTATGTGTGTATATATATTTTGAANAATAGCTCATTGTTAAGTGCTGGTTGGGAGTACTTAAAACACAGATTCTGGTAATTTACATGCTATTCAGTTATGGAAATACACTGAATACAGGAAGACCATAAAAATATTTTCTTCTCACCTTGAAAAACATGTGCCAAAATTGATCATAATACAGGAGTTAAGAAATTTAAAGGTCAAAACCTACTCCTGATCATTTGATCTGATATTTTATAGGGAAAGAAACCCTAGAAGAGAGTAGTAAGCAAACTGTTTAATTGTATCTTGAAAACCCCCAGGGATGGTGTATCTACCATGTNTGAAAGTTTTGCTGGGATTTCATGGACTTGGGGTTTTTTGTTTGTTTGTTTGGGGTTTTTTGTGTTTTTGTTTTGTTTTGTTTTTTTAAAGAAAACATTCTTTCCAATTGATTTAGATATGGTCTTAGGCATAAGGAATGTAGAGACAAATAAAATATACAATAAAGTATCTTCTGGATCACAGAAGCCCTAAAAATTAAAGACAAAAATTCACACTTAAGGTAGAATAAAATTCAGAACTTCTGTTAGGCCTCATTTATTTATTGCATTTCATTTCTTCTTCATTTCGTATGTAATTCATTTCCAGATTACAATATCCTCCATTTGTCTTGCTTATATGCAGTATAGAAATAGTAAAGCCAAGCAATTAGATATCACTATCCATTGGTCATCTGTCTTGAATTAGTAAGGTACCTACAGAAAAATCCCCTTATACTCTTGTCTTGGGTTGTGGAAGCAAAAATGTGTCTTCTATTTCTTTTGCTGAAAGCAGTTGGGAAAATGTTCTTCTTTACCTCTTGTAACTCTGGGAGGAGGGGGGTGGGTGCCCTTTGATAATGCCCCCATTAATGTTTTAACATTACCCAGCTGTTAAAACCAGGTGGGGCAGTGTTTCTTATCTCTTTTCACAATGGGCTATTAAGACTCCCCAAGCTGTTCTCCTCCCCAAAGCAGTACATCCACAAAGCAGTACATCCACATTCCATCATCCTATTGTGAGATGCTCCACCCAGACTGGACCCTTCTCACCCACTGGACCTTTCTCACCGTCACTGGACCCTTTTCTACAGGATCATCTCTACTTCAACAGAACCACATCTGCCACTCCAGGAAGACTTATTTTTGGACTGCTTCCAACACCCTGACCAACAGGGTGTCAGGTTATTCCTTCTGACTCTGTCAGGGTTTTCCAAAATTGTTGTTTGTTTGTTTGCTTGTTTGGTTGGGTGGTTTTGTTTTCTACTCCATTTGTATTGTTAGTATTCCTAGTAAGGAACTGTTATTCCTATTCCCAAATGTTTGCCTGAAAGCCCTTAATTGCAAAATTATAATTTGGTGGGGGTGAGGGGTTTACATTCTCCACTCTAAGGGAAACTCCAGCTTTCCCTGGCTTTCCAAACCAAGACAATGTTTCTTAAGGGATCACAGAACTTCAATAGCTCATTGTTAAGTGCTGGTTGGGAGTACTTAAAACACAGATTCTGGTAATTTACATGCTATTCAGTTATGGAAATACACTGAATACAGGAAGACCATAAAAATATTTTCTTCTCACCTTGAAAAACATGTGCCAAAATTGATCATAATACAGGAGTTAAGAAATTTAAAGGTCAAAACCTACTCCTGATCATTTGATCTGATATTTTATAGGGAAAGAAACCCTAGAAGAGAGTAGTAAGCAAACTGTTTAATTGTATCTTGAAAACCCCCAGGGATGGTGTATCTACCATGTCCCCGAGAAGGCTGTTCCTGTTGATGGTTGTCATTGTAAAAAATTCCTTCTTGAATTGAAATGAAACCTCTCTCAAGACAACTTTTACCTGTATTTCTTTGCAACCTTGTCTAGTGAAAGCTGCCCATGGCAGGGGAGTGGAACTAGATAAGGTTCCACGATCCTATCATTCTTCAACATTTCATCATAGGGCAGATTCTCCAGTCCTTTGATCATCTTTCTGGCTTCTCATGGTCTTGTTCTATTAAGGGCAGATCTAAAAGAATGCTGCTGCTATGGATGAAAGTACACTGCCTAAAGCAGAATTACATATACGAGTACCTAACAAGCACAGTGCTTGAAACGTACCTCTTGCCAAGATCTCTAACCTATGGAATATCAATCCATCTTTTCCTCATTGTTTGAGAGTGGCCGACTAGGGTGTTGACTTCACTAGGGTGTTGACTTCCTACAAAGAAAATGGACCTCATATATAGAAATTGAATAACTGATCCCTTTAAGTACTCTTCAAAGAGCCCACTGCAAGCATTTGCAAAATCAAAGTCCTAGTCATTTATCAAAACAGAATCATATCCTTGTGTAGCTGTTTCTGTTGCAAAAGCCCTTAATGAATAAGACCTTGAATGTTTAAAAAAAAATTAATATGATTTATAGCAGTAATCCTCTTAAACACTCCAGTCCTTGCCAGCTTTCAGCTAACAAGCTCAGTTATTAATGGCAGCAGTCTTACAACACTCAGGGATTACTGTCTAGGCCTGCTGACAATGCGCTGCTAGTGACCAGTTTTCAAAGTGCAATCTGTTATTGTATTTCACAGTCAAATCAATGTTTAAAATTGCTTGAAGCATGATAACTTGCCTCTTTTAGCAAGCCCACTATTAAAAAAAAACCAAACCCAACAGCATTGTATCATTCTTTTTAACTGTGATTAAAGGTTATGATTATTACCAGTGTAAGTTATCTGGCAACATTTTTTAGTTTGTGGTTTGATCAGGTAAACTTGAAAAGAATATCAAGCATAAAAAATAACTTTACCTTTAATTGCAAAAAAAAAAGGACAGATATGTCAGAAACCTGTCTACCTTCACTTAATTCTTAATATGGAGTTTCTGACAAGCATACAGATTTGCCTTAATTATTTATTTATTTCATTGAAACTATTTTCATCTGTTTTAAATTTTTAATAAGTCTATTTAAATAAGGAGAAGTCTGTTGGGATGTTGATTTTATGTTTGAAAATCCTGATAGGTTCTCTCTTCAGAAAATGCAGGTTTATGGTATTTGGTGTAACATCCCTTGTTAAAAATGAAGAAAATTCCACAGAAAGATCTCTAAATATCAATGTGTTTATGGCTAATGAACATAACATGACTAGTACTCTGTGAACTCTCTCTTTCACCCTAATCCTGGGGCCTCGGCAATCTCCCAGACAGTTGCATTTCCTTTCCCCCCGAAAAATAAAACAAAACATGTCTCCATATCCTGTTCCAGTTTTGTTTACCCTCAATATTTGGCAGCATCAACTTACCTTGTACAGACTAGTGAAAATTCTGAAAAAGTGACATTGTCTTTATAAAAGCCCTTGATGATCAAGTGGCCTTACCCATGTAGCAGTCACTAATTTCTTCAGAATATGGTTATTAAGTCATATATTGTATAAAGGAATTTAAGCAAAAAGGAGCTTGTTATGCTTTACCCACTGACTTAGATAATGTTCTGGTCAGGATCTATATCTCTTTTCCATCTGATTTGAAGCTAATTTAAAATTCTTCTATGATTAACATTAACAAAGTAACAAGACAGCTTTTTGTACTATAAAAGGAAGTGTAGAATCTTACAACCCCAGAGAATTTTTTCTGCATTGGCAGAAACTTTTTTTTTTTTTTTCTCTTGATACAGAGAGTATGAGACATATTTGTAAACTATAAGAGGATATAGTTAAGGTGTGCTCTTCTGGCCAGGAACTTGAACAAGCGGCAATATGATATAGGAGCATGGAGCATCAGGATGAGTAACAGTGGGATATTATGTCTTGATCCAGCAAGAATGGATGTCATTGTTAATTGTAAAATTAAAAAGCCTATTCTGCTGAAAGAATTCAACTAGTAACCATTATTTTAAGAACTATTAGAATATTTCATCTTTAGTGATTTAATGTATAACATTACATTGTAGAAACATGCATTATATGTTATTGTAGTTTTATGTCTGTGAAAGAATTCTGGAAACTCTGAAAAAAAAAAAAAGGACAGATGTCTGACAGATTATAGAAATTCATTATTAGATATTGGCTTGAAAACACACAGGAAAAAAACCTTGTGATACTGATTTTCTATGTTTCTGTGGAAGAAACAAGAATTCCACCTGGACAACAAAAGCCCCAAATGGATGCCTGTGATTTTTTTTTTATGCCAGCATAGCATATAGGAAAAGGGGCTTTGTTCTTTGCTACACAGATGGTAAGAGAAAGAGAACTGAAGGCTCTGCAAGACATTTCACAGAGACGTGTCTGACAGGTGATCAAATCATCGAACACTTCTCACTGAAAAACAATGTTCAGATGTAGTCTAAGCATACACCCTGTGACAGCAGGAACATACTTTCCTCTGTGTTGACATTCATTTTAATAATAGAAAAAACAAGCAGAATTTCTGGCAATGACAACAACAACAACAAAGTATATGCTTTCATGTTTACAATACGGCATTCATCAATTAAAGTATTTCTTTACTAGGGAATGACTATTTTAATAAGAAACTTTAAACTTTTGGTAGCATATGAAAAACTAGTGACTCAGATGTGGAAACTTTGTACAGTCTGTTTTAGAGGTAAATGGTCTTATTCAATGTTGGATTATAAATGTCGGTGAAATTCTATTAATGGTGTTAACATGATGGCTTCCTACTAAATCATGTCCTTGATATTCAGAGCTAAACACATAAACAACGTTTCAAGGCTCCTGTCACTCAGAAGCACATTTCTGCAGAATATAAGCATATCTGTCACCCTGAGATGTACACAGTTGTTTGTTTTTTTTTAAATGCAAAAGCATGTACTTATTTTTAACTCTCCATTGTCCAAAAATGACTGAAAAGAGCCTCCAATATGTCATAAAAATTGTAATCTTAATCTCACACCTCAAAGAAATTAATTACCAAAAAATGTTTTCTTATAACTCTTGTGGTCTACATTTGTTGCTTCATTTTATGTTCAATATTAAACATCACAAATGTCACATAACCTATAAGCACTAAGTACATCTACCATAAATTTGCAGAAGCTATTAGTGAAAAATCTCTTAATGTGAACAGTTAACCAGTACTAACTTCTTATACTTTGTTGAAAAGCCTACAGGAAAAAAAAAAATCTTGAGCAATTATTTTCCTCATCTAGTGACACAAACCATTTTATTCACTCTTTAAAGCAGAATGAATAGGAAAAAATTTTAGAAGAAGAAATTAATTGCAAGAACATAGGACTAGCATAACACACTAACAAAACAAGTCTATCTGCAAACCATATATTTTGTTACAAACTAAAAATCATTGCAAAGAAACACTTAAGTGTATACCAGCTGAGGATTTCATCTTTCATGAAAGTTCCAAAATGTTTTCACATGTATGGTGCTTCCTTAGAACTTTGATAGTTTATATTTTTTAGTATGTATTTTGTGAAGAAGTTCTATACAACCAGGATATAACAAGAGCCCAGTTGTCTGAATTACCTCTGATACAAATCAAGTGACTTGCACCAAAACTGCTAGTTTTACTATGCTTTGTGCTGTCTTATACTAAATGGGATTCTGCAATATTTGGTGCACTTCATATAAAAAACACTTTTCATTAAAAGATTTGAAGTAAAATCTATCACGCACCTCAATATTGTAAAACATGTGACACTATGGTTGATAACTCTAACTCTACCACTGAAAACCCAAACTTTATCACTGCATCACTATATATGTATATATATACATATATATACACATATATATATTACTTTGACATCTTTTTCCAGGCTTTGGTCATTACATTATTGAAAGTTTGAGGACTAAGGAGTAAATACAGAAATACAAGGAATGATACCTCCAGGCTTTCCCTCTTGGTTTCCTTTATTCCTTATTGTTTCTAAAAATATGAAAGAACATTTCAAAGGATAATATGCATTGTTCATTCAGCATAAATAATTAATTAGCAAACATGTTTTAAACAAATGTGTGCCTTCTCTTAGGCAGTGAAAGGAACACTTAGCTGCGGTACTCTAGCAAATAGGCAACAGATTAACTGCTTATTTAAAAGATGTCAAATTAATCTATCCTAAATTGAAATTATACTTGCATTTTCAGCTCTCTTAAAGAGAAAGGTTTGAATAACAGTTTCTAGGAAGCTTTTTCCCCCTTGTCTTCTTTATATGTTTTATTCTAAGGTGCAAATAAAAAGTAAGGTTTAGATTTTTCTAGATAGGCACAGGATGGTGCCTGTAACACACAAATAAACAAATAAACCAATATAACCATGAAGTGGAAAGTGGAAAAGATTTGCAGTTTCAAATATTTCACAGAATCACAGAAGGAGTAAGGTTGGATACTATCACAGGGAGATGTTCTGGTCCAACCTCCCTGCTCAGGCAGGGTCACCCTGGAGCCCATTGCACAGAATTGCATCCAGATGGTTCCATTTCCATTCAGTGCTCTGTTCTAAGCTAGGCTGTAGAAAAAAAAAAAATTGAAGAGTACAATATAAATAATGTACCTGACTACTGTTATATCTCTCCATCCCTCTTATGCAAGTAATTTTTTAGAGTTTTGGGTTTGAGGAGTTGAATTGTTCCAGAATTTTGTGACTGGAGTCAGGATGATTGAAGGAAGCAGACAATCACATCATCCCCTTTCTCTTTGCATTTATTTAGGTCAGTTCTAACAACATTCTACATAAAATTTTGATTTTTCTATTTTTCTAGAGATGCTCTGTCACACACAACACCAAGAAATGACACCCACACATTGCGATGTCCAAGGCAGAAAAGAGGAGGTTTATTTAAAACTTCAACATTTATCAATTTCCAGCAGTGACCATGGATTGGAGGAAGAAAATCTTCCTCTTCAACCACACTGGGCAACCCAACAGTCCATCAACATTCTTCTTATGAGGAGAATGTAAACATTGTTAGATGGTTACCATAACAAAAAGGTTGTTTATGTAAAATTGTATCTGACTCCATTGCAAAAGGTAAACACAGAAGGCTAAAAATGAAACTTTAGAAAACCATCATCTCTGTGATAACCTTGTTCTTCTCTTAGTTATGTTTCCTAGGCAGTCTCAGCCTTTCCTATTTCACTCACAACAGCTTCTTATCTGCTCTACACCTCCTGAAGTTTCTTTTCATCTGATTTTCCCCCTCAAGCTTCTGTTTTGTTACTACATGTAATATCTTTTTTGTTCAAATTTGGTGTCATACACTTCAGAAAGGTTTTTTCCCATTTGATTCCTAATTTTATTCTCAGTTTTTCAACTAGATAATTTCTTGTGCTTGCCTTTTAAACCTGTGTTTGTTCTTGTATTTCTCCTTCCCTTCCAGCACTCATCTATGGTTGACAAGGGAAGAGTGACTGATGACATATACCTAGGCTTCTATAAGGCCTTTGACATGGTGCTTAACAACATACTTATCTCCAAACTGGAGAGACATGGATTGGAAGCATGGATTGGAGTTGGCTGTCTGGATCCAGACAGATTGCCATTTTTTAATGACTCTTTGTCTAAGTGGAGACTAGTGATGAGTGATGTCTTTCAAGGCTTTGTTTTGGAACCAGAGCTCTTTAATATCTTTATCAGTGACATAGACAGTGAGACTGAGTGCAAGTTGGAAGATGGCATGAAGCTGAGTGGTGCTGTTGATGCAGCAGAAGGCAGGGATGCCATCCAGGGGGACATGAACAAGCTTGAGAAATGGGCCCATGAGGCTAAACAAAGCCAAGTGCAACCCCAGGCCAACCCCAGACATGATTACTGGGAGAAGAGCTCATTGAGAGTAGTCATACAGAATGGAGCTGGGGTTCTCATGAATGACATAATCCAACAGCATGTCTTCTCAGCCCAGGAGGCTAACTGCATCCTGAGCTGCAGTGGAGTGCAGACATAAGTGTGGACAGCAGGTCAAAGCAGATGATTCCCCCACCATACTCTGTCCATGTGAGATCTCATACATGTGGGGAATTTTGTGTCCAGGTCCAGGCCACAAATGATAGCAGAAACATGAAGACAAGCTGAGAGAGTTGAGGCTGTTCAGTCTGGAGAGGAGAAGGATTGTGGGACACCTAAAATCGGCCTTCCAGTACCTAAAGGGGTCTAGAAGCAAGCAAGAAAAAGAATTTTTACAGAAGAAGGTACTGATAAGACAAGGGTTGATGGTTTTATAATGAAAGAGGAAAAATATAGGTTAAGAACATTCTTTTCTATGAGGTTGGTGAGAGACTGGAACAGGTCTCTCAATTAAGTTGTGAGCGCCCCATCCTTGGAAATGCTCAAGGCCAGATTGGATGGGGCAACCTGGTCTAGTGAAAAGTGTCCCTGTTCACGGCAGGGGGGGTTGGATCAAGATGATCTTTAAGGTCTTGTCCAATCCAAACCATTCTAAATGATTCTATAACAGGGAGAGGTCTAGGGTGACCTGTAAAGTAAATGGCTTGAAATGTTTTCTGGGTTCCAAGGTACTATCAGATGCACAAGTCTTAAATTACAGGGGAGCAGATGACTTAAAAGATTTTCCTAGGTGAAATTTGAGAAAAAATTGTAATTACTCTTGTTAAAAATTCTCAACTTTTTGAAATGATATACACAAACCTTTTTTTTTTTTTTTTTTTTTTTTTTTTTTTTTTTTTTTTTTGTAGATTAAAAGGCAACTCCAGAAAATCTTTAGCTTTGGGTTTGTAAAAAGTTACTCCATTTGCCAGATGACAAAGATAATTTGTATGCTAGCATTTTCCTGGCTTTCCGAATTGTTCCAGTTTGTGAATGGTTGTGTAAAATTCAATTCAGTTTCCCTATACTCCTTATCGACTATGAATCCATCTAGAGTTTTAAGTAGATATTCAAGATTTTAGGGAGGAATTAATTTACTTAAACAAGGGTTACATAATGTCATTTTAGGTCATCTTATTTCATATCTAACAGCACTGTGAGGTGCCTCAGCAAAAAAAAAAAAAAATCGCACTATGATGAGGCAGCTGAAAGCCATCCTTGGGAAGAAATTAATTTCATCTAAATGTAGACACCTGCAACACAGACTTTTACATTCCAGCTAGTCATTACAGGGCCATTTTCTAGTCAATGGAGAGCAATAAGTACTTCAGAGTCTAATTTATCTGACTGAATGTCTGTGTGGAATCTAGGATGAGATGAACCATGCCCTAAAGGCATCTTTTAAATATAAAGGTATCTAACATGATTAGCTGAGATTTGGACATCTATATTGTAGACATCAGCATGTACTCAGATGAATAGAACTCATGTCAGCAGAGTGAAGGAATCTTCTGGCAAAATGAGTTTGCCAGATAACAATGATTCTCTAAAAGTGAAATACCTAATTATTTTTCTGAGTCTGGCACATGGGTTTCCACTTGTCTGGTGTTTCAAATCCCACAGCTGAAAGATAACCTCCCTGTTGACTACCTTGAAGTTTTAAACTCATGGGTGAGCTGAGAGCCCAAGTGATTAAACTTTCCCAAATTAAATAATGAAGTTATACTGAAGTCAGGCACACTGATCACACACACTCAAGCATTTTTCTTCTCAGTATGAAAGTATCACGGAAGGATTGCTTCTAAGCTCTGGGTACTGAACTGGACTGCCAACAGAAATAAATATTGTCCTTAGTGACAGTGTTCACTGAATTTAAGTATGTGTGACTCAATATAAAATAAAACAAAACATGAGCTGAAGGGCACGTGCAAAGGTAGCAGGAGCTAAATGACTCATTGAATCATAGAATTGTGAAGGTTGGAAAAGACCTTTAAGATTATCATATCCAACAGTCAACCCAGCACTGCCACCATGTTCAACACTAAACCAAATCTCCAAGTGCCATATCCACATTTTTTTTGAACAATTCTAGCGGTAGTGACTCCACCACTTCCCTGGACAGTCTGTTCCAATATTTTATAACCCTTCCCATTAATAATTTTTTTCCTAATAGCTAAGCTAAACGTCCCCCGGCACATGAAACACACAAATACACCAATATCTTCCATTGGGAAGATACAATTTGCTCTCTTCTTATTGTCCAGCTCTAAAATTCGAACTGATGAATTTAACAGTGTTTATTAAATAAATAAATTAATTTGACAAGTGAGTCTGGACATTTTTTTATTATTTGCCATTGTTCTGTTAGATATGCCTAAACTGAAAAACAGGCTTGAAAACAGTACTTGGGAATTTGAATATCCCCTCAATGATACAATCAGGTTAGATTTTTTTTTTTGTAAATAGAATGAAAAAAATCTAAGGAATGCATTCTCCAAAATGTAATCTTATGTTTCATAGCCTCTGAAAAGAGACTGATTATTACATTTCTTGTGGTTTTTGTGAATTCCTGACAAAACTACTCACCCAGAAAGAATATCAGATTGAAAGATTATTTTAAAGCTAACCTTCTAGGTAGTAAACTGTTGGCATCCCTTATAAGTAATACACTTCAGTACTGTAGCATAGTTACTAGAATATACTAATAAAAAATTCTGGTTTTTTGTGTCTAGTCTAGTCTAGTCTTGACTATAAAGAAATGGCTGCTTTTTTTAATGGTCAATTAAACACTTATGATTACATAGCCAAAGAATCACAGCTTTCCTTACAGAAGATACTTGAGGTTGGTATGATTTATAAATCAGCAACCATATTTTAGAATCAGTAAATAACTAGACATTAGTAACAAGCAGACTGAAACTATCATGAAAGCAATTAAAAATATTTATAGACTATGTTTCATGAAACCAAAATAATAGTCATTTTTTTCAGGAGATGACTTTTTACTGTAAATAATACAGTTAATGGCATACATTCATCGTATGTCACATTAATTAGATTTTTTTCTTTTTGTTAGGATCTATGAAACAGTTTTAAGTACCAATGTCAACAACAGTTAACATAATTAAAACTACATTCCTAATAAGAATTTTATCCCAACTTGTATTAATGTTTATTTTAAAATGCTTCTGTGCTGTGGAACCATCTGTTTCTTGCTAGTTATAGTACCTGAGTTCTACAATCATAGGACCCAAGGGAGTTTTTCACCTATTTTTCTTCATAGTATAGAAGGCATTCACTGCTGCATTCAAAAGAAATATGTCAACTGAAGTTCAGAAGTTGTAGTCAACAGGAAAATATTTGCAAACTTTTAAAACTGAAACTTCTTGGAAACTCCTCCTAATTTTCTGGTTGTGAATTTGAAATTGCAGATTTTCTCACATTATACTGGGAAGAAGGGAAGAGATGCTAGCAGCCAAAATCAGTCCTTTTTCTGTATGTACTTTAAAAATTAGCTTTCTGTAAACTTATGACTTTCAAATCACCTTTTGAAAAATATTAAAATCAATTAAGCAATGAGTAAATTTTCATCTAAAAGAAGAAATCAATCAGCTGTCATTTTTGATTGATTATTCTGGAATAGAGTGGTATTTAAACTATTAATTTATTGCACATTATTCTACATCTATATAAACACCACGTGAATTAAGTATGACATGCATCATAGAAATGAACAAAAAATTTTGTTTTCCTTTTGATGTCTTGGTTAGTATCATGTGATCATCTGCTCTTCATTTGGTGGGTCATTACTGCTAAGTAGAAAAGTAAATTACTTTCTAATAAAGGTCAGATTTTTAACCAATAAGAGCTACAAAATCTCACAAATTAAACTAGAGTATATGGTACATAGAGGTAAGGTTGTGCTTTACAGGTTTTGGCAACGGGCATTTTGTTATAGGCTTAAGGTATATTACAACACAATGTAAAATATACACACATAATTGAATTAGATTCATGCAAAAATGGGGATTCACATAGAAAGGCACTCAGAATATACACATATAACACTCAGAATTTTGTCTGAATTGGAGAAAATACACAGTGCTTTGCATTCAGCAGTTTATAGCAACATGAACATGAATAAGGATTTTAATAAGAACCAGATACCAGTCTCTTGGCCAAAATGCTTACTAAAATCTAGAAAGGAAAGAAAAAACTAACCAGATGATTTGTTAAATAGATCTGATTTCTCTACTACAAATACAGCCAAAAATCAGAGTACAGTAGAATTACTGCATCCCTAGTGTTTAAAATAGGGTTACACTGAGAGATGTACTATCATTTACACATTATGTAAGTGATGCTGAAATCTGTGTGATAAAGTAAAGAGCTTAGAGACAAATTGCATTTATCATGCACTTAATATCATCTCACCTGCAATCCCTCTACTAATTCATTGCCACTTGGGACTACCTTTAGTAGTTTTAGATGCAAATAGGTGAAGTCAGACTGGCCACATTTAGTCTGACTTGCATAGGTGTACATTTATCACTTGCTGGATAGCTGGCTTGGTGTGGCTGGTGGAGAGGAAAAATGGGATTGTCTGTTCACATCTAGCCTTTATATAGGGTATGGGACATTTTGCAGCACCTGTTTCTAGTCTGTTGGGATTTCCCTCATTGGAAAACTGGTGAGTTGAAACAGACTGAGACCCATGTTTGCAATCATGAAGAATGAACTGAAGACAGGCTGCATTAAGGCTTGGGAGAATATTAACTAGATTTTAACATGCGGTCATGCAAAAGCACATGTACATTCACTATTATTGAAATTCTAAACATTCTACAGCAACGTGTACAGCCAAGGCACAGGAAAAATTAAATTCATCTTGCAAGTGAAGGAGACTGTGGGAGTTGCCTCTTAAAATGAAAGCATAAATGAGAGTAGTATATTGGTGAGAAAAACCTTGAAAAATCTAACTTATCAAAAAATTAATTTGGTCTTGCTTTAAGACTTCCAGAAATCTTTCCCAACAGAAACTAAAATTTTGCTCTGGAAGTAACAACAGCCTTTTCCATTGATTCCAAAAAGAATATATTTTTCTTGGGAATCTCTTCTGTTTGCATTTATTTCAGATTTTAGGAATCAAACATTTCAGGCATGACTTACAGCTACTATCCTTTATGTATTAAAATAATAATAATCTTTATTAATAATAATAATAATGATGATTTTTTTAATGATCCTTGAGTGTCCCTTCCAATTCCAGAAATTCTTTAATAATAATATTAGAAACAACAACAACATTGTTAATAACAACAACAACAATAACAACAAAAACAATAATAATAATAACAAATGCTGCACGATATAGGAGGGAAATCTTGTGAATCTGTGAGGGGGAGGGACTGAGAAAAATGGAAAATGTCATGCTTCTACTAACCTCAGCACTCCTTTTCCCTGGCAGGCCTCCAAAACCTTTCTCATTTATGCAGTCTTCAGGGTAAAAAGGAGGCTGCTGGTTGCTGATTAAAGTCTCCCTTGGCTGTTGTCCTGCCTGGCAGACTCCTTTT
>VWYO01023526.1:83877-96145 GCA_013400275.1 Rhadina sibilatrix
TTTTTTTTTTTTTTTTTTTTTTTTTTTTTTTCCTTACTGGTTATTTAATATACTTTACTCTACAATTAGTCTACAGGGGCTTGCTAAAGGCAGACACTTCTCTCTCTCCCTGCATGCAGTCATACAAATGGTGCAAGATTACAAACTGAGTTATCCAGAGTAATTCACTGGGAAGCTAGGCATATGAGCTTCTACTGGAGTTTTTTTGCCTAAAGATGTCTTTTTAGATATTTGCAGTGCTGCTAGAACTAAGGAGAATCATTATAACAAAAATGCATTGATCTAATTATTGTAAAAATATTCAGCATTTTACCTTAACACTCAAATAAAAATGAAAATGAAAAAAAAATTGCTACCAAAAAAGACAGTTGCATTTATGTACTTTGGTTGGAGAGTTTTAGTAGTGTATCCCTCTTCAGATGCTCTCATCTCTATTAGGAAGTTCCTGACAGCAGTAAATTACTAGTCTGTATAATCCTTAGCAGTTATGCCTATCAGTAACATAGGTAGGAAGACACTCCTTGGTCTCACCCTTTGTCAGATCCCCAAACACTCCCAATTCCAGCTGCAGAGTTCAAATTATTCTTACTTAGGAAAGTCAGACATTTTGTAGAAATTTTGATTTTCATATAGGTTAAGAGAATGTATTAGTTAGAGCAGAAAAGTTTATTTCCCATCATTTTGCCAGATGAGTGAAGGGTTCAGATCGGAGTCTAGCTATGGCCAGATATGGTTCCAACAAGAATTAGGCTACAAGAAAGATGTCTCCTGTTAGTGCCTCCTGTAGACACAGGTGCTGCGTGCTCTCTAAGTCTGCAACTCACTTTGGCTTTGATCCCTGTCTGTGTCCTGCCTCTTAGAACATGTGTCAAGGGCATGAAAAAGTATGATGCACAATTAAGAGAAATTATTTAATTAATTTTTGTCACAGTTTTCGATATCATGATGCAAGACTTTCTCACTAAGTGAAAGAATAATTGATAAAAATGACTGCAGTCCCTAAAAGTTCTACAAACTATAATAAAAAGCCATGCTATAAATCCAAAATGACCTGCAAAACTCAGGGGAAAAGTGAATATGATCTCTTCCTAGTTATTCTAGCAGAGACAATATAATTTTTGAACTTCATGACAGCTCTATTGCTTTTTGTACCATGATTTGGCAGTGTGTTATGGGTACCTTCATCCAGAAATGCTCTTTCATCCGAGACTGCAAAGTCAAGACTTTTCTTGTCATCCTTTTATGACATTGTAACTTGAAAAAGATCCAGCACTAAACACAACAGAGAAAATGAACCAGAAATCAGCACTATCTGAAGTGCATTTAATTCTGAATGACTGAGTAACACAGTAGTCATTATGGTAAGGGCAACACTTTTGTATATACTTCTTTTTCATGAAAATAATTAAAAGCAGATTTTTACTTTTTAAAGAAAGATTTATATTAAAAGATGAAATTAATTTGTTTGAAAGGTATTTTTTTGGTTATAGAAATAAATTAACAGTATACAAAGAAAACTAAAGAATGAAGCTTTCTGTAACGTTATGTTTGGGATTCATCACACCAGAAATATGAATAGATAGATATGAAATGGAATATCAAGGTCTAGCTACTATTGACTGAATTATAAATAATGGGGAGAAGTAGTGGTTTCAGAAGGCAACTCTGATCTGATCTTTGCTAGATGCCTCTGGAATGGGGTACCCTATTGCTTGCTGTTGAATACAGAGCATAACATACATCTACTTTGGAATATATAGATACATCTATCTATATATCTATTACTAATTTATATATCTACATTTGGGGTTATTTATGACAGATGAATTCACATGTATCACTTAAGCATATGCATTACACAAACATGAGACAGAAAGACAGCTTGTACTCCCAGGAAGATGCAAACCCCAAAATTAGACAGAAGATGACAGAAATATGAAAAACAAACAAAGCCCACCCCAAGCTCCCCTTAAATAACCAACCAGACAAAAAAAACCTATAAAGGATGTTGTCATCCTTGATGTCTGTCATCACATTGTAAGCACAGAACACCTTCACTGGTGCCTTGTTTATTTCTATTTGAAAACATTTCCAGGAAAGTGGTGGTGTAGCTTTGTGGGTGTTTTAAATTATCACAGCAAGCATTAAGATCATGTCAACATTTAAAAAATATAATCAGACACATAGCTGAATAAAAAATGGTGGTTTTTCAAGACAAATAAGCAGAAAGAATATAGATCGGCCAAATATAAGTGTCTGTAAAGGAGTTCAGATCAAAGATAGCATTCAGTTCCTGGACTTGAAACATTTTGATAGCTCAAATATAGCAGAAGGGCTATCTGGAAAGGGTGAACAAGACCTCTTTTTTCAAAACATTGAACCTGAGCTACTGATGACGTTGCCATGAGAAGATACCAAAATTTCAAAATCAAAACTTACAGAATGATTCAAGATCAACATTTCAATGAAAATATTTATGAAGATCACAGCTACACACGGAGATTAATCAGCAGATATTCAAAGAAATTATAATAGCAAAATTTAGTTATTGATGTTTTCATGCTTGGTTACAGTTAGAAATGTTAAGTACACAATTAAACTTTGCATCAAATGGTAGATTATTTATGAAACCTTTCTTAAAACTTTTAGGCTTTATTAAGCTAAGGAAATAAAAAGCCAGATAATAAACATGATGTATGTTTTAGTTATCAACAAGCTTGTATAAAAAAAATAATTGAAATTCTAAAGTATGACTATATTGACCTTATTCAGTCATAGTAAATATTACTCTTTCAAAATGTGAATTGTTTCCATAGGACTCCTGGAAGAATAATGTGAAGAACGGTGACAAAATTGGGCTGTCTGAAGATGCTGCCTTAATCAAATTCCAAGTAAAAATACAAGTTTCATTATACACATTTTCACAGAGAGGAAAGAAGCTATAATCTATCCAACCAATTGGAAGTGTACCCACAAAAAGTAAGCCTTGGCAAAATAAGTTAATGCACATTTATGGTAAGTGCTTTGTATGTTTTGTTTAGAAAGTGTACTATGCAGAACAATTAACTTAAAAGGATCAAGTACGTGTGGGAAGGGAGATTAGCAGAGGAGACTGCAACTAAGGAAATGTTTTGCAGATGTACTGCATTTAAATTAATAAAATCTCATTAGGTTTTATGTTTGCCAATAACGGCTGGAAAAGTTACCACACATTGTAGGAACAATTACCCAAATCTTCACTGTCTCATTAGGTTTGTCATACTGTTTTCATTATAATACATTAGAACTTGCAAGTGAGCCTTCAGTAATGACATATTGTTCCAATTCTCCTTTCAGCAGGCTCTAAGATATTTTAGTATTTGTGTTATAAGCCAGCAGGTGTCTTCACTTTGGTTTTTTTCTCAATCAGTTTTATACAGACCTCCAGACACAGAATGGAATGCAAAAGGGCTTTCAACAACCACATAAAAATGAGTCTTATTAGAGTAGAGCAATACACACCATTTTTATGTTATGATAATTCAAGGTACTAAAAATATGCATCTTTAGAGTATACATCTATTCCTTCAAGTCCTGTTAGTGAAAGTTGTATTAATGTAGATAAACCATGTGATATATAAAGTTCACAAATCTGCATAACAAATGGAAGGCATAAAGCTGATTTGAATATCTAAGGCATTATAAACTTCAATGAGAACAACCAACAGTCTTTGAGCTTGTAAGGAACTTGCATTCAAATGAGTTAGATTTAAAAAGGATATAGTTTTGATAACACTTTGAAGCTTTCTGCTTCAGGTCTCAAGAAGCTCAAGGTTAAAATAAATACTGGATTTAAGTAACAAGGGAAAAAAGTTTTAAGAACGAATTGAAAAAGAAATCCCATTTGTATAAGTGTCACATGACCTTAAAAAATGAGTTTATTTTTGTGCTGTCCATGAGAAGATAAAATTCTAGAAAAGAAGTTCTCTCAGATCTGCAATCTCAGCATTGTTTATTTTAACTATACAATGAAGTAAAACATTAAATACCAAATTAAGAAATATTCTTGGACATCCTGAGAAGGATATTATACCAACACCATCGTAATAGCTGGATTTTCAACTGCTTTAGAATTGGCAAAAAGTGAAAGCAGAATCAGACAAAAGACTGAAGAGTGTCTACAGGTGGTATTGAGGGACATTTACCATCTTCTCCAGTATGGTCTCTATTATGAAAGAATGTGAGGAAAAGAAACGTGACACATGCTTATTATAATTTTTACATAAATCAGCTTAACAATTAATTTTTACTAGATACAGAGCTAGTTGTCTAAAATCAAACAGCTTATTAAAAGTACTGTAGTTTAAAATTAATTTTTGATTAATATCCATTTCAAGTGATTTCTGAAAATATCTCTATCTTGTATTAAATCATAGCCATTTATTTGCATAAACAAAGCAGTTGTATTCAGAGCAAGAATTTAACAGAGACTACAAAATATTTCCTGATCCACTGACTATTTTGCTTTTACTGGAGTCTCACTACAGCTGCTGTCACCACAGAACAGAATGACAACTACAGTGGAGATAAAAAATTGTTAATATAAATTGCTTGAAACAGTAAAATTTCATCAGTTTTCCATTAGCATGAAACAGCGTGATATTCCTCTCAACGAGCATCAGGAACAGTGTAAACATCTCTAATGAACCACCTATTACAGACAGAAATCTGTATGCAGGAAAATTAAATGAACTAAATATATAGTATATTTCTCCTCTAAAGAGAAATTACGTGAGTATATGTGGGCTCTACAGTAATGGATCAATACAGTCAGGTCACTCATGGCTAGTGCCAGGTCCTGGACTCGAGTGCCCATGCAGCACTACAGGCTTGGGGAGCAGTGTCTGGAAAGCTGCCCAGGGAAAAAGGACCTCAGGATGTTGGCCAACACCAGGAGTGTGCTAATGGCATCCTGACTTGTATCAGAGATAGTGTGCCCAGAAGGATGAGGGAAGGGATTTTCCCTCTGTACTTGGCACAGTTCTGGACTCATCAGTACAAGATGGACATGGAGATGCTGGAGCATGTCCAGAGAAGGGCAACAAATCTGGTGGGAGGTATTAAGAGGAACAGCTGAAGGAGCTTGGTGTGGTTGAGCTGGGAGGAAAGAAGGCTTAGGAGAGACTCTTTTGCTTTCTACAACTGCCTGGAAGGAGGTTATAGTGAGGTGAAGATTGGTCTCTTCTCCCAATCAATAGAATTTTTATAGAGCTAACAAACTCCGTCCATCTTGATGGATAGGACAAAGGAAAATGATTTCAAGCTGTGTCAGAAGTTTAGATTATCTCTTAGGGAAAATATCTTCACTGAAAGAGTTGCCAAGCATCAACATTGGCTGCCCAGGGAAGCAGTTTAGTCTCTAGCTCTAGATACTTGAGACATGTACATGTGGTACTTAGAGGCACAGTTTAGTCATGGACTTGGCAGTGCTAAGTCAATGTTTGAACTTGATGATCTTAAAAGTCTTTTACAATCTAAACAATTCTATGGCTCTATGAACCTTTCGGGGTAGGGGAGGACACTGGGGAGGGCTGGAGGGGAAGCAGGAAGAAACCACACCAACTCCAAAGAAAATGAGATAACCTTCAAAAAGTTCTTAAGAAAATGTAGGGAATCTAGAAGATGCAAATCAGAGCAGTTTTTATGAAGACTAAAATATAAAAGCATCCTAAAAAGCATATTGTCTAATGAACACTAAAGAAAAATCTCAGTTTCAGAAATGGATTCTCTTCCATGTAACAATACATTTTATTTGTTTTGCATTTATAAATATAAATGGTTTTTATTTATAAAATTGATCTAAAAGTCTAAGAAAAGGCATGCAAGAGTAGTGCTGTGAAGAAGATAAACAAAAATCATTCTGAGTTCAAACAGATACTTTCATGGGACCTTTTCTTGGCACAGGTAAAGGATAGCTTTTCCCACACAATGGCAGTGCTCCACCTGAGCACTTCAGCGCTGTTCTTGAGCCATAGTCATGGACTTCATAACAACTTTACACCTGGACAGCTTGCTCTCTTACCCCGTATTACTCTATTTTATCTTCTGTCTGATGGTCACCCCTGCTGTTACTTATTACTGTACTGATACCCCTGGGTCTGCTCTTTTTAAGATACAGGTTTTCTTAATTAATGCCTCTCTTGCTGTTCTATTTTTTTTCCCTTTTAATTTGTCCATGAACTTTAATTAAGCTCCTTCATCACGGCTCACAGGTTTGGCAAGCTTTATATGTGTGTATATATATATCCGCTCACCCAGCAAGATGACCCAAGTTTGTTAACTCTATAAAAATTCTATTACTTCCGTTGGTGTCTTGCATAAGAGAGTTAACAAAACTAAAAATGGGGAAAAAAGATTGATTTAGATGTATTGTTTTTTTTAGCATGGAAACTTAATTATTTATTTTTTTAACAGAGAAAATACTGTGTATAAACATAAAGTAGATGAAACTAGATTGTACATATTCAAATATTTAACACTTAATCTGAATAAAAAAGTCTAATTCTTCCCTAAAACTCTTAGTTAACAGAGGAGTGCACCCCTTCACATTTATCTACCTCACCCTTCTTTGACATTTTTCCTTTTCTTATACTTATCCGTAGTTAAATTTACTTACTTTTAAACAAAAAGTTTCTTAAATGTGACAAAAATGTATTTTGATTAAATAACCAAGTAAATCTGGTCTTATAAATATCTACTTGGATTTTCCAGGTTCCTTGGGATTTAAATTTTACCTGGTGAACTATTTACTGGCTTATTAACAAATTTATATGAAAAAGGCCTTTATTTTCTCATCTCAATTCCTTTACATTATACTGTAAAAAACCTCTTGAAGGTTCTTGGCAAATATTCTCATTGTTGTTAATAATGTTAGATAGTCCTAAACATTAAACTAGTCTATGTATTGTCCTAAGAGAGCTGCATGCTAGATTCTCTTCAAACTAGCAATATTACAAATTTTCTTATTTCCTCTAAATAATCTTTTCAGAAATCTCCTACCTCCCCAAGAGTCTATAAATACTAAAAATGCAACCCAAATCTTGATTAGAACAGATCAAATATTGGACATTTTGTACCTGGCTTCTCAGTAAAAGCTTGTAGTATCCTTGTCTCCTGATGGATAGGACTTCACTTGTTTTCAGAAGAAACAAGAACAACTTGAAGGATTATTCTGAGCCAAGAAGACACAGCACCTCAACTCAGAACAAGGGTTCCCTCTTGTATTCTGGAGAAAACATGGCAGGCTGGATAGGAGTGGCCCATGTTTGGTACCCGATTTATTAAATTATATTTGATCTTTTCCAGATGCTTTGTGAAGGATACCCACCATTTTGGTCTGTTATATGAACCTTATTATATCGCCAGTCTGCTAAAAATTAAAAGCCCCACTTCTGAGCAACACATTTCTGTTGTCAGAGTCATGTATTCCTAGAAGAAGCTGAAATAAAACTTCTTTATTCTTTTGTCAATACATTTTTTCAAATCATGTAAATCCTTTGAAATGTACTTACTTGATAACAGTGCAAGAAATCAATCATAAGCTCTTGGTCTTTGAAATGTAGGACAAATGACCACAACCAGAATAAAAATGAGAAGGGTGAGAAATTTCAAGTAACACAAGAATTTTTTAAATTACTAGGGAGGTTTAGTACTGACTTAGTTATATAATTTGGCATTTCTTGTTAGTCTAAATTATACTACTGAACTAAAACAAAGAAACAAACAAAAAAAACCCAATCCGACAAAGGATAAATAGTAACTTCTCGGTTTGTACTGGTTTCCCGAGATTTGGGTGGTTTAGAGTCCTTTGCCCTCTGAAAAGCCCCAAGCCAGGTGCAAAAACAACTCGGAGTCTTTAGATGTTCAGTTTTCAAGGTTTCTCGTGTTGTTTATTATTCCTCATCATTTCTTTCTGCTCTGAGCCCAGCCAAGGTCCTCACAGCACGGGCATCAGGCAAAGATGACTCCTCTGATGGAGGCTCGTCATCTTTCATACAGATTATTACATACTTATTATTTACAATTACAAACCAATATCTACTTCTACACTGATCCAGTCTCCTAAAAGCTACTTTGTGCCACTGTCACAGCAGAAGATGGAGAAGAAGAAGAAGAAGAAGAAGAAGAAGAAGAAGAAGAAGAAGAAGAAGAAGAAGAAGAAGAAGAAGAAGAAGAAGAAGAAGAAGAAGGAGAAGACACCAGGGCACCGCCCAGATTCCTCCATCTTGTCCCTATTCACCCCTATTCTAGAAACCCAAATGTGAAAGCTACACTATTCTTTATCACACTTTTGTGGCTTGTAATTCTTCTCTCAGTGTTAGAAGTTTTTCCCATGGACTAAAGTCAAAGCCAGTGCCTTCCTAGGCTCTGTGCCAGGGCCTACAACCCCCCTGTACAGATCCCAGATCCCCCTGTACAGGTTTCAAACTGTCCAGGGTATACAAAGGAATGTCCTGGACTCCCACAGGAACTGATAACTAGAATATTGCATATAAAATCACATCCTAATAGACTCTCCTCCCCAACAACAATAAACAACAGTAAAAATAACTACCTGTGTGATTCCTTATAACTTTTAGATTTCCTTTCCACCATACTGAAATAATTGTAGCGAAGAGAAAGTCTAGTTACTTGCCTTAGAAAAGCTGAAATCACCACTCATCATTCTTTTTTTCATTTACTTCTTTATAAATCATGAATTATTCCACTGAGTCTATTCTTCAGCAGTTAGCTGAGGAGACTAAATATGTACGGTAATGTACAGTAAGTGTTAATGAAAATTGAGTCAACCCATTTTCCTTTTATGTATTTCAAAATCTCTTTTAATTGTCTTTAAGTATATAGTGTTATCTCCATAGAAGAAATTTAATATACTGTTTTGATCTTCAACTGCAGCCTAAAAATATTATAGACAAAATAAATAGAAAGAAAAGGCTGCCCAGAGGTAGGGTACACTGGGATCAAAGGTTTTTAGATTTCAGAGTGCCTGAATCATAAATTCATGCTGCTAAAAGAATAAAGAAAATCTTTTAGTTGCAAACCAATATCCAGGTCTTATGAAAGTCACTGAGAAATAGTGGATATCTTGCATCTTGAAAAATTTACACTTTTAAGAATAGATCTTGTAAACTTCTGGAGTTCAACTGGTCCTTGGTTGAATTAAAATGAAGAGAAAGAGAAATATTTTCTTGGCTAAGTAGAGAGTTATGTAGGTCAGGGTATTTGCATCAGCCTTACATTCTCATATTCATTACTAGTTTTCATGCATCGCTGGTGAAGTGTAAGAAAAATTCTCAAAATCTGGATACAATCTCTAAGACTGAAAACGTGCTGAGTTAATGATATTGCTCATGGCTTGGAGGGACTTGCAATTTTTGGAGGCTATGTAAGAGTAGTGTGACATAACTCATTATGGCTTCTGGTGCTAATAACTTATGTGGCACTCACGTGTATGAGATAAACCCCATAAGTTACTGTAGCCTATATCATCTCTCCATTATAACTACAGACACAAAATAGCCCAAATGCAGCCTGTATCCCCAAAGTTCCATCATAAAACTGAGTAGATCAGCATGATTCTGCTTTTTTCTTTTTAACTTTTGTTTGTTATTCCTACTTTCCTTTAGCTTCCGTATTGTTTTAATAATTTTATTCTTATTTTTGTTTTATTTAATTCCTATTTGTTTAAAACAACTATTGAGACAAAGTTTTGCTTCTGTTTATAGTAATCACATTAGTCAGACAGATTCCTGGACACGCTATTTCTCTCAGAAAAATTTATTCATTCACTCCAAGGGCAAAGCAGCTAAAACAGATTAAAAACTCTACTTGAAGAGAGTAAGACCAAGATTTTAAACTCAGCCCTGTGCTAGGATGACCCCAGGGACATACAAAAGCAATTCTTTCTCTTTGCTATAGGGTGAAGTGATTTTACTGCTGCCTTCTATAATACATGGCTTATTCTCCCCCTTGTGTATGCCCTTTTTGGCATATTATAGACAGCAGAATTAAAGTTCCATATATGCCTCATGCATGTGCTTTCAATACCCCCTAGAATTACTCACCCAAAGCAAAAATCTAACTTGCTGTTCCAAGTGTTTTTCTGGGTTTTAAGGCACTGAAAGACAGAGGGGATATGGTTACTCATTCATTCCTTAGTCTTACATATGGTCACTCACAGTTTCACCTGTAACATAACAATTACAAGACAGAGAACAAATCATTACAATGTAAGTCAGGATGTGTCCAGAACACATTACACAACAAAGAGCCTAAACCAAATTCATGATAGAAGCACATTATTTAAAGGCAGAGATCAGAGGTATAAATTATGTTGAAATAAAATACTGTGAGATAACTTGATGACAATTTTCTGTTAGAGCACTGAAAGAGTTTTATAAAATATACTTTGTCAAGATAGATAAGAACACATGTAGGAGTATGTATACAGCAGTCTGATTTATGAAAAAAAATTCTTCTAAAAATAATTGTGATGCAAAAATTCTGCATTCCTCTGTGCAGATAACAGTAAGAAGGATGCATCAGAGTGGGCTGCCTAGGACTGCAGGTATTCACACTAGCTAAGATTCTGTCCATGTTGTTCTAAGGAGAGAAACATAAAGACACAGAAAATGGAAATACAATGCCTCTCTTTTCTCTGCATCTGTGTAAGCCTTAAGCATAATGTGCCCAAACGCTCAATTGGAAACATTTTGAGAATAGAGATGTAGCCATCAAGTGGGAGGAGGACAGACTCACTGAACGTTTTAGTCTCTCTATACAAGCTTTTTGTTCCAATGATTGGTTGTCATTCTGGGTCATTGCTGATAAAGATCCACTAGAAGGGAGTAAAAGATTTACCCTAGATTAGGCAGTGTCCATGCCATTATGAATTCTGCTCTCAGATTCATGCAGGTGGCATGAAAGTTTATAGGCAGCACATACTGTTGTCTAAACAAAGGACCACATTTGTTTAGAATTTTACCAGAATTTAAAAGGTAACATCATGTCATATAATTCACAATATATAGAGCACATTTTGGGGAAGCGTTTACAATTTTCAAAAGATATGAAATAGCTAATCTAATTGAATCTGTGGTGTCTGCAAAATGTCAGTTCAAATATCACAAAACATTACTACTGACTTATCTAGAGCAGGCTTGCTCTGTTTTTTACAGATTCATAATAAGCAGTAACATCAGCTGTAATATAACATGATACATATTTTAATACATACATAAAACTCTCATCTGATTTTTTTTTTCTGTTCAAGCAAGACTTAAGAAACAGCAGCCTTTCTAGACAAGCTTCCCGTTGGTGATTCATTCAAAAAAATATTTCAATGGCAACAAACCTTTGGAGACTACAAAAGCTTGGATACCCATCACTGTGTCTTTTTCATCCTTGTATTGAGACTTGTCTGTCACAGCTTGTTCAGGTTTTAAGACCCAGATCCATAAAGGAACTGGCTCTGTATTTTGCATTTTGGGGTAAAAAGAAGTATAAATATTAGAACTATGATTTGCAGATCAAGTTTCAGGTTTCTGATCATTCTAGCCTAATGTCCTCCTCACTAAGTTAGAAAGCTTGCTTGCTCTAACTCCTTGCATTTGGTAGAATGAGTATTTATATCTTAGCCACATACCCAGTAAAAGAAAAGTAGAGAATGTGGAGAAATGGAGAAAGTTCCTTGCGTTTAATTCAGATAATCTGTTTCTAGCCTGACAGTGTAGATTTCCAGTTTGAACTTAAATCCACACTGATTAGGAAAAGAACTGCACTTGTTTCTCAATTTAGTTGAGTGATTTTAGCAACACAGCAAAGTTAGAGTTGGGGTATATAATTTCTATGGTGTGAATTTCTCTAAACCAGCTTGAGATATCTACAGGAGACACATCTGCCTCTAAGTTAAACTGTTCTTATAAATAGGCTACAGAAACAGGCACTTTTTGGGCTAATTCAGCTGACACATTTTAGATGTTTACATCGGGTTGAGGTAAATCACTCCTTAATTGTGTAAGTTCTTCTTCCCTGACTAGAAAAACAAGACTTAGCAGCATAAATGGTTGAGATGTTGGTGCCTAGAAGTTAAACTCCTAGCTTTACTTGATAAAACCTACCTCAACAGATCTTGGAATGGATGAGCCAGTGCCCATTTTCTAAAGCAGGACTTGGATTCCAAAGTTTTTGCTTTCAGTCCTTGTCTCAGATTAATATTAAAAAAAAAAAA
>VWYO01023528.1:0-42542 GCA_013400275.1 Rhadina sibilatrix
AAGGAGACGTGCACTTGGTATGCCCAAAAGGCCTGAAGAGGAGGGTTTCCATGGCTGGATGGGAAAAAGGCTACTTGCCAGGACGAACTTTCAGAGATTAAGTATTTGCCCTGGTGAAAACTGTATCTATGGTATCTCTGCAGCCCTGTGCTAGGGAAAGTGAGATGCTGAACCAGCCCCTCTGCAGGATTCACCATGACTCTTTGCACCCTAAGTTGGGAAAAATTAAGCACATCCATTTCTAGGATGGACAGCTGCCTACACGTGGAAAAACTCAAATTACATAGAGCAAAACAATGCTGGACTGCAATAATTTTTCATAATGTGGGTCTAATAAGTTGGAAGTGCAGCCTTTTCCAACATGAAGAAGTTGGAATTACATAATTTTCAACATTAAGAAAAGAAGTAGTAGAGCTTCTGGATCTCATCTTTGTTATTTGATATCTGGCCATAAAGGGAGGCAAAAAAATTTGTGAGTGTCTTGCAAATCCCAGCTCTTGAACTGCCACTCTAGACCCTGGGTTTGCAATAAATTTGGTCCCTTGTCTCCAGGACCTCTTAAAAAGACAAAGGAGAAATAATGTTTGGCTCCAGCAGAAAGTGAGAGCTGAGAATAAGACAATAAAACAAAAATGGTCACATTTTATTGCCTTACTCACCCATAGTTTCTTGAGTATGGTATGACTTATGGAAGCTTTGATTTATGCTGGTGCAAGTTTTATCTGCTGCTGTCTTGGCCAGTTCATTCTTAATACTGAGACCTATGTGCCTCTACTGACTTTTTTGGTTAAATAAATTAAAGGAAATATAAACATTAATGCAAGTCAGTTAATTTATGGCTAGATTAGAACACTGTCTTTCACACCATGGGTCCAATCCAAACCCCATTAATCCAAAACTTACTGCAGTCCCTGAATCAGGCCCTATCTTTGGGCTTTTCCTTCTCACTATGAAAGGAACAATTAAAAATAATATTAAATCAGATTATATTATCAGATTATATTATCCCTCAGAAGCCCTGCACAAAATTTTCAACCCTTTTCACCTCTGGGGAGGCAGAGCATTTGGGATGTTTTAGTGGCTGTTGCTTGAAGGCTAAAGATATTCTCCCACAGTGATGCCTCCCCCCTTTTTCCTCTCCATGCCAACCATCCCACCCTTTAAATATCTCCTCTTGAAGCATTTTGCAATGCATCACATGCTGTTTGTGGCCAAACACATTTTTGGCTGTTTTGTATGATACAGAACCTACTTCCAGCTCTTCAGGCACTTTCTCAGATTATTTCTTGCCAAAATTTTACTTTTTTATCCTGCTTGAATGAAAGTAAGCTTTCTGCTGCTTTTATTTTCATTATTTTTATTTTGTTCATTATTGTTTATTCAGAGATTATTTCTGCCACATATATATCTGCCAGCAGCAAAACTGCTGGCTTGCCATTCCAGTGTCTGCCTTAAGGTGCTCTGATATGCTCCTTCCTTGGCTCACCTTCTCCAGTTTGTTTTTTGTTTTGTTTTTGTTTTGAAATGCTGAACCACCAAAACAAGCAAGAAAATTAAACAACAACCAAAGAACTTCGCATGCACTTTTTGTGCTGAAGGGAAAAAAGAGCGGAAGACAGAAGAACAGGGAAGTACAAAATGTTAAAAAAATGTAAAAATATAGGAGTTGTCCCACAGAGTATTAGGATGAGTCAGTAACTGAAGCTGTTATGTTTTCATATGGAAGTAGCAAGTTCTGGGTTGTTCTTGTAGCAAAAGTCTTACTGTTATCACAGCTGTGGGAGTGATAAACAGAGCAGTGAGAAGTAGCTCCTCAGTGAATATGAATTATTTCAGTTTATCAGGGCTGTGGCTTTTCACAACTGATCATGTCCTGTTGATACTAGTAGAACTTTCCCCCTGAGCCAGTCAGGGACTAGATTCAGAAACTGAAAGACAAGAAGAAAGCATTGGCTTAGATCTCTGTTCTGGAGAGGGTCGGGGAATATATCCCAAATGGTTACAGCCTAGAGCCCTCAGCCTCTGTGTGAGTGTATCCTTTGGGATGACATTTAAACCTCTTGGGTTTACAGGCAGGGTGGTCCTTCCCAGCAGTGACTGTTAAAGCATATGCACACCCATGAGCTAGCTGTGGCTCTATTGGGTTAGGCAGCTATACCAATCCTGCAGATGGGAATAATTCACAGAAGCCTGATGCCTTTGTGTCCATGTTTAAATACTATTTACCAGCAGTTCAAGGGAGATGATTCTGCCCCTCTGATTGGCTCTGGTGAGACCCCATCTGCAGAGCTGCTTCCAGACCTCGAGACCCCAACATCAGAAGGATACTCATCAAAGCTACTGCAGTGAGTTGAGAAGAGGCTGTGAAGATGCTCTGAGGGCTGCAGCCCCTCTGTTCCAGAGCCAGGCTGGGACAGCCGGGGATGTGCTGAGCCTGGAGAAGAGAAGAGAAGGCTCTTGTTGACATCTCACTGTTGTCTTTTTGTACTTAAAGAGGGCTTATAAAAGATTTGAAGAGTGATTTTTAACACGAGCTAAATAGCAATGGAAAAAGAAAAAACTTTTAAACTGAAAGAAGGTAGATTTAGATCAGATATTTTCAAGAAATTATGTACTCTGAGGGTGGTATGCTGTTTGGTTGCATTATTTCTTATTGAATTTAGTATAACAACCTTCACTTCCAGGGAAACAGCATGTTAGGCAGGTGGTGTGGGATGTCCCCTGTAGGACTCATGTCCCAAGCCTCTGTGAGCTGATGAAGCAGCATTATAACCTCATCTCAGTCACGACAGTATGACCACCCCTTGTCAAATGCATCCTATAGACCCACCCAGACTTCTGCTTAACTCAGCTCATAGGGATTGGTGAGGACAAGGGATAGACATGGGATCAGAAGAGACAATTTTGAGTGCTGTCTTCAGGTTTTTGTGGCCACTCCACATTGCAGGTCAGCTTCCATGTCTATCAGCACTAGTGGCTGAGAGGATATGTCCAAGTAAGGTGGCTCAATAAAGACCCCATTTCTTTTCCCCATATTTCACCTTAATGAACTTCCTGTTCTCATGCTGACAAGCACTTGACTCTGTGAACAGTGACATATGTCTTTCAAATGCGCCTTGTATTTGGCTCAGGAGAGAACAATCTTCATGAACATTTACCCCACAGAGTTCCTCACTTAAAATATCTTCATGAATATTTGTTCTGTAGATTCCATACAATTAAATGAATAAGTGATATGTAGCAGCCTTTGTTATTCAAGAGTGATGACACCTAAGCTTTTGTGCCAGCCTATGGCTCTGAAATAAAATTCAAGTAATTCAGTGTGGAGTCAGGCCATGGATCCATATTACAACCTTAAAAGTGTTATACTTTGCTCAGCACTTATTTCACATTTTTATGGCGAACATACCCCAATTATGGAAGACAAACCAAAACCTGTTTGTAGGTAAACAGAAAACCTGACAGAACCATAATGTTGAATGAGAGAGAAATCACATTGGGATTACAGAGAAATCACTCAGGGGAAAAAATCACTGCTGTCAACAAAAAGGATTCATCTTGGGTGTGTTCCTGGCAGTTTAGGAGAAGAGCATAACAACCAAGTCTGGTTGCTTCTAGGAAAGGATGAAAGGTTTTCATAGCGTCCCCTTAAAGATCATTCTTTAATGAAACCAATTGAAAAAGAAGATACCTCAGGCTGGATATCACAAGAATGTCTTAAGCATGTTTGAATAATGCCTACATAAATCAGAGACAGTGTTTTTGTATGCTAGTCTCCAAGCAGTGCAAGCAGATGAGGAACTCTGGGTATCCACAGTTGTGTCCCAGGGGAGAAAATAGCACCTAGAGTATTAGCAGGGACTAAATAGATGCCTGAAAAGTAGACCCCACTTGAGATGTGCAGATTTGCTTCAAAATCTATGGTTCCAAGTCAGCAAAGGATTGAGTGAGACAGATGTATGAATTGACTCCTGTGAAAAGTGAAGATTTCAGGTAAAAACATAAAAGTCTGGTGTTGTCTATGGTTTATGATTACATAGCCCAGGGTACATCTGGGAGAAGTTTTCTGTTATGGGTGGTTGTAGCTTGGAGACAGAAATCATGACTTGAGTCCTCTTGATCATAAAACAAACAGCGTGTTTTATTGTTCAGAACCTTCTTACATAGTGGGTTCAAAACTCCTGGGTCCAGACAACTGATTGGTCTGGGTTTTAAGACTGTCCAGCTCCTTGACCAGTGATATGTCTGCTTTCTGGATTGAGCATGATTGGCTGAGGTCCCTGCTTGGATTTGAATCCAACCTATCCCTGCCTCATCTGAGTACTAGTTTTGGTTCTAGGTTGGTTGTGAAAAGGGGCAGAAAGAACTCCATAACTAACAACACTTGTTAGGGTGGTATGTATTTATTCGACGTCGAGATGTGTGGGGAATAATTTCACCAAGACACGCATGAACTCCAGAGAGCTTGCCCCCCTTATTATTCCCTGAGGTCTTACATATGCATGCCATTGCACAATCCACCTCACACATATTCATTCCTTGGGCCCACCCACCCTCACCTCGTATGGTAATTAACTCCACACCCTTCTGGGCATGCTCAGTCCGTCGTGGTGGCCTCTGGGGGGTCTCCAAAGGATGGAGGAAATGGAGTCCTCCTCAGTGAACTCTTCACCTTTATCTTTCTTGTGTGTGCTTTGGCCCTTTTGGCACTTTTTCAAGGAAAACCCCAGTTTCTGCTGTCTAAGAGTCTGTGTTCTTTATATCTTCATTCTTAGCCCTGTTATCCCATTGTGTTTGGGTTAACTCTTCTCATTGTCACCGAAGGGCCCCAGATGCTTGTGGTGCTTTCAAATATACAAAAGGGTAACAGATAGAGTGTTTGGTATTCACTACATGCCTTCTAAAATGCGATTTAATACATGTTCTGAAACACATTCTAACATACAGTGCATGTTCTTAAGTTTACTATAAATGATCAGCTAGAATTTTCAAATCTCTGTCTCAGTTGAGTTTGGGGGTCCAATGTGGTCATATTTATCTGTCCAGCTACAGACTAGTGTACCGTGACAGTTTTTCTTATCCAAATTGTTTCAGTCTGGGTTTCAAAGAATGGTACCTTCTTTGCTACCTTCTCTGTTACCTTGCCAGCTCTTGTTAAGCTAGGCCATAAGGTGATCATGCCATTAATCTCCTTGCTGTCCTAAGTTTCCATCAAGCATTTTTTTCACAGCTGCAAACAGAAATACTTGACTGGGCTGGGGCACTGTGGGTTGCTTTGAGATCCTTCTCCAGTTGGGGGGTTGTACATTCTCTGCTTAAGGCTGTGGACTGCAACTAACCAAGGTGACCCACGGCCCATCTCAGTCTTGCTTTGCTTTGCCTAGTCTAAAAATGTGTCATAAAACCATAGAATAACTGAATCATTTGGGTTGGAAAAGATCTGTGAAATCATGAAGTCCTACCATTCTCCTAGCACTGTCAAGATCACCATTAACTCATGTCCCCAAGTGCCACATCCACACATCTGTTAAATCCCTCCAGGGATGGGGACTCCACCACTGCCCTGGGCAGCCTGTTCTGGGTCTTGGCAACAGTTTTGAGGAAGAAATTTTTCCTAATCCTCAATCTAAATTTCCTCTGGCACAACTTGAGGCCATTTCCTCTTGTTCTATTGCTTGTTACCTGGGAGAAGAAGGTCCTTTCAGTACGGAGATTTGTGTCTGGATCTTCAAAAATGTTCAGCCTCTTTGGTCACAGATGGATTTGCAGAGATGTTCAGCTTCCACTTAAGATACAGAAATCTTATTTTTGAACCACTGGAAGCATTGGAATATCTGCTTAGGAGATATAGTAGCAGGGATAGCTGTCTTAAGCCCTTCAAAAAGTCCACCCTCTTTTTTGAAAGTCAATCTTGTCTGAAAGCCTCTCCAAAAGCCCTTTGGGTAACCTGGCCCTCATGCTGCCTTGCATGAGATTGTCCCAAGACCCATGACTCAGAGCAAAACCTAGCACAGCTTTCTCCTGCTCCCTGCTTCACATCACAGAGTCAGCATGAATGTTGGGATCAGGGACTAGAATAAAATTGGGCAGAAACAGGCATGTCTAACAAATATCTTGCTTATGATGAGGTGTTTCTACTCTCAGCCAGCAGCTGCAAAGCAGGGACCATAATCAAAGGCATCCCCTTGAACATTTTACATTATTCCTCCTATTTTAAAAAGACTATTTAGGCATTTTATGCTTTCCAGTTGGTGTCATTCTCTCCACTCTTGCAAATCACCAGCTAAGCCCTGCCCCTGCAAGGAGGACTCCAGCACTGCAGCAAAGGAAGGGGTTACTAGACTTCTTCAGGGAAGGGAAAGCACTCCTCCACCCTGAAGGGAGCATTCAGCTTTGGAGGGAGGAGTTGACAGCTGGTTTTTATTAGCTTTTAAAAGGCAATGTTGGGGTAGGTGTGGGACCTTGGGTCTGGAAGCAAAGCCTTTTCTGGTCAGGCCTAGGGGTGGAAGGTCAGGCTTACATGGTCTCCAGCCAAAAGGCACAAGTCAAGAAACTGCTTTGATTTTTTTCTGGCTGGTGATGGGAGCTGGGCTGGTGCAGTAGGACAAGAATTGGTCACTGCTGTGGCTTGGACTGGGCACGGATTGGGCACTCCTACAGTATAGGTGATGAGTGATGATATTAAAGACAAGGCGAGGGAGACAAAACCCATTGAAATCTAGGGAAAATGGATTGTGGCTATACCTTTACAGGCTAAATGAAGGAGTGCTACTGCACAAAAATGTCTGCTATTTAAGGGCAGGAAGCAAATAAAGGCAGAATAACTTCAGGCTTGCATTTCACCCTGGAAAATGCCGTAATTTTCTGCAAGATGTCTGGTGGAGGAGAAATCTCAGGTTGCTTAAATCTTGCTGATTTACAGAGGTGTGTCCTTGTAAGCCAGAGAAAAGACAAAGAGTGCCCTCATCCCCTCGTAAAGCTATCCATGCCATAGGTACAAGACAGTTTGCATATGGCTTCTGTGAGATCTGGCCTCTATCTATAGGGTTTGGGCACTGCAAGAAGAACCACAGAGTTTTTGCCTCCCTCTGACTGCAACGTCTTGGGACAAAAACCTTTGTGTTGTTTACCTTAGAGCTGCCAGGCATTGGTGAGGCACAGCCAGAGCTGCGCCCCCTCCATGCACGATGAAGTATGGCTGTGAGAGATGCTCACACATCTCTTCTCTGCATCTACAGGGACACTCCTTGGCATCCCAGTCCCTGCTGGGTCTCTGCCAAAGTGTATTATTTTACTAACCCACTGTCTGGCTTCAACCAGATCAACCTCATGTTAAAAAAAATTAATAATCATATGTCAGAACCTGTCATCCTCTTCCCAGAGATGTGGCACTTCTCCCTGGATGCTGTACAAATTAGTCTTGTACCAATGCATTTGCCCCTCAGAAGTATCAATGTCTGCTATGAGTCCAAAGACTCCTCAATTATGTTCCCTAGTCTTAATTCAATTTGGAAGAACTTCACTTTCTGAGTCCTTATTTTTCATATATGCTCCTGTTCTTTAGCATTCTGCAAATTATTTTAGCATCAAACAGTCTTTGCTTGTACTCCCTGTCAGAAAATAAGGTATGTGGGTGAATATTCAAAATTCATATGATAATAATTTAGCTTATTTTAGTAGGTGGCAGAGCCTTTAAAAGTGTGCCATGACTTGGCACACTGCTGTAGAGATTTTTTTAAATGAAGGAGCATGGGCCTCTGCTCCCACAGAGTTTACAGTTGGGTCCTGGACCTGCAGATGTATAGTTATCCTGAGTCATCCATGGAGGGTCTTCTTCTGTGGCAGGGATGGAAGAAGAGAGAGTGAGGAGATATACACATAAAAACAAATGATAATTGACTTGCTACTGAAGGGTGCATGGGCAGTCCTAGGGCATTAGTAACAGAATGTGCCTTTTTTGTGTCTGTTGGTTGGTTGAAATCCAGTTGAACTCAGCATCTGTGTGGTATTTTGCTCTCAATAGCAGAGTTATGGTTTATATAGCATGAATCTGGGAAAGTTCTGCAACAGATTTAGGACCTTTGCAAGAGATTCAGGAGTCAAGTGAGAGTCGCTCCTCTGAGTTACATTTGAAGTCAGGGACAGGTGTAGCTGAAGTCGGTGCAGGGAGTCTCACCTGTGCTGTCCATGGTAGCTTTTAAGACTGGTGTCAGTCTTCTAAGGCTCAGTGGAGACCTTACCACTCTCTACAACTACCTGAAAAGACACTGTAGGGAGGTGGGGGTCTGTTTTTTCTCCAAGGTAACAAGGAATAAGACCAGAAAAATAGAATCAAATTTCAGCATGGGAGATTAAGGTTGGATATTACAAGAAATTTCTTCCCCCAAAGGGTTGTTTAGCCTGGCATAGGCTGTCCAAGGCAGCGTTGGAGTCCCAGTCCCTGGAGAGATTTAAAAGCTGTGTGGATGTGGCACTTGGGGCATGGGTTAGTGGTGGGCTTGGCAGTGCTGAGGGAATGCTTGCACTTGGTGATCTTGCAGGGCTTTTCCAACCTAAATGATTCTATGATTCTGTGTCCCAAGTCCATAGACACTCTTTGTAAATCCTGCGAGGACTTGCTGGTAGATTTGGAGAGGTCTTCATGTTTTGGAGGTTACCTGGAACAACAGATAACAATAAAGCCTTATTTTCCAGTTCAGTTATCTTTCTGACATGACAATGAATTTCTTACAGCACTCCAAATGTATTTCTAAAGATTAGCAAGAAGATGATTTTCTGAACATTTAAGTCTAATAACTAGGTCAATTAGGAAATGCAATCCAGAAAATCTCATCCAGCTGCCTCCCTTTTATTAATGGATAGATACAGCCACACTCTATGTAAGATCTTTCTTTGCAGTCTGCAAAACCAAAGGGGAGTGTTTGCTCAACATTCACTTGCTTCCCCAGGGCTTAAATGCCAAATAACAAATGGAAATCCCCAGCTCTGGGTTGTTACTTGTCATACTTGTGTTACCAGTTCTGTTTTAGGAAAATCCCATGAAAAATGGTGAATCATTGTCTCCTGCTGATGAAAATGGTAATAGCTTTGAGCCACAGAAGCAGTAGGAAAGGTAATGACTACTAAACTTTTAGATTTAGGATACTGGTTCGGCACTCAGGTCTTGTGAAATAAACCCTCACATGCACACTTTGGGGCTTCCTTACCTCCCAGGTGCCCCAAAATCAGCCCTGCTTTGCCACCAGACCCACACCCCATTGTGTGCATGGAGAGCAGGAGACAAAAAACTGAAACAATTCAACAATGGACTTCCCTGATTCATCCAAGTACTTAGAACACAAGTTCACATGTGTTCATGTGAACACAAGTTCACTCTTTATGTCACATAAAGAGTATTTAAATATGTGCTGAAATAGTCAGGCATTTCAAGCCTGGGGGCTTGACTGCGGACAACAGTTTCTCAGGTTAAAGGTTTGGAATGGTTTTAAACTTCCCAAGGCTCTTCCTGAATAATTCCCTGTATGCATGTAGATAGTGCAGAGTATATTTATCCTATATCCTTTATGTATGCATCCTTCTGGTTTCTTAATCTTTGTCCCACCTTTTCACTTGTATCTCCTATGTCCTTCTGTCATGGTGAGCACATGGACAAGCAGCTCCCATGGGCACTGCCATGAGTAGATACTTGTACTCCAGCACCATTTTTAAAATGATTCCTCCGCATGTCAGACATGGTATAGCAGCAGCCATGGCAGTGCTGGACTCAATAATCTTACAGGGATTTTCTAACCTTAATGATTCCATTATTCTGAGCCTTAACAAACTGTTAACACTCAAGAAAACCACACACATTGGAACCATCTTCTTCTTTTGATATTCCTCCTCCACACCATCACCTCTCAGCACCTTTTAAGGCCAGTTACCTCTCAGCACCAATATTAAGATCATGAAGATCCTATGGCAGGACTCATCTAGCTGTGCTGTTTGCACAGTTCTGAGCACAGCAGATGCATAAGCATGAGTATTACAACTGCCACAACTTACTACTTCTATTGATTTTCCCTACTGCCCTTTAAAGATTAAGGTAATTTGGAAAAAGGCTGTTTATACAGCAATCAGAGCATTTGTCAAGCAAAGCAGACTGCAATAGATATACCAGGCAATTTCCCCATGTAAATAAGTCCTCCTTGGAGAACCCTGATAAAACCTCCTTCTCACAGGTACACATTTTGGGGGGGGTCAGTGGGATGGGAGAAGGGACAGGGAAATGGAAGTTTGGAGCAGTTTGAGTACTTCTGGGCAACTGTCACACAAAGAAAAATGGACTTACTGTGCAAAGCTGCTGGCAAAACCTGGTCTTAAACAAATAATATAGTCACTTTGGGAATTTGGGATTGTGTGTACAGGGTTCTTTGCAGTTCACACAGGACCTTTTGTGACTTGTGTATATGAATGCAATCAGCACAGGGACACAGACATAAAAAAAATATTATCCTATATAAATAGCTGTCCTGAAAATAGACCATAAGGAAACTGTTCTGAGTCTCTTGATCCAGGGACTAAAGCATTTATTATCTTCTTTCCTTTCACCTGAAACCCACAATTAAACCAAGTGAAAAAAATTACACAAGTACTTTTGCAACCAGCATCCATTTTTTTCAGAGCCCACAGCTGACAGATGTCTTAAATTCAGACTCATGAAGCCTTATGTTCAGAAGCCAGTTGTGCTCTTCTCTTCCTCTTCTCTTCTCTTCTCTTCTCTTCTCTTCTCTTCTCTTCTCTTCTCTTCCTTCTTCCTTCTTCTTTCTCTTTCTCTAGCAGGCAATCACCAAGTCTCCAGCCCCGAAACCGACCTGAAAGCAAAACCCAGACCTCAACATCTGCTCTTTCCACCGATTGCAGACAGATCAGAGAAGAGGTTGTGGAACCTGCAGGCTGACAGCAGGACGTGGTGCGGTACGACACGAGCAGGGACTACCCCCGGCGGTGGTGGTTCCTTACCCTCGCAGGAGAATCGAATCTCCCTGACAGAGCGTGACAAGTATCCTTGTCCTTTTCCGGGGCAGCCAGCGGTCACTCAGTTCCGAGCGCGGAGCACCCTCAGGAACGCTCACGTTCCGACAAAAACACCAACCCCCTGTTTTTTGTTGCTAATTAATCGTTGTTAATCATTAACCGCTCATCAGAATAGCACCCTTGAGTCCCGCCGTGCCCCCGCCATCCCCGGAGGCCGGGCCGAGCCCCCCCGCGCTGTCCCGGCCCCGCTCCCGAGGGGCTGTGCCAGGATGGGGCGCGGGGAGGGGACGCGCGGAGCCCGGCGGGGCCCCGGCCCTGCCCGCGGGGGCATCCGCGGGGCGCGGAGCCTTTTGTTATGCTAATCCGAGCTGACATCACTCCGCATATCAAAGCCGAGGGGGCTGCATATAAGGCGGCTCCGGGGGCCGCCCCGCCAGAGCGGCCCCGGTCCCCGCGCAGCCCGGCCCGGGCGGAGGTAAGCGGGGACCGCAGGGGGTGCGAGCACCGCCGGGAGAGGTAGGAAGGGGACAGCGGCTCGGGGGAGCCCCTCGAAACGCCGGAGGTGCGGGGCTGGCCAAGAATATGGGTTTGCGAGGCGTGGCAAGAATTCCAGAGAGGGGATGCATCCCGGAGGATGCATGGGAGGAGGAAGATGCCGGGGGGTTCCTCGGAGAGCGGATTCTTAGAGGCTGCAAAGCAGACCGAGGAGGTGCCAGGGAGAGAGGCGGCTTGGAAACTGCAAGGGAGAAGGGAGACCCGGAGGATTGCAAGGAAAAGGGAAGCCCAGGAGGATGCATGGGGCAGGGAGAACGGAGGGAATGCAAGGGAGAGGGGAGGCTTGGAGACTACAAGGGAAAGGGGATACCAGGGGAATGCAGGGAAGGAGGAGACTCGGAGGCTGAATTAAGAGACCTGAGACCCGACGAGGGGAAGTATGAGTGCAGGAGAGAGGGGAGGACCCACGGGAGAAGAAGACTCAGAGGGTGGAGAGAGCCGTGCACGATGAGCTGCAGGGGAGAGGAGACACCCAAGAGTTGGAACGGAGGCTGGAGACCCAGGCTTGGAGCTGCAAATGTGCAGGGCAATGCAAGGAGCTGCAGAGGAAAGATGAGTCCGGGAGGCTGCAGGGTGGTGGGGACACCCAGGGGCTGCAGGGGAGAAGGAAGATCCAGAAGGCAGCAAGGGCAGCTGGAATCAGCTCCACCACCCTCTATTCCTTTTCTCTGCTCCCACTCCTTACTGCAGGTCATCTGGGGATGTGCTACCCCTAAAGCAGGCTACTCTGCTCCTGGAGAGCTGCAGGCTGGCAGCAGTCAGGTGGATGTCTTTGTTTCCTGGATGGGAAAACTGGAAAAATGTGAACTCACAGGTTTATGCACAGTTAAAATTGCCTGTTCCCATCCCTGAGTCCAGAGTCTTTGAGGTGTCTGATGGGAATGTTTTCTGTGTGCCAGAGTGGGGCTGGCTGCAAACAGCCTTGAGGTGAAGAGCAAAGACAGCTCTGAGTTAAAAACAGCTCCTGTTTTTAGGAATCCACAGGCCACTTGCTGTTGGTTTGATCAGTGACCCGGAGCTCACTAGAGCTGTAAACATCACAGCTGCCCCAAACTGCTTACCGTCCTCTTGCAAATTGCTCTTGCAAATGTAATCTGTGCTGGACTGAGTGGAAAAAGGCATTATTACCTCTCCAAATAAAAGGGATGCAATTGCATGCAAAGCTCACAGTTCTTTGGGTAGGCATGGGGGAATTAGATAGTTTCTCTTTCTCTCCAGGGGTTGAAAAAACCCTTTTCTGTGACTTTTTCAAGATGGGGGCAGGGGGGGGAAGTAGAGAATGGTGTTGGCTGGTCATGTTTAGTGAGAGCTTTTTAGACCATCTGAGACATTTTACCCTCAATTCTTGTGTTGTCCAGCAGTTCACAGGAGTGAGATAAGGGGTCTGAAATATCTAAACAGACACTGAAAGGCATGGACAGGATTAAGTGTTGAAGGTTTCCAGTATGCTTGTAGAGCGGTGGGAAGAAAAGGGCTCACAAAGATTTAAAGATACAGAAATACTCTGAAACAAGAAGCACGTATTCCTGGATGCTCGTGGGAGCACTGCTTTCAAGGGATGCATCAAACCCAAATCCAAGTGGGCATTAAAGAAAAACAATCCATGGCAATGAAATCCTGCCTCCCTTGTAGGCAGTCAGTTTTGTCTCGGACTTCAAGGGAGCCAGGAACTCGCCCCTAGAGGTTATTAAAATCCTTTGTAATAACAGCACTTCTCTAGTAACCCTTTACATCAGGCGCTGGGGTTTGGATAGCCAAAAAGCAGCCTGAATAGAAAAATATGCTGCAGATGGCAGAGAAAACACTCAGAAATATTCATTACCCCAACCCAATTGCTCCCCAAATGGGAATATTTAGGCAGAAAGCTGCATCTGGGCAAATCCAGAGCTGGGGATCAGGTAGGATACCCTTTTTCCAGGGTAAGAGGTTTCCCAAAGTGAAGCTGACTGCTCCAGCCATTTCCTGTCCCTTCCCAAACCCCCTTGAGGGGGTATATGTGGGGAGATGCACAGGTACAGTTTGGGTATGCCAGTGTGCTGTCTTGTGAGACTCCAAAGATGCAAAGTGATGGGCAAATTTTTCTCATGGGATGGGAAACCACTGCAAAGAACACAAAAAGCAGCCCATACCAGTGTCTGAAGTGAATAACTGAAGGGAAACCCATTTACTGCTATTAATACTGCTGCTAAAATAAGCAAGCCATGCCCTGGAGACAGAGAGGACCCCTCTAAGGATTTAAGTCCTGCACCTGGTTTGTTTATCTGTTTGGCCTGAAGAAGGAAAAAAGCAACCAAAAGAAAAGAGGTGTGGGGGTATCCTTGAGAGCTTTTTTGTCTCCTCTGGGCTGTTCCCTGGAGACAGAAATGGGATTTTATGTTTACAAAGTTGCAGCCTTTTCCCTGAGCTCCAGGTGCCAAGGACATGGAAGAAGTGAGAGGCAGAGTTAATGAGGTGAGAAGAAAAGCAAAAGGTAAAGAGTAAAACACATTTATTGTAACAGATCAGAGAGAAACATCTGCAGGGCAAGGGCACCTGCATTAAGTGGGAAATGCAGTTTTCATTATTTGTCTTCTCTGCAGAAAAAGAGAGAGGAAAAAGAAATCTGGAGAGAGGAAAGGGAGAGATGAATAGCTAACGATTTGGGCTAATCTAAAGATCTTTTCTTTCTTCTCCCTGAGCAATTGCACAAACTTTTTGGAGAGGAGAAGAAAAAAAAAAAGCCCCACTAAAGTGAAGCAGCGAATGAAGTCTTGCCATGTGCAGGGTTAAATGGAAACACACAATCAGACCATAACTCTGTGTAATTCAACCCATACGGCTTGTCTGCCTGTTGACTCGAAAGGTTGTGTCAAGGCTTGGCAAGGGAGGGGACTGAGAAGGGATAATCCAAACCTTTTCATGATTCATAAACCACTGCTTTGCAATTTGGATAATAGATTTCTCTCTTGCAGTGACTCAATAAACTTCAGTTAACCGTAGCTCAGGCTCTTTCTCTCTCTCCTTTTAGGTTGTTCATCTCCAAGAACGAGCAGTACCCAAACGGAAGGAAAATACATTGCACAAAATATTAAGAAAACTCCTTTTTTTTTTAAAAAAAAAATCTTTGGAGAAGCTGATTTCTTTTGGCTAGCTGGAGAAAGTGGAGAAAATGAAGCCAAATCTGCGATTTTTCTTAGCTGGTTTTCTGTTGTTCATTCTGCAGACAGGGCTTTGCTATGGGATAAAATGGATGTAAGTACCTGGGTCAATCTCTGCATTTTTAATGTTTTTGTAGGAATTGCTGGTCTCTTACCTGTTTGTACAACTACTGCTTGAGGCATGCTGTAAAGCTGTTTAAAGAGCAGCAAGCACTGCAGTTCTCAGGCATTGATTGATTTGAAGTGTATGTACTAGAGGCTTATGCTAACAATGTCTCCATCTTCTTTCTAAAATATGCATGATTTAGGCTCATTTGGGTTTTTTTCTCCTCATTGATACCAAGGGAAAGGCACACACTTGAATGCTCACATGAGCCACTTAATGAAGTTTCTAGCATTAGCTCCTGCTATGCTGGGAAACTCTCTCACTACAACCACTGGTTGTGCTGAGTAGGAATTGAGAGCAGTGGGAATGGTAGCTGAGATTATGCTGCCCATCTCCAACCACAGGGGATGCTTGACAGATAACACGGGGTTTTTATACTTTTTATACTTTTAACCTTTGGATTTTGTGAAAGGTGTTAAAAATGAGGTGGGGGGTGGGAGGAGGATGAAGAAATACCAGGGACTGCAGTCAAGTCAGGACTGAGCTTCCTTGGAGATAATGTCACTGAAAAGTGAAAATATCACTATCTCATTTCTTTGATTAAGCAAGCAATCAGTTGCTTGCTGCAAAATAAACAAACAGGCCACTCCAATGCCAATCTGGTTTCATGCCTTGATAAGTGATCTGTGTTTTCTACTTGGGTTTGGAGCTGGGCACAAAATAAATAAGGGAATATGGGTTTGCCTCAAATCTTTGGCAGGGAGCTGCTAGAGATGACATATCTGCCTTTCATAAAGAGAAGCATAGTGAATCTCTCCATAGGATGTTTAAATGCACATAGTCAGGTGGGAGGAATAGTCACCTGCTTTAGGGAATCTTTCAAAGTAACATGCTTGCCTATGGCAGGAAGGTAGGAACAAGGTGATTTTTAAGGTTCCTTCCAACCTAAACCATTCTATAATTTTTCATTTGCTGTCTCCATACTCTAAGGACCATCTTGGAAGTAGAGGAGAGTAAGGATCTGGTGTGCTTTTCACTGTGTTGGCTTTACACCTTACAGTATTCAGCAGAGCTCAATTACACAACCCGGCTCTTTCTGTCCACCAGCTTCCTCCAGTACTTAAGCTCTCAGCTCTGCCTATATCCAGCACCAGGAAAGGCAGGCATCTCCTTTCTACAGGACATTTAGCAACATGTCCATGAGACTCCTTAACATTTATTTCCATGCAGCACAGAAATAAAGCTGTTTCGTGGCACCCTGATTCAGCAGGGCTTTTATGTGTGGAACCATCACTGACTGGAGGGACTTGACCATATGCTTGGCATTGGTGTCCCACTTAGGCAAGATGCTTAATCACGAGTGAAGGGCTTGGGTTCCTCTGAAGGGCAGGGGTGAGATGAGCTCTGGAGGGAACCTGATAGTATGGTGACAAGCCATAGACATGAAAAAATGCTGGGAGGCAGGGCAAAGTCCCTAATAGCTTTGCTATCAAAAGCAGCCTTTTGGCTGCTACGTGATTAAGCTGCAAGGGTTGCTTTCAGGGATGAGTGGGGTGAGAAGCAGTTGGAGGCAAGACACCACAGTTGCTGCTCCTCCTCTTCCCAGCAGACATATCCCTCCTATCAAAAAGTGAGTGGAAAAGATGAAAGCTGGGATTAAAGTGGTATTTGAAGCATGAACAGCATGCAGATGCACCACTGAGCTCCTCTCACACCTGTTTAAAATCTGGCAGAGACCTGCACTCCCTGTCCACAGCACTTTGCAACTGGGATGCTGGTAGCTGGGATTTCACAAAATTATGCTTGGTTTTTCTTTCATTTGCTTTTTCTTCTCATTTCCTTACCCTTATTTTCTTATGGAAACACAGGCTAATTTTCCCCACTCCCCATCACTCTCTTTTCTTGGGGCTCAGGGACTGTCCTTAGAAATTGCATGGTAAGTTCTTGGCAAACAGAGTAACAAATACTGAGTAATACCTCAGACCTGCTCATCCCAGCCCTGGACTCATATTCTGGGTGCCATACAATTGAAATCTGCTCCTTCCTCCTCTTGCTTATGAACAGAGAGGTGGGGAAAAAAGACGGGATGAAGAAGGAGGAAAGTATTATGTGATGTTTTCAGTTGTGGGCTTTTCTCAGCAGTCTGCCCGCTGCATCATTTTTGTAAGCACGGTGCCAGAGGCAAGCTTCAAAGAGGATTTGGGAGTAGAAGAGAGAGATAAGGAGGTGGGTTTCACCAGCCTGGAGATGAGGGAGTGACTGATATGAAAGGTGATAGGAAATTTAATTTTGATTCAGGGCGTGATGTAATTGCAGGGGGAGGGGAAGAAGAAAAACACAATTTGCAGCCATTTAGGACTTCTCAGTAACACAAATATGCACTGAAAATTAGTAAAAGCAGAGAGAAGGTTAAAAAAAGGAATTATTCATTTTATTTTACTAGCTTATTTTTATGAGTTCTGTGGTCCAGATTCCCCATTGCTGGAAGTTGGTGCTGAGCCCCACCAAACATGGTGTGTTGACAGTCAGCATCCTGTATACGTGCTCTTGCTCTTGTATACATTTCTCTTGCTGGAGAAATTTCATATCTTGTGCTCTTCCATCTGAGCTCAGGGAGCTACTCAGGTGTAAACCCAGAGTATGGCTTCAGAGTATGGTCCCAGATCTTTGCAGGTTCAGGATGTCATGTAATGTCATGAAGATGGCAACCTTTCTCATCAGTGTATTCCCTGCATCTTATTTTTACAAACACTTTCCCATCCTTAGAACAAAGCAGGTATGTGGGAGGTTACAGCATTTTGTGGTGCTCAGTGTTGTTTTGTCACAGTGCCTGGGAAGGTGAGGCAGCCATTGGTTTCCATGAGAGATGTCTTAGGGCCAATGCATCTAGCAATTCTATCACCTTCCCCATCTGCTTTTGCAATCCATTTAGCTTTCCCAGGAGACTTTGGGTTTGACCAAGCAGGTGCTGGAGCGACTTGGGAAGAACTGAAAAACAGATGAGCACTAGAGGGAGCTGTAGCCAGATGTGCATGCCCCAAAGGTCTGCAGATGTTGGGATATCCAGGCACCGAGTAGCTTCTGAGGCACATCTGCCTCCACAGGGGTTGGAATGTCCCCTTCAATGTGGTTGTAAATAAGCCAAACACAGCAAGAGACTTGGTTATTGGAGGTGGTGGGGGTTGGTTGTTTTTGTTTGTTTGGGTGTTTTGGTTTTTTGGGGTTTTTTTATGGCTTGCAGAATATGCCCAAGACAGCAAGTGCTGGCATTAGGAATACCATAATTTTTAGGTGGGGCTTGGTCACTTTGGAAAGTCTCTGCCTGTCCCTGTTGTGGTGACCCAATCATGTCTCGTGCTCTGGAGCAATCCCCAGCTGAGCCCCATTCCCAAATATTGCTGCACAATTCCTATGGTTAAATTGCAGCCCTTCAGAAGCAAAAGGTAGCTTAACCACACCTTTTGGTGAACACAGGATGTCCTCCAGCCCACCAACCTTGAGCAGCCCTTCTGCAGCCAGCAAAAAGCAGGGAGAAAATGGAAATATTTTGTGCTTCCTGGCAGCTCCCTCTTCTCTCCTTCAATCAGTAGTGAGAGGGAGCTGGGACTTGGAGACACGGGCGCCTGTGAGGAGACTGTCTGCCTGGCAAGGGCTGCTAGATGAGCTGCTGTGAAAGAACTGCAGGATGGGGATGGCAGGAGGGGAGTAGGCTAGGACTGAGGAAAGGGGGGTACTGTGTCTTTGAAATTTGCTCTTCATTCCATAGGCAGCTCAGGAAAAGTTGACAAAACTCCATGGCCTTCCTCAGCACTCAGTGAGCCAGCTCACTGCTGGCATTGACTTCAGTCAAGCTTGGGCTTGAAGTCAACAGCCTTGTGCCCACTACTGCCAACACTGAATTTGGCACCGTATCTGAAAACAGCTCTTATTTTAAGCTTTTAGTTCAGGGTTGGTTTCCCTCCACACACACTTCTCTCCATCCTCTTTCTTTCTTTCTTTCTCTCTCTCTCTCTCTCTCTCTCTCTCTCTCTCTCTCTCTCTCTCTCTCTCTCTCTCTCTCTCTCTCTCTCTCTCTCTCTCTCTCTCTCTCTCTCTCTCTCTCTCTCTCTCTCTCTCTCTCTCTCTCTCTCTCTCTCTCTCTCTCTCTCTCTCTCTCTCTCTCTCTCTCTCTCTCTCTCTCTCTCTCTCTCTCTCTCTCTCTCTCTCTCTCTCTCTCTCTCTCTCTCTCTTTCTCTCTTTCTTTCTCTTTTCTTTTCTTTTCTTTCTGTTGTTGTTGTTGTTTTAAACCACATAAATCCTACTTCTCTGTTTGAAAAGCCCTTGCAGAACCAGGGGAAGCATTTACCAGGGGATGTGGTGTCTTTCCCAGGACTTGTGGTGCCCAGACTGGAACTGATGCAGGGCAGGGTGGCAGGGGCATGGGCTGCCTCTGACTACCAGGAGCTTAGACAGGGTTACTGTCACATCCCTGCAAGCCTTTTCCAGATGAAAACCTGAGGCTCCTGCAGATTAAAAACCTTCAGTGAGATCAAATATAAAAAGAACCCTTAATCTCTGCCTCTATTAACATTTACCACACACTTCACTCTCCACAGCCATGTAATTTTGTCTAAACATTTTTGTGTCACTGACATCCCTGCAAGATTAAGGGGTTTAGGAATAGGCATTAAAAAGAATGCCTTTTCAGAAAGCACAGCTGGTAATTTGGAGTAGAAGTTCATGGTTTCACCAGCAGTCCCTTTGTGAGACTTTCTCAGATCATGTCACAGAAGGGAGGGTGGGGACATGCCTCCAGAGAGAAGATTCTTCCACCCTTCAAGGGTGTTTTAAAGGACACCGATGCTTTGCTGCTCAGTTAAAAGGGGTTTTCTCCCTTTGACTTGACCAGGAGCAGTGTCCTACTCACAGAGTACCTTGTAAACCAAGTAATGTATGACTTTCATTGATATCTGCTGAGATCTGAAGGTGCTTCTTCCTAACCTGCAGTTCCTATTAATAGTCCTCTCATGGGGCCCAGACATGTAGGAATGGGCCCATACCTCTCAAAGGACCTAACACTGCAGAGTATTAATGTTTTCAAATGAATTTAATAACTGCCTGAGATAATTAAAAGAGTAAACAAATGTCATGCTCCATCTATGCATATTTCCTCTGTAATTATGTTCATAGTTTTCTGTCGGTATCCAGAACTTAAATTGAAAGACCTGCTGTGTTATATATAGATCAGGAGATGTTTCTTTTAGGCCTTGTTAATTTAAAGGGATGAATTAATACGTGTATTTTAAAAAAAACCCTGAAACAACCACCCCTTGGTAGTCTGGAGAATGAAGGATGATGGGGCAGGAGAATTAAGTGAGAAGAGCACAATGTTATCAGGAAGAAACTGTAAAAAACAGCATTTCCAGGGTGAAAGCAGGTAAAATCCCTTTTTCATATGAAGGGTGTGAGTCCACAGAAAGATGTTTGTCAGGGGTTTTTTTTTTCCCCAGGTTGAGGAGTGAAGGATGTTCTCCTAATCATGCCCTTGAGGGCTGGATTTTCAGGCTGGCTATGCCCCATTGGCTCCAGTTTCCCTCCCAGTGCTGGTGATCAGTGGTGACTGGGTGAAGATAGGCCAGAGACCCACCACCAAATCCTACCATGGACCAGTCTCTCCTGGGGGGAGTTTTTCTTTCCACAAATGGATATTGTTTCCCAATAATGTCATTGCAGGCAGTGGGTATCTGTCCCCTGATGCTGCCAGAATTTAGGAAGCAGGGGGAGGTGGTGCATTTCCACTGGGAGGGCTTAGAGTGGTATGGGGTGGAGAAGATATTCCTAAATGTAGAGACTGGGCAAAGCTAGGTTGTCAGGGCATGGACTAGATGACCTAATAGGCCTCTCACATTCCTGATCTGTGATTTATAAATGCACTTGTCAGTCTCAGCAAGTGACTACAGTAACTAAGTTTTCTTTTCCATCTCCATTACCTTTTAATTTTTCCTCCTGACACTTGGAGATGTTTCCAGTTATAAGTTCTCATAAGCAAAGACATGAAGTTCAGGCCGGGGAGATGCTCAGAAAACTCCTTCCTCCATCCGGCAGTTTTATTCTTGGTAGACTTCCTGGAGCTCATCTCATTCTATGAGAAACAGCCATTGCTGCCATTTACTGACTTCTCACCAATCGAAAGGTATTTTCTCTCTTCCACGAAGTAAATGTTGGGTTTTTTTTGTTGCATTATAAAACTGCTTCCCTAATGGTGATCACTTCAAGCCATTTATAATAATACAGTCTCATTGCATTACATTCCATTTTTTCACACTGAGGATGAGTTTTAGTCTGAATTCTGCTTTCATCCCTACCTGTAGGTGGTTATTTGTGACTTGTCTGTAATGGTGAGATGGAGGTACCTCAGTGTAGCCTTTCAGGTCCTTTCAAGAGGCTGAAGACCTGTGTAAAGGATCAGAAAATGTAGTGCAGGACCTAGGAGATATATGCATCCTTCTGGAGGGCCAGCTAAAACATTCCAAATGCCACCTGACATGTTTGATTAGAAAACTGAACTGCTGCCTCATAGTACAACCTCTCTCAGAGACTTAGAATGTTCCTCATTTGCCTGAAGCTCAGGCTGTGAAGTTCTCTCAATGCTCCTGCCACACCCTGCCTGCTTCCCTTGTTGGTGGGACATGCTATGCTGGAGTATTTATCATTTATACTGTAGTACTGATGAGCTGCTTTGGCCTCTTGCATGCTTTGTGTTTCAGCTTATTCCTGGGACTTGCTGATAGGCTTTCTGGGATAAGTTTTCACAGATTCCTGGTGTCAAATGCTAGGGGTTGGACATACCTCATTCAGCTCTGTGCTTATACCATTCAAATGTCTGTGTCGCTGCTCTGGGTTTCCTACACAGAACAGCAAATGAGCACTTCTAAGTCATGATGGTATCTTACCAAAGGTCTCCAAAGCACAAAAGGCCAACTACTTCCTAGATGTGGCTTTTTGATTTCTGTGAGCTAAAGAAGAATCCTAAGGACTACTGGGAGGTCCACACTGTAGAGGTTTGCAGTCAGGTGACAGTCATACTATTCAGAGACTCATGTCTCTACCTTCAAGGACATGATCTCTCTGAGATAACTGAACACCCAGTATATCACCAACAAGTTTTTTCTCCAACAACTCAGGTTCACTTCTAAGGCAGGATGAGTTGCCTTCTGGAGGGGCCCCTCTCCAAACAGGAACATTGCATGAACACCAGTGTATGTGGGACCAAGAGGAACTGCCGAGCAGAATTTCTGATGATTAAATCATAGAATAATTTAGGTTGGAAAAGACCTCTATGATCATTGAGTCCAACCAATAACTTAACACTGCCAAGCCCACCACCTTTTCCTTTCCCTTGAAATTCACTGTTGATGACTTCTGCTTGCAGTATGTTTAACAGACCTCTTAAATACGTGTATGAAGTATATATTTATATAGCTAGCCGAGTGGTGGTTTCCCTTCCAAGTTTGCCACCGATTATCTAGTGCCAGAAATGCCAAACTCCAGTCACATGGGAATTTGTCGGTGCAGGCTTATTCATCCCTAGTAAGGATTTAATACCTCCAGTTTTGGTTTGGGCTCAATTTTAGCTCTGTTTCCATCTCATTTGATTTCTGAAGAATGTGGATGTTACAGTAATAAAGTGAAATGCACCTCAAAATGTCTTTGCTAATAAGCCAAACTAACCAAGATGTCTTGGGATGAATCTGAAAGCCAACACATTTAACAAAGAGAGAAGGAAATGTGTTAAAATTGTGTTGCCAGGATCAGATGCCATCAGATTATTGATGCAGCCAGCTAGAAAAGTTGTTTTATGGGAATGAATAACTTTTATGACTACCCTAATAAAGCCATAAAAATACAAAGAGAGTTACACACCAGGCTTCTGCTGATCATTGCAAGTGCTCAGGGAAGAAGAACACAGACCTGTAAGATGCACGTCAGCATTTGTTGTTTTTTTTTTAACCTGGAAAAGTTGGCAATTGGACAGTTAGAAGAACCACCACCGTGGGATGTTGTTATTTTTTCTGTGATAGCATATATGCTGGTATTCATGGATCCCTTCTCAGATTTGACTGTGGTACTCTCTCTGCACATATTCCCACTGAGCTTTTGCGCTATGATTTTTGGAGACTAGAGAAACAGACTTATCTATGTGCAACAGTGATTGAATCAGTGGAGGCCCTTGGCATTAACTCTAAGTGAAAGCATATGTTTTGCAAATTTGGTGATTTTCCCCTAGGCCTTGCAGGGGATTTTCTCCATAATTAATTACATGACATTTAGCATAATCCTTTGAGAGTGTGTGAGACAGATGCTGAATGCAAAATACTGATAACACCAACATTGCTTTTTTTTCCCCAAATGCCACAGTCTTGGAGGATCCAGATTTCTTTTATCATGGAACTGATGGGTCATTTTTCACTCTGTTGGGAGGTCTGTGCTCTTCATTCTTCAGCAAACAACCTTCCCCATAGGATTTACACATCCAGTCGACTTGACATATGCCCCTGAAGCTTTGTGCAGATTCCCCTCAATAACAGAGAGAATTGCACGCTGCTAAAGGGTGTTTCTTCCCACCTTCCTTAAATGCCTACTTTATATGAGATAAATAACTCTTCATAGTTGCTCATTTTCTCACCAGCTTTTTCTAGGCACCTATTTACAGAAAGCTTTAATTAAGTCAGGTAAGCATAGGCAACTAGAATGTGTTTTAATGCTTTTTTGCATGTGCTTGTCTCCTCAGAGCTCTATCCAAGACTCCTTTGGCTTTGGCTCTGAATCAAACACAGCACTGCAAGCAGCTTGAAGGCTTGGTGGCTTCTCAGGTGCAGCTGTGCCGCAGCAACCTGGAGCTAATGCAGACCATTATTCAGGCAGCACAGGAAGTGATAAAGACCTGCCGTAAAACCTTTTCAGACATGCGGTGGAACTGCTCTTCAATAGACCTGGCTCCTAACTACCTGCTGGACTTAGAGAGAGGTAAACAGCACTGCTGGCTCAGCTGGGACTCCAGTCCCAACTGAGCGTTTGTGTGTGTGTGTGTGTGTGTATGTGCTGGAGACAAGAAGGGTCTTGCTCCTGGGAGGCCATGGAGGGCCTACAAAGCCTACTTGTCCTGTTCTCTGAGACCACATTCATTAGAGTGCCAGTCATGCCCAGAGGCTCTTGGGTGCAAGACCTGGTCTACAACAACTCTTACAAGGCAGACCACCATTCTGGCCAGCTCATCCCACTGGGAGTCATGGGACGAGCACAGGAGTGAAAGGAGGCAGAGAGTCCACAGAAGGGCTTATGTACATGCTCCAAGAGCAAATCACACACAATGAAAAAGATGCCTAAATCCATGTGAATTCTTGCCTCCCTGGGATGTTGTCTTATGTTGAAGAGTTCACTTAGGAGATGTGCTCCAAACTAGTGGTGCCATGGGACATCTCAGCTGGAGTGAGTTGGTGTGTTAGCTGCTCTGTTGGACACAGACTGTGTGAGTCTCTTTTTGGGGAACATCTATATGGCCCAGGAGGCTGAGCTGGAGTTCTTGTCTCTTTCAGGCACAAGGGAGTCAGCATTTGTGTATGCCCTCTCTGCTGCTGCCATCAGCCACACCATTGCCAGAGCCTGCACCACCGGGGACCTCCCTGGCTGTTCCTGTGGTCCCATCCCAGGTGAGACACCTGGACCTGGGTATCGATGGGGAGGATGTGCAGACAACCTCAACTATGGTCTTATCATGGGGTCCAAATTTTCAGATGCTCCCATGAAGATGAAAAAATCAGGATCACAAGCCAATAAACTGATGCATCTGCACAACAGTGAAGTAGGGAGACAGGTAACAAATTCACAAGAGTTATTGTACTTGTACAATCATCTGTAGCGTTGATCACTCGGTGAGGGTCAGTGTCTCTATCAGCTAGCAAAAGGAGCACATTTCTCCCAGATTGTTCCGAACTCCTTTGGCGTGCTGAAAATGGTGGCTGAATAACTCACTCCGTGACTCAGGAAGTCCCAAATGCTATTACCAGCCCTGTTTAACCATGAGTAGGATGTCTCATTGCCACCTGTTGCACAGCCAAGGTTGGCTCTGGCTTGCCTACCCCAGGAGGTGTGGTGGGGGTGGGTCCCATCGTGCTCTGCCTAGGGCATTGCGTGGGTGAAGTGCTGTGTAAATGTGGAGGATTATCATCTGCCAGATGCATCCAGCAGCAGTTGCCTCCAGCTGTCCCTGCAGCCAGGAGAGAGGATTATTTTTTTCTTTTAAACTGCTATGCTAGTGATTACTCTCGTATCTGGCACAAGCTGCTTTTAACAGCTTGAGTCCATTGGAGGGATAATATTTACCATGTGCAGTGCCTGGTGTGCACTGATGTGCAAATTCCTATAGCAGCCCTCCATGAAATGGAAGAAATGGATTGGGGGAGGGGAAGGGCTATAAAACTGACCTCTGCACCCATCTCTGGAGTTCCAGTGGTTCCATAGACAGCTCCTGTTGCACAGCTTCATCCTTCCAAGCATGTCTGTGCAGACAAACCTGGAATATGCTGAGCTCATTGGGAGATGCCGTGTAGCTACAGGCTGAGTCCACCTTTGCAGAGCACAACCATGCTGAAGTTTCCCTCCCTGGCTCTTTTTCTTTCTACTCTTCCCACACTATTTGGTTTGTTTGCTTGGGATTTGGGTTTTATTTTATTTTATTTTATTTTATTTTATTTTATTTTAGTAATGTGTTGAGTTTCTGTTTCAATTGCAAAGGGCAAATTCTTGTTTGGGACATTGCGTTACCATGACTGGTGCATTCAGCCCTTCCTGGCATCATCCTGCCATGTCCCACTGAAATGAGAATAGTGCAGAATCAAAATAAAAGGCTATTTTGGCCTTATGACAAGAAGAAAGGGTGGGTGAGAGTGCACTGAATTCAACAAAGCCATGACATCTCTCTTACCAAAGCCCAAAGCTGCTGGATGTTGAAATTGATTTAATTATCTATTTATGGAATGCTTTGATATTCATCTCCTTAGGAATTTAGAGGGTGGAAATGCAGCCCAATATAGATATCTGATCAAAATTCAAAATACTCTTCTATCTTCTGGCTGCAAAGGAGCCCTTATAAAAGTAGTCCTGGACTGATAGCAATCATCAAAGGGCCGTAGGATCTCATTCGCTTTGCAAAGTAGCTACTCTAGACTGCCTGTGCAGAAATGAGAACAGCAGTACTTTTCAATAGCACTTTCTCCTAAGGAAGTACCTTCATTAGCAAGCCTGTGGGATGTTTGGCTGTAAGACAAGGGCGTTTCCTAACTCCTGCATTCCTTTTTGCAGGTCTTGAAAGCCTCTCTTGAAATGAAATGTAAGTGCCATGGAGTTTCTGGGTCATGCTCTATCAAGACCTGTTGGAAAGGCCTTCAAGAACTGCGAGACATTGCATTGGACCTCAAAACCAAATATTTATCTGCCACCAAAGTTGTTCACCGGCCCATGGGCACACGCAAATACCTTGTGCCGAAGGATATTGATATCAGGCCAGTTAAAGAGACAGAGCTGATTTACCTGCAGAGCTCACCCGATTTCTGCATGAAGAATGAAAAAGTGGGGTCACATGGGACCCAGGACAGGTGAGGTCCTCTGCAGTGGGTGCTCATTGTGCTCTGACCCCAAAGAGGAAAGGGCAAGAGGGGAACATGTATGAAAAAGGGGCAATCGAGGAGGAGGTGACATATACACACAGGTAAAGCACATCTCTAACATACAGTATGATTTACCAATGCCTAACCCTGTTAATGATGGCTGTAGCCAAGACAGAGCTTGCTGACACGTTTTCCATTACACAGTCAGGCATAAGGTACATATCAAAATTCCCCGGGCAGCTCACCTCCACAGGAACTTGTAAGGATCAAGCAGCTGCTTTATGCTGTGTTGAGTCTCCATCATTTCTTGTAGTCACTGGTGATTAGAAGAGCTGTTACTCTAAGGCTCCCCTAAGGAGGCAAAAGCTGGTTAGAACCAGCATTCCTAGATTGCCCTAAAAACCCCTAAAACTACAAAAGTCTTTTTTTTTTTTTCTTCCACTGCATATTAACGGTCCAGGTGTGTTTGTATTGCTTGTGACTCTGCAGAGGAATTTCTTTATTGCATTAATATTAGGGATTTAAGGTCATTATGGTCAAGCCCAGCCTCCACTGGGCAGCATACTGTCCCCTTTTACAGGCAACAGACATGCCTTTCTCTTCCCACCCATCTGTTTAATTTCCTCCAAGACAAACTAATTCAACATTTCAACAATCTGGGCATCTCTAGGTGGGCTGACCCATCCACACCCAAAAAAGTGTGTGTTTCCAGTACTTTCCTAATTTTTGTAAGGTGGCTGGAATGGCTGGATTTCTATCTCTCTATTTAGTTGCTATCTTGCTGACTTTCCTTAGATAGTTCTCATAATTCTTCTTTGCTCTTTCTGTTATTTCACAATGGAGGCTCAGGCAAGTGGCAAGGAGTATGTGCCTGGCCTTTTTTGGGATGCCTTCTTTTTAATGTAGTGGATGTAGTGGTATTTGGACCATTATGGTTCAACAGGGAGAAGATTTTGCTGAAATGAAAGGATCCAAATGCAGACAAGATAAACAATATATGCTTGTGGGGATGTGGCAGCTGGAGACATGGATTAGTGATGGGCTTGCCAGTGCTGTGGACTTGATGATTTTAGAGAGTTTTTAACAGCCTAAATGATTCTGTGATTCTACATCAGCATTTAACTGGTGGAGCTGATCAGTAGATAAGACAGCTGAGTGAGACAAGACTGTCTTTTTCGTCCCCTGATGTTTTATGACAGTTAATGTCCTGCATCCTCTGACATCAATGGCTGTACTGCTCTACAACAGCACTTATCTGACAGCTCTGTGGTGGGAACACTAGGCTGACCTTTATCGCCAGTTCAGCAGCAGAGCATTAATTATCAAGTGAAGATGTTTATGAGTCACTGAGAATAGCATGGGAAAAGCATGTATTGAAACTGATTTCTGAAGGAAAGTGTCATCTGAGTGGAAGTGAAGTTTTGTGGATTTGTATGGATTTTGACATATTTGTGCCTTGAAAAAGACCTCTTTGTTGTGCCTTTCTGTTTTGCAAGGAAAAAAATTGGTCAAGATTATTTGGAAATTAGTTTTATAGGAATTGCATTAAATAACAGGTTGTGTCAAAACAAAGTTGAATTCATTACAGATTTGCCAAGTAAAACATTTTCCATGAGCTGAAATCCTTTCTAGGAACAGGGAGGTGTGACTTTGCTATCTAATCCTATTTTACAGCAGATTTCAACTTTTTATCCCAACTAGGGATGAAAAATATGTCAAGGTCCTGAATGAATTTTTTTTTCTCCTTCTGAGGAAAGGAAAATGTGTATTGCAGGCATTCATTTATCCTGAGCTGGATGACAGCCATGATTGTGAACCTGCCAGCCAGGGGTCCACAGGAAGTGAGATCGAGTGAGGATTTAGAAGACCAAGATATTAAGGCAGGAGGGGATGACTTTCAAAAGGAGCTTATCAAAAAATACTCCTCATTCTCAGATATGGAAGATGGTGCTGGCCATGGGAGGGAAGGAGTGTGAGATAGTCCTGTGCTGAGCTTCAGGCATCACTCAGGCCAAGTTTTAAGGTCATGTGTATTTGGGCTTCTTTTCATTACAGTCCATCTGCAGGCTCTTGAGAAGATGCCTGGTGTCTCAAAATTGGCATGTGTAATACAAGCCATAGCAACTCCTTTCCTGAACTAAATTGCTAAAGGAAATAACTGTAAAATACACACAGTGTGAGTGAAGATTGGTCCATGCTGCTGGGGGGAGGAGAGAAAGGGAGAGGATCTTTCCTAGCCTCCTCCTCCCATGGATGCCTTTTTCTCTTTGCAATTTTTCTCTCATGAAGAAGGTGTCTAAATGCATTTTAAATGTGGTGGCTCTGTTCCAGCCTGCCGTAGGGCTGCAGAGATAATGCCCAGTGACAGGGATAAGGCAGAAGGAGTACAAAAGGAATGCTTTTGGAGAGAGAGGGCATGGCAAAATGTGGTTCATGCTTACTCCAGAAAGATGTAAAAATGTTCACATGGGAATAGCTCAAACATTTAATGAGTCATGTCCTGAAGGCATTTGAATATTTTATCTCTATGCACATCAAAATTTTCTGGAGGTAGATCCCGCTGTTTCCAAGTAGTCTAGTTTTTAAAGCCAGTCATGACAGGGAAGTCAAAAAGGGTGTGGGGTTTTTTGTTGTTGTTGTGGTCTCTCATTTGGTCTACTTTCTCTTCAACCACCTTCCCATTTCCTTTCTGGCCTTTTTCTGAGTGCAGAGGTCAGTCCATGCCTGGGCTGTTACAGTGTAGGCCACTATGGTCACAGCGCAGGAGACTTTGATCTGGGCATCATCAGTATTTTCCAGCCCTGGTTTCTGCTTCCAAAGGGATTCAGAGGGGGGAATATGCCATTAACACACCCTTTTCCTGTTCCTTGATTAAAATATTCATATTGATGCATTTGTGACAAAAATTGAGCAGTTTTACAGCCTATCCAGGGAAAGTCCTTTTCCTCCTCCCTCTCTCCAAGGTCTGGTTCTTGCTCATAGCATGCTGGAAACAGGACAGAGGTTGATGGTAAAGTTACAACACCTTAAATATGCTGGATTTTGCTGTATGCTGCAGGAAACAATCCTGCACTGCCAGGTGGGTGGAAGGGATAATCTAATTGGTGATCCTTTTCTAATGTGAGGGATCATATTATGTAGACTTATTGTGCACTTTTCAGCCAGGAAATGGAATTACTTTGTAGATGAACCATATGAAAATCCACTCAAAAAATGAGCCCCCAGTTAATCAAAAGCCTTTTAGAGTCTTTCCTCAAAGGATTCCAAAGCTTTCTTCAGAACAAGCCTGAAACATTTTCCAAGACACTTTGGACTTTCTTAGCTTGTTGAAATTTAGAAATGGTTTGGAAATCTGCATGCCTCCAAGTGCTCAGGGTATATCCAGATTTCAAAGCCAGGGAATGAATCTCAGACCTGAGGATTGAGACCTCTTTGAAGGGCTAAAAAGCTGATTAAAGATCTGATTTTTGCAACCAGTATCCAAGTCTCCTGCAAACAAGACTTACTGCCACATTGACTCCAGCCAAACTCTGTGTGCCCACATACCACCACCATGCTTTCACAACCAATTAAAAATGGTCTGGAGAAAAGTCTAAAGAAGCGATAAACTGCAAGTAAAACTTTCAATACAACAAATCCACTAGTGGGAAAAAATGTAAATATTCCCCTTCTCAGAGATTTCTTGGACAAAAGCACTTTTTCATCTTTTAACAAAGTAGTTCAGTTGCTCCTGCTAAAAAAATCACTACCAGCTTGGAGTAAATGAAAAATAATGGCAGATTATAAAAGTGAGATCTCTTGTGTGAGAAAAGAAGCAAAAATATGAATCTTCCTTATAAGTGGGGTGCAATATATCATGTTTCAAAGGCTTTTTAAGACTCCCTAATGAATCCAATGACAGGTAAATTCTGCCATGCATGAAGCCTTGCAGAGATAACAGAGCCGTTTATTAGTGATCTTTCCCAGGGCAGTCATGGAATCAAGCTGAATGTGGGAAGAAGCTCTCTTAGGCTGCAGAAATCAGGCTGCAACAATGTGCTGCAGGCCCCTTCGGTTGATCAGCCACCACTTCTCAGTTGACTCACTGTGGCCACTGTGGAAGGAATGTGGCCACTCTCTGGTGGCTGCTCCTTGCTCACAGATCCTTTCTTTACTGCAATATCAAACATTAGTCACAAATGTCTTAGGCTGGTATGCTTTCTTGGATTGAACATACATGAAGTTGGCTGAGCATGCATCTGCTGCTCAGTTTTCAGTGTTCAGTGGCAGCCTTTGATACCACTTCTTTCCTGCTATCCCAAGAATATGCTTTCTATTGTGTGATAATGTGGAGATTGTTCAACCTGTGGAAGAGAAGGCTCTGGAGACCTTAAAGCCCCTTCCAATACCTAAAGGGGCTCCAAGAGAGCTGGAGTGGGACTTTGGACAAGTGCCTGGAGTGACAGGACAAGAGGGAATGGCTTCCCACTGCTAGGGAACAAGGTTAGATGGGATATTGAGAAAAAAATCTTCCCTGTGAGGATGTTCACTGGGATAGGTTGTTTAAAGAAGTTATGGCTGCCCCATCCCTGGAAGTGTTCCAGGCCATACTGGGTGGGGCTTGGGACAACCAGTGGAAAGTGTCCCTACCTATGGCATGGGGGTTGGAACAGGCTGATCTTGGACTACATTGCCCCCCTGTACTAAGCACTGGTGAGGCTGCACCCTGAGTACTGTGTTAGTGTGGTTCCTCTTACTCCAAGGCAGACATTGAGGTGCTGGAGTGTGTCCAGAGAAGGACTGTTTGAGGGGTCTGGAATATAAGTCTTATGAGGAGTGACTGAGAGTACTGGAGAAGAGTACATTGTTGAGTACTCAACATCGTTGAATCTGGAGAAGAGGAGGCTCAAAGGAGACCTTATCACACTCTACAACGCCCTGAAAGGAGATTGTAATCAGGCTGTGGTTGGTCTCTTCTCCCAGGATACCAGCAATAGGACAAAAGGAAAGGGCTTCAAGTTGTGCTGAGAGAGGTTCAGGTTCAAGATTAAAAAGATTTTCTTCAGTGATGGATTTGTTAAGCATTGAAACAGGCTGCATTGAAATACACAAGTGACAGGGAAGTCATCAGCCCTGGAAGTGTTTAAAAAATGAGTGAACAAGGCATTTTGTGATATGGTTTAGTGGACTTGGTGGTATTGAGTCCAGGGTTGGACTCCATGATCTTGGGGGTTATTCCTGACCTTAATAATTCTATTCTGTGATGCTATGATCTCCAAGGTTCCCTTCCAACCCAAACTACTCTGTGATTCTTTGTTTATGTAGGCAATGAAATTTTTAAGCAGAAGCACTCATATGTAGCTGGGGAAGAGTAGTAGTTATGGATAGACAACAACATTTAATGTTTGGTTTTTGTTACAGCTTCTTTTAGTTTCTGTTAGTGAGGGCACAGGATAAGATGAGCTCTGAGTAAGTAAGTAAGTGTTCAATGATAGTTGTTTTTGGAACAGTTATCAGATGTATTATCCTTTCTTTGATAAGAGCTGAAAAACTCTGAATAAGAAATAGCAAATAATGCTTTTGTGAGTGTCCCAGAAGAACCGGAGGAAATTTGCTCTAAATAAAGATGTCCTTGTACATAGCAGGAGGGCAGGTGGACTAGATGGCCTTTAAAGGTTCATTCCAACCCATTCTATGATTCTATGAAAGTCAGAAAAACATTAGCTTTTTGTTTCTCCCACCTTATTTGGGTGTTATTCCTTCTTTCCCAGGGCAACATGCTTGCATCTGGTGCCCATTTCAATAATTAGGCCAGCTGTGGTTTTTTTTGTTATCTTAGTTAATGTGTGGGAAAGATTGAATTCTTTCTACTTTGAGAGACTTTGATTTTGATTATAAAGTTTCCCAAACAGATTTGTGAATAATAAATTTATTTGTGAAAAGAATAATTTCACACAGTAAAATTGCAATGAATCCAGCTCTCTTAAGTATATCTAGTCCCTCTGCAACCAAATGGCGTTTCAGTTAGAGAAAATTGGGTCTGGGAATGATTTCCCATGGACCTTCGTCTTTTCAGGAGCAAGATTGAACTGACACCACCTAGGCTGTTACTGAAGACATTTCTCTACTCTGCTCTTAAAAGCAGTTTCCCTAAACAACCTGTTCCAGGATTTTACAATCCTCAGTGTTAGGCTTTTGTGAATTTGAAATTTAAACTAAATATAATCTAAAATAAAGCTAGTAATTTTTTGTCCTCTTTCCTTGGCATATAAAGAATATTTTTTCTCTCTCCTTCTTGCAATAATCTTTTGTAGAGGTTAAAAAACACCTCTTTAATTCTCTAAATCAGTTCCTTCATTGTTTTCTACTTTCTGAACTACACCTCTGGCTCCCCTGGGAACACTCCCACATTTAGCTGGATCTTTCTCAAAGTGTGTTGCTTACTTGGCATCTTAATCCACTGTCACAAAATGTCCTCAACTCCTTATTCCCTAGCATTATCCCCAAATTTTTAAGCTTACTCTCAACTCCTCATTAATAAAAATACAGGCTAGTTCCAGGATCTCTTTTGACATCTTCTCACTGACATATGCTATTGATAAATCTTTCTTGTATGGTTGTTTAATATCAGTCTCCAGTCATTCTTTGTGGATAAGAATGTAATTTAAAAGTCGGTAAGATTCTGCCCTCAAAATCCTATACGAGGCTGGGACCTTGATGTGTCTTAAGGAACGTCCATTGTGTTATATATATCCTGAGGGATTTGAATTATTTTTTCTCTTTCTTTCTTTTATATACTGCTGCATTACTTGACATTACTAGAACAAGGGGCACCAAAGAAATAAAAAGGAATTTAAAAGAGAAAAAGGATTTAAAAGAGAAAAAAAACTTTACAGATCAGTACTGTGTTCTGGGATTTGGGACTGCTGGAGTTCATGAAGGCAGATGGTTTCCCTGTGGTCAGAAAAGGCTGAGAGAATCACACAGCCAAGGGGATGAGAGCTCAATGAAGGAACATGCCTTCTATCATCCCTAAAGCAACAGCCCAGGTGCTGGCAGTGTATGAGGAAAAAAAGACTACAGAAAGTGCTCAGATTTATGTTTTACTCCTGCAACAGCATCTCCCTCATCCACTGGGAGATGCACTCGGCCAGGAAGGCAGCTGCTTGTGCCCCAGAATGACTTTTTTAATGTCCTCATAAAAAAAATCTTATTAATAGGACTGATGGAGTGAGGTTCCAGTGGGTATCTTGTCCCTGTCACCATATGTCGTAATCATGGGTGACAGTACAGAATTGGCCTCAATCTGCATCCCAAGTGCCAGCTGTACAACCAAAAAAGTGTGTATACTTCTATCTGCTGATGGGACATAGTAAATAGGGATTCACAATGAAGTTGTGTGACGTTGCTAAGTTGGACTTCATCAATCTTAGAGGTCTTTTCCAAGCGAAATAATGCTATTATCTCCCCCTAGCTTTTAAAATTAAAATCCCCTCTCTCCATCTGGGGGAAGACTCTTAGAGGTTCTGGGGTGTCCTTCACAACCTCTGCTGAGGAGCCTCCCCCATGATGAGGCTGTATGGTGTATTGCAGTGCTTCTGCAAATGAGGGCTGGGAAGGGGAGATTTTGGACAGGCATACTGAGTGGGATCTGTCCAGCCAACACTGCTGACCTCCTCCCTTCTTAAAGAAGAAAAAAGCACTGTGACAATGTGAAAGCCTGTTCTTGAGCCAGAACTTTGGCTGGAATTATGGCCGAAGCATAATTTCTCAACAGTCTTCCAAGTGCTTCTAGAGGTTACAGTGTTGTGTTACGATGCAATCGCCTGCCTTCATGTTTTCTCTCCAAAATTCAGGAGAAGGGCATTTCTCTGAGTTTCTGGAATTGTGCTGGACCAGGCCCAAAACAAATGAGATTGAACTTAACCCATCAGTGGGGAGCCTGGTGAGATCACAGCCATAGGCTCTGAAAGCCGATGTTCAGGGCAGCCTATGTGGGTAAACTCTGGTCTTTGGAGTTCTTTGTCTTCCCTCACTGGCTGAGAAACTACCTGCTTCATCTTGTTTAATGAAAAATGAATCTAATTCATATCCAGGCCTATGCTTTAAAACACAAAACAAAATCTCTGCTTAGTGGCATTGTCAGGAAAGTTTTCTAGAAGCTCATATATGTTTATGATGGGGTCAAAACTTTGTTTTGGCTATTCAACTCACCCATTCTGAACATCCCCATTTCCTGACACCAAACTGAGAAAAACTTGAGGATTTATTTAATAAGATTTTTCTTTTTTCCTTTCTTTGTTTCAGGCTGTGGGCAATGGGGAAGGTATATGGGAAGGTATACCTCCTACGAGATCCACTTTTTTGGGTTTTTTGGGGAGGTTTTGTTTTTGTTTGGTTTTGGTTGTTTTTGTTTGTTGGTTTGGTTTTGTTTGGGTTTTTTGTTTTTGTTTTTGTGTTTTTTTGGCAAACCACAGGAGTGGATGGAGGGAAAGAGAGAATCCCAGGTCCTAATACAGCAGGTAGAAGAGTTTTGCTTTCTATTTGAATGGGGTAAATATCACTGTTGTGTGCTCTGTATGTTTGTGCAGTGAATGTCCTCAGTGGTGAGCTGGAATCAAAGTGGACCTGTTTTCCTTTTCTTGGCCATTTTAGTCAAATCCCAGCATGAAGTGACATGGATGCACTGCACATCCCTCACCACACTTCTGCAGATTCCCCGTCCTCTCTAGATGAGCCTCCAGGAAACATTTCCATCCACTAGCAAAGCGAGTAAGGTTGACAAATACCCTCCCCTCTTCTAATGTCAACACACCTATATTTGAACCTTTGCTCTGAATACTTAATGCATTTATTAATACATTTATGAGGAGTCACTTGGAGGTTTCTCATGGAGGGGCCCCAGCTCACAGCGGTACTAACAAGGCCTTTGGTTCAGCGCTGGGCAAACACATTCAGTGTGGCTGCACACTTCAGCTTCAGTAGAGGCTTTCAAAGGTTTGTAAATATTTACACACGCTCCTGAATGAGAGTGGGTTGAGGGGGCCTTTAAACACTGAACCTGGAGAGGAATGTGAATCAGAATAACAAACAGGAGGAAGAAAAACTTAAAGAAGAGCAAGAACAAAATCTCAACACTCCACTAATCCCATAACTTCTCCTAAAGCATTACCTCATGAGCAATTCCTATAATTCTCATGGATTTGTTTTCATCTATTAACAGTTGCTTAGCTGAAGGGTCCAACTTATGCTCCTCTCTCCTCTTCCTGCCACAAAGCAGCCTTAGAGTGTTTCTGTCCAAAATAGACACAAAATAGCCACACAGAATAAGATTTAGAAGAGCTGTCAGTAATTACCCCACTCAACATGCCACCTTTCCTATAGTAGTTTCATAACTCCGTCAAGTTCACAGCCCCATGGTGTTGGGTACATACCAAAAAAGTGCAAGCATCTGACCAAACATGAACACTTCCATCCTGGGTTGTCTTTACAGTCTGTGGAGAAATGGCGTCTCAAGGACATGGTTCATCTCGTCCAAAATTCAATGTCTGGTGTACTTTCATATCCTGTGAATATTGGAGTATTTTAGGAAATGGGATAGATGGTTTTTGAGGACAGATGTGAAATGGTAATCAATGGATCAATGAATCAATGAAAGAGATTCCTCAGTTCAGGAGTTGCTTCTGAAAACCTCAAGCCGACAAAATGAGAGAACCCAACACAATAGCTGATTTATCCCAATGAGTCTGGCTTTAATTAAAAGCAGAAGCAAAACAAGCAGTGGAAGTCTATGTGATATTTGGTGTCTTGTCATCCTACCCTGTGCCCTGTGCCACATTTCCTGTTCCTGGGTCAGGAACTCAGGGTGTTTTGGGGCCAACTGCCCAGCTGCTCATGCCATGTTGGGAGAAAATCAAAGGGAAAAAGGTGCTCAGTCCAGCCCTGCTGGTATTAATTGTGATTTCTCTGATAGGATCAGTGCTGCATAGTGGCTGTAAAAGCCTGTTCAGGATTTTTTCCGGCCTGGGATCCTTGGCAAGGAGCGCCTGTTCAAATACTATCTCCTGTAGGGTTCCTCCTTCGCCCTTTTTAGGTTAGGCAGTGGTAGATAAATACCAGTGTTTGTTCTTTAAGGCGTCATTTTCTTCCAGCTCCTTTCAGAGAGTTTTGGAGTGTGACTGGGAACACAGATTATTTGGAATAATTAGTTCTTGTTGTGGAGGTATCCCAATAGCTTTGCTTGTCTGCTCATGTGGGAGCAGCCGGGCCGAGCCAACAGGCAGCCTGGATGCTGCCAGTCCCAAACTGAGAGTCAGAACAGGAGTTTAATGTTATTTTGGGTGTCATAGCAGGTTGTGTGACTGCAGCCCAGGGCTTCCTCTGCCACCCTTGCAGGTGAAGGGGAATGTTGGCTGGGTGCTCGCTGTGCTGGCTTCACCCGGTGCCTTACAGAGCTGTCAGGCCCAGCAACACCACCCAGCAGTGGTTTGGGAATCCCTGCAGTAATTTTCACTCACTCACAGCATTTTCCTTCTTCCAGACAATGCAACAAGACTTCCAATGGGAGTGACAGCTGCGACTTGATGTGCTGTGGCAGAGGCTACAACCCCTACATGGACAAAGTGGTGGAGCGTTGCCACTGCAAATATCACTGGTGCTGCTATGTAACCTGTAAAAAGTGCGAGAGGACTGTCGAGAGATATGTGTGCAAATGAAAACTCTCTTCTGCCCACCTGGGAGCTGAGACAGCACTGGCACCCCAGCACTGTTCAGAGAAAACATTTCCTTGACTAGACATCATTTATCTTGTAAAGACACAGACTTGAGGAGAGATGGTAGGAGGAAAAACAATAAGAACGTAAAAAACCTCCCAAAAAGCAACAAATCCAAAAACGTTTCCCCCCACCAATAAAATGCTCTCTGAGAAGACAAAACCTCATTTGGGATGGTATCTTCTTCCAAAATATTTCCTGTGGTTGCCAATGATGTCCAGCCATCTAGTGCCCTAGCATTCTGAGAAATAAATATAGAAACTTTCCCGGGGTGGGGTGGGGGGATGGGACCAAGCAACATTTGTTTGACAGTAACTAAGGCTCACACCTGCCTATGCCTTCTAGCACAGGTACTGAATCTCCATTAGGACCATCCCAGAAGGGAAAAATGCTACAACTTTCCAGCAATAACTGCCTTTGTTGCCAAAGACTTAATTTTTAGCAGGGAATTATCCACTCTGAGTGATAAAAGTGGAAAGATTTCAGGTCAATCCCCTGAAATGAACAACTAATTTCAATCTTTCTTTTACACAGGTCCATGACTTTGAACTTATTGCTGAAGGAAAATATGTCCTTGATTTGTCCAGGCTGGACAAAATTCATTCATGAAAAAACCCCATGGAATCCTGGAGCAGGGAGAGTAGGGTAGGCTGAGAAGGACTTTATGGGGTCTACAAGAGAGTACTGGAGCCATTAGGATAAAATAACAAAGCTAAATCCAAGCCCAGTGGGAAAGTAAAGAAAAAAAGCAAGGTCCTGCTCTATCTTTGCCCTTTGGGTGTGATATCCTTAGTTACAGACATTCTTCCACATTGACCCATCAAGTCCTTGGGGAAATATGCCACTGCCTTTTACCCCCACAAAACTATTGGTCCAACCTCAGGAAACTGCAGAGAGTGGAGCAGTCCTGGCTGTAGGGAATACAGCCACGGAAGTCAGCAGCTATTCCCAGCAGGAAGGAATGGGAACGTCAGTCCTTCATGTGGCCCTGTCCTGACACAGCAGAGAACCACTATCTGTGGCTGTATATATTTTCTTTTATATGCAGATATACAGAAATATTTATATCTTATGCTTTCATCTAGTTTACTTCCTACATAAATATATCCTTACATTATAAACAAGCATTAACAATAGTACGAAATAAATGCTGAAATTACTGGTGCAACAGCAAAATCTTAGATTATTGTTTCAGTCTTCTACTTGTAAAGCAACTCTGATTTTCCTCCCAAGGATGGGAAAAGAGCATGATTTGAGGCACCCACTGGTGTAGGAAAGATAAGTTTCTTTATTCCCTGCCTCCCCAGCCTCTTAATTTTGAGCAGAATGAGCCAAGATATAGTCAAGACAAACAGAACACTTGGAGAAAGGAAGAGTCACCATTGCTGTTTTGGTTTTCTTTATCAGCGATCACCCTCATTGGTAAAATTTTCTAGTGCCCCTGAGGAGCTTAATAACAAACATGACTCATACCTCATGTCATGAGTGGTTGGCTTCTGGCTCCTGGAGAGGAGTTGCTGTGCAGGGGAGGTTTTAACATAGCCTAAGCTCCCGTATTTGCTTTTTTGTTTGTTTTTGTTTGGTTTGTTTCTTTTTTGTTTGCTGGTGTGCTTGTTAGGGGTTTTTGTTTTGTTGGTTTTGGGGTTTTTGTGCTTTTGTGGGTTTTGTTTTTTTTTTTTTTTTTCTATGTGTGTGTTCTTTTCTTTCTTTCTTTTTTTGGTTGGTTGGTTTGGGGTTTTGAGGGGGATTTTTTGTTCTGTTTCAGTTTATTTGTTTGTTTGTTTTTCTTTTTACTGGCCACCCAGCTCTGTGTACTGATTATAAAAGGCGATGTTGGAGAAGGATGCTGCTCCAGGAACAGAAGACAGCAGAGCTTCTGATGTCTTTGAGATCACTCTTGGGCACTCCAACCCCATGCAAAATGCTGTAGACAGCCAAAAAATCACTCCTACACAAATGTAGAGGGACTCTGTCACTTTTCTAGGGGGAAATATGTTAGTAACACCATAATCGTTCCCCAAATCCTCTTTTTTCCCCACTCAGCCACTCCCTAGAGGGCTACTGCTTCTGATATGTCTGTGAGCAGCCCTGGGGAATTGGAGGAGAAAAGTATTATGTGCTATAAGAGCAAAATTAGAGGTATTTTATTCTCTTCAGCTTTACTTTGCTTTGCTGTAATGGGTTTGGTTTCCTTTCCTTCTTCCCTCCCCCAGTAATGAGCAGGCAAAAAATGACCTTTCATAGTTTGTCAGTGGTTTGTGTTATTGTCACCCCATAAAAGCTGATGGACTAAAATGTCTCTGCAGTTCAGCGTGATGAGTGGTGGGTGTCTTTCAGCTGACATGCAGACAGGCTGGTGGCACAAATCCCTCTGCTCTCCAGTGCCAGAATTTGGTTTCATTTGATATGTAAAGAAACAGTCTACTCTCATTCTTATAAGGAATTTTATTTTTATTTCCATTTTCTGATTAAGCCAAAAAGGCATGGATGTTCTGACTGAAGAAAAATTTGAGCATTTCAATGCCATTCTGTAATGACTCTTTTTCTTGCTCCCTTGCTGATGTCATGAGTCTTTCTGCTTGGTGAAAAAATAGTAAAAAGGAAGAAATGGTCTACACATACACTGTTTTCAGCTTCATTTCACTCCTCCCGTGTCAGACCTGTGATCCTTGACTGGCTTCCTTATGTCAGAAGAAATCATCCCCTGGAATTAAAAGAAGTGAGTAAACCAATCAGGCATCTGCAGGTCCATCAGGTGGGAAATGAACCCACAGCAGAACTTGAGCCATGGTGGTAACTCACACTTTGTCATCTCATGCCACAGATGTCTGTTGCTGAAATGGCTGAATCATTTGGAGTTTTGCAGTTCGGGGCATCCATGTTCAAAACCCCTGCTGGCTTCTCTAAATAATCCATCAGGGTGTCATTTGAACTTTGCTTCTTAGAGAGAAGAGTCTGTGTACCCCCAGCCCATGTCTTAGGCTGTTAATCTATGAATTTACAGTGTTACATTGCTTTTGCCGTAACTTCTAAAATTCAGGGCCCTTTTCTTCTCTGGAGCAGCTGCACACTGTATTAGGAGTGTGCCTAGGGTGATGTGCCTTCCTAAGGTGAGAGTTTTGCACAGGGCAAGGTCTGATAAACTGCAGTCTCCCTTGCTACACAGGTTTGCTTCATCCAGTAAATTAGGGTCATCTCATCAGTTTGATAGCTTTAGGTTGAAATAAGGTAGGTTTAGATTTCCTGTGAGGGTGATGAGGGTCTGGCACAGACTGGCCAGAGAAGCTGTGGCTGCCCCATGCCTGGAAGTGTCCAAGGTCAGGCTGGTCAGGGCTAGGAGCGACCTGGTCTAGTGGAAAGTGCCCCTGCCCATGGCAGGGAGGGGGACAAGATGAGCTTCTAAGGTCCCTTCCAGGCCAAACCATTCTGTGATTCTATGATCTCCCTATGGATGCTCTGGCATTTTTAAATTATTTATGAAAATGTCTTTCTATGAGCAGTAGACAGTGCTTTCAGCTTTCCTTTCCTTTTAATAAGAACTAGGAATAAAGACAGTACCTATAACACAGGGCCATACTGGTGGAACCACTCATAGTGCATCTTCCTCCTTGTAATCTGTCTCTGATGCTTCACTCCTCGCATCAGCAGCAAAGTGCAGAGAGGCCAGAAGAGAAAAGTGTTACATCTCTCAATTTCAATTATTGATACAACAGGGATCAGAATGTCCAAGTTATTTTTGCAGTCTAGAGGAAGGTGTCCCTGCCCATGGCAAGGGGTTGGAACTGGATGATCTTGAAGCTCCATTCTGACTCAAATCATTCTATGATTTTATAATGTTTTGTGCATGTGCCATTGTGAACGTTTGTCACAAACCAGCTTTGCAAGCAAAATACATCCCTTCTTCCCTTTCTCAGGCCTTCAGCAAGCAGTTTTCAAGGCTTTGCTCTAAAACACTGAGATCCTTCAGCTACTGCAGAAAATGGTTTTAATTACTGTGAATGTCTTTGTCAGGTGATACTGTTGCTCCCTTCCTATAACGCCGTACCGCATCCCCACAGCTGATATAATTTGGCCCGGCTCCATGTCGTACTACACAGTACTGTTGATTTACACTAGCTGGCAAAATACATCTGATTTATTCCCACAAACACTATTATTTCACAGCTTTACACTATTACCCTGATGGGAACAGCCAAGCAATCCTGAAGAGAATTACGTTGGTGCCCCTGTAGTATTTATTAATTTGAAAAAAAATCTGTGATTTAATAAAACAATTTGGACTTAATGCTATTTTCAAATCTGATGTTTTAGACCCTGTATACATCTGGCTGGCTTTGTATTTTTTGATTAATTCCCCCTTCCAGTTCTATATCATTTAGGTTTCTCCATAAGGTAGGCAAATGCCATTCTTTATAAAAATCTCCCATCTGATTGTGTATTTCATTCTACAAAAATACAAAGTACCTTAAGTATACTAAAGCAGGCAGCCCATAATGTTTCGTAGGCACCTAGAAAAGCCCCTGGTGAAGGGAAGTGAGAGAAGAAGAAAAAAAATCTGAATACAATTAGAAGTGTCTCTGTCAGGAAAGTGATAAAGGAGTCCCCGAGGGACCATCCCTCTTCCTGCTAGAAAACAGATCCCTGTAAACAACCATTATCATCCTCCAAGTGAGATAGACTTGTGCTGCCCAGCTCGGGCTACCTACTTTGGGAAAGGTGCTGGGAGGAGGCTCTGGAGGTACTTGGGAATATGGTGAAAAAGAGGAAAATCCAGGCCAGGGATTGATTGTTGTTAGACCTCCACCCCGTGACAAAGGATTTGCATTTCCCTGCATCAGACAGGGGTTTGTGAAACACCACTGTTTTGTTCACAAGAGCAGATAGGAGCTGTCACAGGCATGACTTTCTCCTCTGCAAGGGAGATGGAGCAGAAAACAAGATTTGGGAGAGGGGGAGAAGGAACAGGAAACTTAAAATCCACCTGGGATTAATGACTTTAACATGTACAACATGTTTTGTTTTGTTTTCCTCTCAGGACCAGTTTCATCAGTCAGACAGAGTTTGATTAAATATCTCAGCAGACCTATGGTTTATTCATCTAAAGCACAAATTACCCCCTGTTCATGGAAGCAGCATTAGCTGTGTTTTCTAATTGTGAGAGCAACAATAATAATAAATATAGTAACAATAGAATATATTGTGGATTGTTTTTACTTCCTCTTTTGTTAAGTATAAGTCGACAGTATTTTGTCCGTATTGTAAATTAAATGAGTTTTAAATTTTAAAGATCCTTTCTGGGCTGTGTGGAAAATCTTTCCTCTTTTTTTTTTTT
>VWYO01023528.1:42571-63680 GCA_013400275.1 Rhadina sibilatrix
TTTTTTTTTTTTTTTTTGTTCTTTTAAGTGGAATTTTTCAAGGTATTTACCAGCACCACATTGGCTTGAAATTTCTCTTAATACAGAAGAGGGTATCATGTAACTGCCCAACTGCAGGAGCTGGGATATAAAGGGACATGCTTCCAGGACAACAGAGCTCAGGAGAAAGCCCCCAGATCCATAACATAGTGCCAGAACTCTTGTGCTGCTGTCAATGTAAGGATGAGCTTCAGACCTAAAAGTTTTCTTTCACAATTGGTTGACTTAGTCTGTGAAGTCTACCCACTTGCATGACACAGCAACAACTCAAACAGGGATGGCTCACACACTTCAAGCTAAAGATGTGTGTAAGTGTTTTCCTGAATTAAGGTCAAAGCACTGAAAACCTTGGATAATTGAATCTTATAAATGCCAGTTATCAACAGATCTCTGTAAGTGATAACTGCTGACAAATGGACTTCTAAAAATAGACACCCATGTTTCTTTCAGATTTTCTAATTTGCTCAGTCTGAGATGAGGTCTAGAGTGTTGCTCAGTGGTGATGAATGATGAATTGGAGTGAAGGTGGAAGTATAAAAATTAATCCAGGTAAAGTTGGGTGATCACAATCCTGTGTTTGCCTGAAGCTCTAGGCTGTGTGACAGCATAATTTCATATCTTTGAGGATTGGCTGCTTTCTCAAAATTCATGCTGTATTTCAGAGGTAAGAGGTATATAAAATCCATTATTCCAAGAGGCATCCTTCCTTCTCCATTGTTTCTCAGACTAAATTTCAAGTTTAAAATTGCCCTAAAATAGTTTGACATTTAATAGAAGATTCTGTAATCTGTGTCATTATAACAGCAACTGTCGTCATCAAAGGAAACCAAATGGTAGGCATATTTCAAATGATAGAATAGTTTGGGTTGAAAGGGACCTTCAAGCTCATCTCATGCCAAACCCCTGCTATGGGCAGGGACACCTTCCACTAGAACAGGTTGCTCCAAGCTCATCCAACCTGGCCTTGAACACTTCCAGGGCTGGAGCAGCCTCAGCTTCTCTGTGCAACCTTTGCCAGTGTCAGTCAGATATTCCCAGGTCAGTGAGGTCCACTGTGCACAGGAGTATCCCAAGCTTTCTCTGCTGCCTGCAAACACTGAAAACACACCCCACCAGCAGCTACTTTTCCACTCAAGATGCAATTAATTTGACAAAGTGCTGCACATGTTGACCAGGGTCAGGCTTGGGCAGGAAAACTGTTTGCTTTTCTAAACTTCTGCTCTGCCCAGGGCTGCCTCTCCTTACATGGCTCAGACAGATTAAAACCCCACCTCAGTGCTCACCTCTGCAGGTGCTTCCTTCCTTGCTGCCAGCAGCGTGTGAGCTGGGGGTGGTGTGTGAGCTGGAAGTTACCTTTGCTGTTGGGGAGAAGTGGGAGAGAACAGCAAGCAATTCCCTGTGCATCCACACTTGAGTAGCAGCTCATGGGTATGACATAAAATTGTTGAGACGACTCCTGCAAAGAACGGCCTGATTTAAAACAATAACTCCCTAGCTCGCCTTGACTCCCATACACAACTTTTCCTCCACTGGATGGAAGACTCCACTCAGCCATTTGCAGTGAAGCATGTGGTGCCATTCGAGGCACTTCAGAGTGACCTTGTCCTCATGAGAATTCTCTACCCATGAGGGCTGGAAGATGAACATCCAAGAGACACCCACAGGCATTCCAAGTAGTACTGTTGTTTAAGTAATTCATTTGCACCCCTGCATCTGGTGATGCAAGGACTTGAGGACAGTTTCTTCCCTTCACAGCACTGGTCCCAAAGGCTATTCCAGGTCTACAATGGACCAACAAACTGGATGACACCCAAAAATTAGCTGTGAAAAGCCATCAGGCTCATTCTGCTTCATAAGTGCCCTTGGCACTCATAGTCCAGGTCTGACCTCCACCAAGAGGGGCTTCTGAGTTAAGCAGGACTTTAGTATAGAGTCATAAGTTGTTAAATGAACTGCCTCAGCAGCAATTCATTGGGCAGGTTTTGGAGCAAGCTGTTCTTAACTCTCTGCAATAAAGATATTTTCAGAGTGCAGAATTCTGGAATGCCTCCAAAGAGGGGATTGGGATAAGATGAATTATGTCTATTGGGAATTAGTGTGACCCTTTTCATGTAGATATCCATTGAGCAGATGTTGGAAGTCAGGTGGGGCTTATCCTTAACCTGATGCTTGTCATAGGGGTCCTTTTGTTTTGATGTTTGGTTTTGTTATAAACCAAGCTAATTAGTTATTAAGTGTAGCTGGACTATTAGCATCAAAGAATGAGCCTATATAACTCCCATGCCCAAAATGATTACAGCTGGTATCTATTATGTTCCATAAATTGCTTAAAGACACTTCCAAATGAAATGACAAAACAATGAAACTTAATGAAAAAAATCAAACATTGTAAACATGTGAATTTAGCTGGTTAGACTTTTTCCTTTTCTCTCCATTAGAGGGAACATTTTCATCTTGGGATTTGCACTAAATTCCAAGAAAACGAAAAAGTTACTTTTCATGGAGTTTGTAAAGAAAAATCAAATCATTCGAGCACACTGTCCACATCACAGTCCCAATCAAATGCCAGACTCGAGGCCCCTGAAATTGACTCATATTGATAATTGCACTAGTACAAACTATCTTCCCTGCCCCCCCAACCATTAAGGAGAATATTTCAGATAATAAAGTATAAACAAAGAAACTTCAAAGAACAAAATGAATGCCATACACTGACTGTGTTTTACATGAACACTGAATTGCTGGCAGAGGATTTCTCCTTGCAAAATATTTTCCATTACTCTATATCATCTGGTTAATAGCCTAAGTGCACAATCTTACCTTCAGGAGATTTAGATAAACTGAGAGATCTTCCTGCATGGAAAGACACTGACCATTCTTTCAACATCATGCTTTTTCTCCTCAAAATGATCTTATCCAGTGTAATGAGATTGACTTTCTTTCCTTTTGATATCTTGCTGGTGTTTCTGAACATTTCTGTCAGTGGTGTGTGTACTGGATGAAATACATGAGAATAATGGAATCATGAAGAATCATTATATACTCCAAAGGCAAAAAAAAAAAAAAANTTAAAACCCCCAAAGGAAAAAAAAAAAAAAAAAAAAACAAACCCACAGCTGTCAGGGGTTGATATACTCCAAAGTGCCTTTTAGACACCTAAATTCAGTAGTGAGAATTGAGTCTCATGATTTATATTTTAGCTTTGTTTAATCCAGAACAAGTGCTTTTCCCCAGTTTTATAACTATTACAGATGTATAAATAGGCTAGGTATAAAGAAATTTGGTATGGTAATACACCAACATTTTTATTAAATAATATACCCTCTTTTAGCATAATCAAATATTACTCCATAGATAGTGAATCCCATCCATTTTCTCCTTCCACATCATATCCCACGCATTTTCAGGAGCTCTCATGCAGAAGCACCTAGAGTGAGAATCATCTCATCCTGGAGACCCCACACAAGAGCTAATCCAGCACTGTCTCCATGATGGATGAATGTAAGGAAGGGATAAACTGGCTGTGCTTCCTCTGTCATTCTACATTTTAGCCCAGGCTGGAGTAGGAACATATGATTTGCGTTTTAGCTGGCTTGCCTCTGAGATCTCACCAAACTCACACAGTTCTGGGTGATAATTGAACCCAGGACAGGTTCTGCTGGGTTTTCTGTTAGGGGGTTTTTCTCTGTTCTAGCTGAGGGTAGGTAATGGAGTTACATTAGAAATACAGTGGAGGCAGGTTTATATTTATCATCATCCTACAACAAGGACTGACACAAAAAAGATTAAAGCAATAAAGCCCAAAATAGAACACCTTGCTGTTTTCAGAGGTTTTTTTAAAGGCCCAAGTTTTCAACTAGGATTTGCCTTGACAGGATAAAGTACATTTTCAAGCTCAGCTTCTTAATGGGCTACATCTGCTTAATGTAATTTTGCGTCTGAACTGTGTGTCTTGTCAGAGACAGGCACAGTCAGAGCTGCATTCAGCAGTACTCACTTTCCCTGGAATCAGATAAACTCAGCCCAATAAATTAGTTTTACTGCTCTGGTATCACCCTGTTATCATTGTGAGTTATTTAGTCTGGGCTTCCCAAACTTTCCCATTCTTTCACAAATGAAAGGAACTGAAGTCTAAAAATATATAAATGAATTTCTCTCACTTTTTTTTTCCTGTCTTTCCTTACTTTCTTCCCTTTTATTTTTTTCTGCTCTTTCTTGCCTTTCCTGGCTTTCTTTTCCCCTTGCATTCTCTCTCTTTCCATCAAATGACTATATAAAGTAATTCACAGTTATACTTCTATAAAGACTAGTTTTCTGCTCAAAGAGAAGCTATTTAATTAGGCAGTTGTGACCTGCCTCTCAGTGTAAATCAGAAGCAATGCTTTATATCAGCTGAAAATAGGAATTCTGGTACTTGGTAGCAGATTTTTGATGGCCTGTCTTGTAAAGTGCATTGGACTGTGTATTATACTATCTAGAAGAACATTATGTAAAAATACAGCTGTATTTTATGCCCTGGTTGGTTTTGGTTGGTTTTGGTTGGTTTTTTTTCCCCTATCCTTTGTATTCCCACATTGTTTGCATGATTCAAAAAGTGTAAAGATAAACCTTTCTTTGCAGAACAGATGGGAGCTGGGTGGTAATGGCCTGACTTCCCTCCTACATCATGGCCAAGCTGAGGTGCTAAATATCCCATACAAGGCATTGACAGCTGGAAGGCCCACTGGAGCCCACAGGGCTTTACAGTGATCTAAGGGACCTCCAGAGGCATCTGGAACTGTGATGGATGCAGCCCACAGGCTGGATACTCAGGTGGTAAGAAGGTGGAAACAGGTGTCCAACCAGCATAAGAAAGGATGGAAAGGACAGTACAGTATGAAGGAAAATAGGGCGTGGCATTTGAGGTATTTAATTTTCTCACAAAACTGATGGATTGGTCCATGGGACAAATTAATTCAAGGAGTAAGAATCAATATATGTACCTGTGATTAGGAGCATCTGAGAACCGACAAGAACTTTCTGCTCCTCACATAGGGTAAGCTTAAGCCTGGCAGAGAGTTGGGAAAGGAATGAACTCTTGGTATGGCAATACCCCAAATCTTCCAGCAAACTTGGCCAGAGTTTGCCTTCTCAGAGCCGGGAGCTGTAGGAGAGGTGGCAAGTTCTAGTAAGTTAGCAGAACTGCATTGTGAATCCTAATTTTCTAAGGATATGAGTATTTTTTATCATTCCTCTTTTATCTTCATGAACGTGGAATGTTTGTCCAAACTCCATCCTTTCAGATGCTGCCTTTTCTCCATGCCCAGTTCCAACAAACTTTGGCAGTAAGTTGAGGTTTCAAGAACATCCAAGGTAGACAATATCCTATCTGCCTAGATATGCTAGCTCTCTCATTGAGCTAGTTCATCCTGGATTCCCTTTAGAAATTGGCATCAGGGACATGTTTCACCCTTGTGTAAAATAGCCCAGATCTTCTCTGATTAAGGTAACACACTGCTAGAGAAGTTCCACATTAGTCTACTAAATGACCAGTTCCATTTGGGATACTTAGAAGAAAAAAAACCAAAGTAATTGTATTTCTTGTGAAGCTAGGTGAATTAACTTCATGTTTTGAATTAATTTAGTGATAATAATCCCAAACTCTTGGACCTGACAAACTCAGAAAATTCTGGCTAAGTCACCTTTGACCTGCTAAATATATGGGCATAGAAAGACAAAGAAAGGCATTTCTGTGAAACACCTATTAATTTTCCTGTGGTCCTTTGCACTTGGTTACAACCAGGACTTCAAAAGAGTGTGCTTGAGAGTGCAAAACCACAGTATCCTTTATATATAGTGTCCCAGCTACGGCTGAACTTTCTGTTTGGACTTTGACCAAGCTGCTGGGCTTAAATCCCAGCTCTGGAGCTACCAGATGGACCACATTATTCTCACTTGCAGAAACCCCATCAGACAAACTGTTTCTACCAAAACAGATCTGTTGGTCATTGGAGGTGTGAGGTACTAATGGGACACTGTGTTCCTGTCATGGGTGTTGTGTTCCTTTGGGGTATCCATTCCAGCTTCTGTTGTACCTGTTTTTAAAACTCCCTGGATCAGAAAAAGAGGGAAAGGTCTACTGGAGGCACAGCACTGCAAGCAGATGGAACAAGGCCAGATGGGCATGCCTAAATGAGGACCACTGGCATCTCAGCATCACAGCAGCCTGAAGTGTTTCACAGAGGAATGTCTCAGTCCAGCCAACAGGCACTGCCAAAGAGAGTGACATGTGTTGGAAATCACACTTTTTTTTTAATCTCCAGTGCTTGTGCACAGCCCTGAGATACCTGCATCTTTGGCTGTCATTGACTAGTAAATAAACCAGGATGGATCCTGTTCACTGGCTGCCCATGGCAAGCAGAACTTGCAACCAGATGAGTTTTTAACACCTAAACAGATTACTTAACCCTTATTGAGTTTTGTCAATGATCCTTGCCCTTTGTTAGTATGGCCATGCCTGGATGTTGTCTGGGACTCACTAGCACTCAGCCATGATGGGGGAGTAAGCTAAGATTTAAGCAGTCTATGTGGTCATGGAACAGAGCTAGGAACATTGCTCTGGCTCTAGCTGACTCTTTAATACAGACGTAGCCTTGGAAGCTTAAAGCATTTTGTAACCCTTTTATTTTTCTTTTCTGAAATTGTACATTCTCCACTTCAACTCCTGTCACCTTCTTTTATCTCAACAGATGTTGGTTAAAGACCCTAACTACTTTGTGTGTCCTGAACCTGTCTCCCAACAGCTATATATGTTGTCCCTCAGTCTACAAGAGAAGGTTCTTGTACTGAAATAGATCCCTTTTTATCCCTCCTGGATGTCCTTCCCAGACATCCTCTCATTTTCACATAGCTATCACCCTTAAAATCTTCAAGGATGCATAACAGAGGCAGAATAGGGATATCCTATTAAAGCTGTCGCCTGAAGTCAAGCAACACACAGGTTGTATGTCTCTCCTTTTATCTCTCCTCAGGGAACATCTGCATCTCTATTGTGCTTGTTCCTCCTTTATGAAATCCCTTTATATGCTGTTCAGAGAGAGGAGAATACAAAGAGGACCAGAGATTGATCACAAAATGCTTCAGAAGTGGTTAGTTTCCTTGTCTCAGCAGCTAGCTAACTTTGGGAGCTGTGGTTTCAAGAAGAAACTTCTGAGAGTTTCATTGCATGAGGATTACCTGGGCCACAGAGGTCTGTCAGCCCCACCCCTGAGTGCATGGAGAAGTTCAGGTTTCACAAGAAGAAGTCTGCAGGAGAAGTAGAGGCCTATCTGTCTTGAGAAACTAAGCAGGAGGCTGGTGAATCAGTCTGCAAGACCTTCATGGTGCCACCACACCCTGCCAGTTTCTAGCACCCTCCATTCCTGCTGCATGGATAGGAGAGTGAGGAGTTGAGCTCCTCAAGCATCTGGGGAAATGAAAAACCAACTGGCTTTTCTGGCTTCACATCAAAACAGAAAATAGATGGGATCTTTGTACTGTGGTTTTCTTCCTCGCTGGCAAGCAGATGTTGTAATCTTTTCTAGAGTGGGTTGGAGAGATAGGCCCTCTAAGATCTGGCCAAGCTCCCTGCTGGGAGAAGGAATATTAAAAGTTACAGGCCTCTTCTTAGCCTAGTTCACAGCCTGTGGACTGCCCGGCCTGCAAAAAGAGTGCAAGAGAGTGTGTGGGGGAACAGTGACATCACTTCATCACTGCTTTGCAGCCCTGAGAAAGGATCTGCAAAGGGAATCGAGAGTGTCAGCTGGCTCAAGGCAGAGTTCCTGGCATGGCCTGTGTGAGGTTTTGCTAAGCATATGTAGACTGTGACCTAGTTGTAGAAATGAGTGGGAAGTCTGGGTCCTTTGTATGCACAAAAAGTAAGCAGTAAGTTTAAGGGTGATCTGGAAGGCAGAGGATTGGAAACCATGGAGAAAACTAAGTGGAACAATCAAGGAAAAGAAGGGAATAAAGTCACTGATTGCTTCTCAGGTCTGTATTTTAAAATGTCATCTGATTGGTTTTCAAGCCAGAAAGGTTTCAGGTCCAGTGGGTTTCCAGTAATGATAGTAAAATAAGGAGGAGCATTGAAAGGAATTTGTAAACCTTGTACTTCTTTCCCAGTTTTTAAATTTTCATGAAAATGACTTTTTTCCTTCCTGGCTTAAAATCAAACTTGGGAGTGAAAACCTGTCTATCTTCACCAAAAGAAAAGACCTTTACTCAGAAAGATTTCCAATACTAGATTTGTGACATTGGAGACTTTTTAAAAGAAAGAAACGTTTCTATGTTTTTAATGGTGTGACACATGGTATGTTTCTTGGGGTGGTCTTGTGCAGGGTCAGGAGTTGGATTTCATTTATCCTTATGGATCTCTTCCAACCCAGGATATTCTATGATTGTATGTTTTGCAAAATTTTATATTGTCTTCATTGATCTATGTATCTTACCTTATGTGTGGAAACAGCCTTTTCATAGGCAAAGTCCCCAAAGTGACATATCTTGAGCCTCAGGAACAGACTGAGACATTTACAAGGAAAACATGACCCTGCAACCTTGACTATTTGAAATATAGCATTGCAAAATCCATGAACATCTTCCAGCTTATCTGTGCTCAACCAGCTGGAGCAGTGCAACCACAGTTCAGGGGTTGTTCTGTATCTGCTCTCTTCCAGCCACGGCTGCTGCCAGAGCAGCCCACAAAGGTGTGTGTTGGTGAGGTTCTGGAGCCATCATTAAGCCATATCAGTGTATTGGATCATGGGCAATTCATTGCAGCATTTTTACCACACTACAGAGCGAAGGCAACTAGAAAACAAGAAGAGGAATTAGTGGGCATCTCATCCCATGAATAAGAGGACAAGTTTAGATTAGACATTGAGAAGAAATTCTTTCCTGTGAGGGTGGTGAGGAGGCCCTGGCACAGGTTGCCCAGAGAAGCTGTGGCTGCTCCATGCCTGGTAGTGTTCAAGGACAAGCTGGACAGGGCTTGAAGCAACCTGGTCTTGTAAAAGGTGTTCCTGCCCATGGCGGGGTTTTGGAAGTTGATCTTTAAGGTCTCATCTCACCAGAATTATTCCATGATTTTGTCATAATTAGAGAGCACCAAGTCCTTATTAGCACTAAAACAAATACCAGAACTGTATCTTGACCTAAATCCTTTGTTAAATAAGTCACAGTCAGGCCTGGTGTTTCTTCCTTTCTAGAGATGAAAATATGACTTCATCATGCTAGCAAATACCAGAGAAGGAATTCTGCGCTGGGATCCCAGGGACATTCAGGAATTCAAAATTTGCAGAGCCAGACTCAGAGACCGAATTTATGGAATAGGGAAAATAGCATAACTCTAGCCTGGCAGCTTGATCCAACTCCTGGAGACTCACGTGCAAACAAAGTGGATCGCCACCACTTGTGCAGACCCTGAAACAGAGGGAATCAGCTCTTATGTGCTTTGTGTGGAATGGTTTGCAAGGGATCGGGTGAATCCAGCTTAATTTCCATGTGTCTTCTGGCAAAATCTGTATTGAAGTCATTATGATAACACAGACTCTTCCAGATGTGACAGTAAATGTCTGCAGGCATACATTTTAACAATCTGCAGGACTGGGAAGACATTTTATGATCTAGGTGGATGAGGCTGTTTAATATCTGAGTAAAAAATTAATGGCGAAGATCTGCCTAACAAACCTGTTTCTGAGTGATAGCTAGCCAGGATAATGTGTATTTGATCATAAAACATCTGGAACATTTGGGATGTATTAGCCAACTTTTGCATAGCATAGGAAGGAAGACGCTGAGAAATAACTGGTATGTTATGATGCTGTTTAAAACTGTTGAGTTACATGGTATAAAACTTGAGTTTCTTCAACAAGGTGGCCTTTGTCAATGGTGTGAACAGGATGTACTTGAAAGGCACAAGTGACATTTTCTTGTGATACTTCACGTGTATTTTCCTTTTATCTTCTACCTTCAAGACAATATTTTTGCTTTCCTATCTGCTTGAGGATCATTCAGATATAATAGGAATGAGAAACGGACACCTCCAAGAATGTGGGTCCACTTTGTTTTAGTGGCAGGATGTTTTCTCATTGTCTGAGAAGTTCTGAGTCTGAAGCTCCCATGTGAAATTACACTTTTTAATTATAGCCTTGTTTAGTAATGGTATGGTCTGTGTGAATGGCCTATGGAAAGGACTATCAGAAGAAGTGATGATCTTCTCTTCTGGAGTGTCCTTGTTCTTGAACGTGAACAGTGCTGCTGCTCTTGTGTTTGATCAAGGAGAGCTGGGCAATCATTAAGTTTCAGATCAAATTTTATAACACAGTCTGAAATCCTGAGCAGTCCCCATAAGAAGGTCCTTGATGCTTCTAAGTCATAGAGGAGTTGGCTTAAATATCCCTGAACTCATTCCTGGCATTTAGAGAGTATCTTTATTGCTAAGTAAGAGAGGTTCTAGTGTGTAGGCTCAGGTCTTGGAGCACCAGCTGTCCAGGCAGCTTTGCTGTTAGCTCACTCCCAAACCCTGAGAAGAGCCAAGGTGTTTGGACCCAAGTTATGTTGTGACCCTAGGCCTCAGGGCCATTGAATCAGCCTCGATCAGCTTTATTTAGTAGAGGAGGTGTTGCTGATGAGGCCGTACCAATTTTGGCCCCCTCTTGGCCTGCGCAGTCCTTCAATACTGTCCTGGCAAGCTTTGCACCTTCAAATACCCCCACAAGTCTTTATGCCACTTCTCAGAGCTCATAACACCTACCCTCAAAATCTTGTTATAAAAACATAGCCCTGGCAGGCTGCAGCACAGACCACTTAATAATTCAGACACTTTGAACTGAACCTCCCTCCACTCCTCCTTCAATAATTACTATGAACTAGGGCCATGAGACATCACACAGGACTTGGAGGAGGCCAAATGCCAAATGCCATGTGCTGTAGACCAGGCAGTTTGCTGGCAACCTTGAGCTGTGTGTGACAATAAAAACCAGGCTGCACAACTGGACTTCGAGGCAAATGGAAGCACAGCCCTTTCTGCTTTAGCACTACAGAAGAAATTATTGTGGATGTCCTTAGAAGAAAACTTTTGCCAGTAAAGACATTGGAAATAGATTGTAAGATGTATATTCATCCGATTTCCTACTTCCCTTTTATGTGATAAAAATTGTAAATTTTCAAGAAATCTTCCTTTGGTAAAACACTAGGCGAAACTCTAAACCCAACAAGTCTCTAGAAATACCCCTGGTTCAGTCCCTAGCACAACAAAGTTATATAATAGTGTTATCAAATGCAGGTAGCCAAATTTGAGGTAATTCACAACAATCCAGCTTACTATGCAGAAGTGCCCAACTTCTGCTTGCCTTGCATGGAAAGTATGCATTGGGATAGTTCCTAGACCTCAGCCAACATGTGGCAATGTCATATAGCCTCCCATAACTGGGTGGTGACTTTAAGCCCCAGCATCAAACTATTCACAAATGGGTGAGTTTCACCTCCACAAGGGGACAGTAGATGTGGACTGCTCTTCAAGAACGCTACCGAGCTTTTCTTTAAACCAGAATGCATGGGTTTCCCATTCTGTGTGTATCTTGACATTGCTGCAGGTCTTATAGCAAACCTCCAGGCCCCATGCAGCATGAGCACAGACATGCTATTATATATGTGAATGGGCCTTCTGCCAGAGTGCTTGTTATCTAAATCAGTTCAACACCCTGGATGTGGTCTACAGGAAGATGAATGACTTGACTATGAAAGAAGAGGCAGGTGGGTAGGTAGGAGCCTCAGGCAGTGAATTGGTATAAAAACATGGAGACACTTTAGGCTCTGTTTGCTTAATGAGCAAACAACTGAAAACTCACTACTGGAAAAGCATTCCAGGGTGTGACTTGATCAATTTGCATCTTTTGCACAATGTTCTTGCCTGGAAGAGCCGGCTTCCAGAGGTGTGAAAGCCAGCAACTCTTCTCCCAGTCAGTCTGTTTCATGAGCTCTAGCATAGAGGGCCTGAGATTGCAAAGACACTGCTTCCCATTTCTGCAAGTGTTGGTACAAGGCTCCTAAAACTTGCATGGCCCACCTCAAAGAAGACAGCTGTGCCCATATTTTATCTTCAGGCATCCTTGTGGGAAGTGTCTCTGGATATCCCTGGTCAGGTAGGGCAAACAAGGCTCCTTCCCAGCTGAGTTCATCTGCAAGGGTCAGAGTGGTGTGTCTCAGTCAAACAATATGAGAGACTTTATATGTCTTCAGAAATAATGTGAAAGAGGAGAAGCCTCTCTTGCCTGAAGAGGCCGGAAGAAAGCAGTTCCCTCAGCACCCATCCCTCTGCATACAAGGAAATTGTGCAGGGTAACTCTGGCTTTTATGAAATGGACATACGTCTCCTTACTGACTCTAGGTAATGAGGGGATGGCAGGTTTTCACTGCTGACCAACCAGGTTGGATTTGAACTAGCATCCAAAACATATGCCAGCAGGCTCACAAGCCCCTGAATGTCTGCTTTCTGTACAGTGGTCTGCTCTTGGAGGCCATGTGTTATTACCATAATAAACATTGAAGTTCATGCTCTATCTGCCAGATATGTTGCACTTCAAAAATGCCACACATACTCCCAGTCTTTAGGAATTTCCCCAAATCCTACCCATTCAAAACAGATCCCACAGCTGCTTCCCCTACAAAAATCCAGCTGCATCTTCTATTGTGCCTTTACAGTGATTATCAGATTTTCCTCTGTTTCAGCAGACCTGTAGCTTATACAATCTTGACCTCTGAAGCATGAAGAGAAATGAGCAAATAACAGGGCACAGTGTTTCTTTTAGCTATTATTCCACCAAGGCCAGCCAGGCTACTGAAAGGGAAATCCCTGCACAAATCAAGGAAATTAAGATATTTCTTTCATGTTAAGTGGCATTCTCAATAGACGCAGGACTTGTTTTCAAAGACATGACTGCATTCTAGCATCAAATTAACTTTATTATACTAATATTGACCATCTAGCATAGAGGGAAACAGCAATCTAAAGCTGTCAAAGGTGACAAAAGCTGTTGTGTTTAAGCTGCAACATTTGAAACCAATTTTTGAATGCACAGAATCTCGTTATTGTCCAGGGCTTAGTCACACAACAATCCAGGCAATGATCTGACTCGCAGACCAAAACTAATAAAGGCCTACCTGGCAGGAGCATGAAGAGGAATGTTATGTGTTATGGACTGGTCCCAGGAATTACAGAGCTGGGTGGAAGAATATTGGAAAAAGATGGGAACTCCACTTCCAGTGAAGCTGATGGAAAAGTCCAAAGGAGGCTCAGGAATGATGGGACAGGAACTCAGTAATGATATACAAGTTGTAAGGTTTGAGGCAAAAGTCAAGGGTTACACAGAAGAGGGTTTAAGTTACACATCAGTGAAGGAGAGCCAAGAAGTCTAAATATTGGCAGCTTATGTGCAGAGGGGCTGGAGAAAACATGAGCATACAGCACAGCCCTGCAGGCTGTGTAGGTGTGAGCTGGGGCAACATCTTGTGCTTAAACTGACTTCATCTGCCTCCACAGGAGAATAAGATTAGATCTTCACAAGCTGGGGAGAGACACTTTAAAAAGTCATCTCTACACAGAACTTTGTCCTTACAAAAGTAATGATCAAGTATGACTAAATTAGACCCTATATACACAGTTATTGTCAGAAACAATTGTTTGTAAAGGTATTTTAAAAAGCAAGTAATTACTCTTTCTTTTGCAATACCATCCAAGCTTCTGACACAAGCAAGTCAGAGGTACAGTTCTATTGTATACAAATGCAAAAGTACCAGACCTATATTTCATTCTCTGGAACTCCTGCTGAATCTGAAGGAGCTTTGAGCCTTAAGATAAGAGCTATTTTAACAATTATTCCTTTTTTTTTCTTTCTTTCTTTTTTTTTTCTGTTTATCTCCCTCTGTTAAACATGTACTTCCTTATGGCCCTGTAGGATAGCCTCATTTATTTATAAAGACATCTCTTCCTTTTTCCTTCAAGTTTCCCTCATCATATATATTATAAACAGCATGGGCAGTGTGAAAATAGTTTATATCACATCCCTGAGCTCATATAAGTGAGAAGCCAAGGATAGGCATTGCTTCTAATCACTGGAATAGAGACAAACATGTTCTGCACATTCACGTAATATCTCATCTTCAATATTTGTCTGTGGTGAATAAACTGTCCTCTTGCAAGTGCCCTCTCCTTCCATTGTCTGTAGAGGCAGTGTAGTTGGTGCTGCACCATATGCTAGTTTGTCATGACAATCAGCAAATTGGTCCAAGAATTCACAGAGGACGTGAGTTTTCTATGCCCCCTTTTCTCTGTGCATGCAAGGGTGCCACCTTGGTCAATACACGATATTTCTCTTTTGGGTTTGACATCTGGGAGTGGTATCTTTATAAAATGTTAAATGGAGCCTTTGGGAATGTCACAGGCCCTTCAAAGGTCATGGAGTCTGGCTCCAAAACTTGTGTTGTGGCTTGCTAGTGGAATAGGAGAAAGGTGAATGGGAAAGGTGAAAGCGAGGAAACGAATAAATTGAGATAATATCCCTTCTAACCCTGCCCTCTGTCAGTGGGAAACCATTCCCCTTTGTCCTGTCACTCCAGTCTCTTGTCTGAAGTCCCTCTCCAGCTCACTTGGAGCCCCTTTGGGCACTGGAAGGGTCTCTCAGGTCTCCCTGGAGCTGCCTTGCCTCGCCTCGCCTCTCTCAGCCTGTCTCCATAGGAGAGGTGTTTCACCCCTCTGGTAATTTTTTTGACCATTTCCTTTTTCTTCCCTCAGCTTTATATGCTGAGGATGATGCCATACAGTCTGCAATATTCCTTGGGTCAGCTGGGTCAGCTGTCCAGGCTATGTCCCCCAGCTCCCTGTGCATCCCCAGTCTTCTCATCAGTGAAGTGGGGAGAAAAAAAGGCCTTGATTCAAAGTCCTTCTTAGCAATAATGAAAACATCCCTGTGTTATCAGGACAAACTGTTTGCAGGACAAATCCAAAGCATAATTTGTGCTACTTTGATGAAAATTAACTCAACCTCAGCCAAACTCAGCACATTATGACCCAGACGTCCCTGCCCAAAATATCTGAATCAAGAATTCACCCCTGAAAAATCCTTATCTATGACTGTGCAGTCACTCTGTATTCAATTTGCTTATTAAAGAAAGCTTTGGACTGGTGCACAAGTGAGATCTGTGACTTGCAGCACTGATTGTCTCATGATTCAGGAAAATGTGGTGAAAAGTTGAAAAAGTGCAGAGGGGTTCAAAAATAAAATACATGTTGGTGCTTCTTTTGCAACTTCCAATATTTCTCAGTGCTGCACCTTCTGAGCTGGCAAGTGGAGACCACATGACAGCCCACCACCTCATGTCTCTCCTTCCCTTGTTTTGTTTATTAAGGTGCAGAGAGCTGATGTGGTTCTGAGAATCCTGTCTAACCCAATGTGGTCTCAGATGTGGCTCTGAGAATCCTGTCTAACCCAATGTGGTCTCAGATGTGGCTCTGAGAATCCTGTCTAACCCAATGTGGTCTCAGATGTGGCTCTGAGAATCCTGTCTAACCCAATGTGGTCTCAGAAATGCAAAATATTTTGCTTTACACTTGATGGGAGGTAGACACTGAACAAAATCCACTGGATGAAACCTTATCCAAATGGTCTGTAATGACAGCAAGCAGGTGCCAAATTGGCAAGCATATCCCCAGGACAATGCAATTTGGAGGGGAGAAGGTTGTAGTATGGGTATTGCTTCTTCCTATGTGACACAAAGTGGTCTAGGGAGATTTAGCAGTAAGAATAGTACACACACACAAGATCCAGTGGAATCTAGACTTGTTAAACCTTTTTCCTTGCTGGCTCTGTCTGGCAGAGCCTGAGTTTTAAAATGCCAATGCCTTTTCTTGTCACTTTCAGCTTTAATTTTTTTTTTTTAAATCAATAAATATACTTTCACTCCTCCATCTGGAGGATTCCATCTTCATCCCACCACTGCAAAGCTAATCAGAGCCACCTATGCAATGCCATTTGATCCAGAACATATTTAAGTCTTGGCCCGTTCTCAGCCTCATAAATTCCTGACATGATTCAGGAGGCGTTTCTGTTGGAAAGAGCTTTCTGCTCCGCTGTCATATTTATAGAGATTGCTGCTGCCTCTGATCTGAGGCCAAACATTAGGAATAATTGCAGCAGGAAGCAGGACATGTTTGTCTGGATTGTTTTAATTTTAAGAGTGTAGAAGTAACCCCACTTACTGATGTTATGAGAAAAAACTAAAAAATTGCAATTAAAAAAAATATTCAGGATTTTTTTTTTTTTGCCTTTGTTAGAGGCAATGAGGGAATCATTATGCTTGCTGCTGAGGACAGGGAGGTGAATTAGATACTGAAGGCTTTTTAATTCAGGGATCCTGTCCCTGCAGATTAGATCAGAGGTTCCCACTTTATATTTTCTGCATGTTGAAACAAGGCCAGGAAATGCACATGGCTCTGCATACACATATGTGTTTCTACATGTGTATGACAGGAGAGAAGGGGGTGCAGAGCAGTAGGTTGGCCCCCCAGAAAACTGATCCATGTTGCAGCTTCAGTCCAGATCAGCACAGCCACATTACTGCACTGACCAGGGTTAAAGTTGCATATGGACAAGGTGCTGATGTTTGGACAGTTTGGATGGAGACACTCATACAGCCAGATCATGACCTGTGCTCAGGATATGAAGTCCTTGGCTACATGGCTCAGAGATCAATAGCTTTCGCTGCAGGGCATGGTTGCCTGGAGATTTCAGACACACTGTCTCTGAAGTGGGTAGCTGTGTTTGGAAGTGAGAGACACATATACTGGAAGTCTGAGCTGAAGACTGCTAAAGTTCATAAAAAAAAACATGTTTCACTTCAGTAGGCTTTGGACAACACTGGAGGTTCATCTGAAAAGGAAGGTGGTGAAAAGGACAGCAGAAGTATCCCTACATCCCACTACAAGGATGCCAGGCAATATGTGAAGTGGAACCATGGGGCTCCTGGTGCTCAGAAACCCAATTGTAAACATCTCCCACCCCTGTGTGACCATTGACAAAACTGCCAGGTTATCTGGAATGTCACTGAAGCACAAAGTGAGGAGATGAACTGAGACCCAAAGTGGGGGTACTTTTTACAAGGACATGTAGTGACCACGACAAGGGGGCATGGCTTCAAATTTACGGAGGGCAGGGTTAGATAGGATATTGGGAAGAAATTCTTCCCTGTGAGGGTGATGAGGCCCTGGCACAGGTTGCCCAGAGAAGCTATGGATGCCCCACCCCTGGAAATGTTCAAGGCCAGGCTGGACAGGCATTGAAGTAACCAGGTGTAGTGGAAGGAGTCCCTGCCCATGGCAGGGGGATTGGAAGGTGATCTTTAAGGTCTCTTCCAACCCATATCATCCAATGATTCTATGACCTCACAGCAGAGAAGCAATAGGCTTGTCTTCTCTCACTGCAATGTTTTCTGGGTAGCATCAGTCTGATACAGCAGGCATTTAACCTTGCCTCCGTCTTACTTCAGAAGAGAGTACTTGAAGACTTGCTTAAGTACCCACTGTTCCAGTAAAATACTTAAGAGTCTTCCTTTAGGTACATGTTGAAATATATTCCTGAGTAGAAATCCTGAATTTGTACTATCGTCTCCTGAGAAAGAAAACTGAATTTGAGTTCATTGCTGGGTAAGAGCTTTGGGGGAAAAAAAAAAAGACATCTCTTCTGACAAATTCTGGGCTATCCTGGTTCAAACCTACCCCATTTTGCTGATTGTGGAACTCTTAATTGAGCATGATATGGGGTAAGAGCTGTTGTAAGTTCGGAGAAGAAAACTGCTTCCACATTTCCAGCAAGAGCTACAATCATATTAGCCCAACATAAGGGGATAATAAAGGGCTTTCCTCATTAAAAAAAAAAGAAAAAAAAAAAAAAAAAAAAAAAAAAAAAAAAAAAAAAAAAAAAAAAAAAAAAAAAAAGCAAGAGCCAACAGCTAGGAGCTGAAGCCAAAAAAACCATTGGTTACAAGCAAGTGAGCATTGTAAATTGAAGGGGGAGGTTGACAGCCTAGGGCGATCTATCAAGGAATGGTTAAAATGTTGGCCAATCATTAGGAGTGCCTTCAGGAAAAGATACTTTAAATAAATCCAGGTCACTGGGCTTAGTCCAGTTTTGAGGTGAAAGCATCTGTTCTGCCGTATGCTCGAGTTCAAATTAGGAGTTCTATAGTTTCTGCCACTCTTAACATCTCTGAACAAAGAAATGCCAGAAGCAGTCATGCACTTCTTAAGCTGATAGATAAAATGGAAATCAAGTAATCTCACATTGTTTCTGGGATTGTTGGTGATATTGTGCATTTGTATTTTGCTCCCAGCAACCAATGAAATTGCTCAGACAGAGTTTTGGAAAATATTCCAGTGGTGGAAAAGAGATCCAGAACCAGCTGTGCTGTGTCTGTCTTGAAAGGAGGTGAAAGCAACTGACCCACTGGCTGCTGACGTGAAGGTACCTTTGGGATTCTCCATTCCACTTCTTACAGGAGCATCCTGTATACAGCCACAGAATCTCCCTCAGTTGAAAGGGACCCACAAGGATCATTGAAGTCCAACTCCTGGCTCTGCAAGGATAACCTGAAAGTAACACCATGTGTCACCACTGTTGCCTCAGATGCTGAGTCTACTGCCTCAATAAAAAATGCCAGTAATGGAAGGAGGATGGAAAATTAATGTCTTTTAAGGTCCTGGAACAAAACGAGGGCAACTCGAAATAGTTTTTGCTGTATTCATGCTTGATCATTCTTGCCATGAGTTCTTACATCTTCTCAGAGATAGGAAAGAAAGGATAACCCAGTGCAGCCTTTCCTACATTATTATTTAGGGGAAAACACATAGATAAGCAGTAAGAAGTGCAGACGAAAAGGTGGAAAAAGGATGGATTCATTCTGGTTCTCATCCAGGGAGCTGAGACAGCAGAAGCTATAAAGGCAAGTTATAGTAAAATGGGGAATTAAGCAATTATTTTGAGTCTAAACACATCTCTGTGATTCCAGTAGACCCTTCCCATGAAATTGGCCAACTCGACCCCAACCTGTGGCTGGCAACTATGTTACCCTGAAGTCTTTGCCACAGTTAAGTCACAATAACCTCCCTCTGGGAAAAGAAGTAACCCTGAAAAAGTTAACAAGCTCAGCATTGCCTTGAAAAACTTAAGTTAGTCCTGATATGCTCAGTCTCCCTCAAAATTTGAGGCTGCTAAAATAAATTCCTTTTGTTTGAAAAAAGGGATAATGAGAAAATGGAATTGTAGAAAGGAAGAATGGGACAGATGCCAGAAGGTCTGATTGCAATCTAATCCAGATAATGCCCAAGTCCAGTATCACCTTCCCTGGGGGCGATACCCAGGACGCTGCCAGGAGAATGTCAGTGCTGAGACTCCAGCACTTGCCTGCACCATCAGGGCAAGGGAATCTGCTAATATTTAGTCTGCCAGAAAGACTATTCCAATTAGTGGACGTCAGATCAAGGCTTGAATGATTCTGAAACATGTAGGGGTTTGGACAAAGCTTACCCAAGTCACAGAAGGGTCATCACTTACTTAAAATTATTAGTATTTGACAAGCATGCACATCTCCAGGCACTTAAACCAGAAACTGTTAAATTTACACTAACAGTAGAATGGATCCCATTTAGCAGGAATTTCTGTGTTCCCAAAGAGCTGAGCCTGAGCTGATTTCACCACTACTTGTCCTCTGGCAACTTGCTTATTCATAAAAAAAAAAAATCAAAACAAAACAAAACAAACAAACAAACAAACAAACAAACAAACAAACAAACAAACAAACAAACAAACAAACAAACAAACAAACAAACAAACAAACAAACAAACAAACAAACAAACAAACAAACAAACAAACAAACAAAACAAAAAACAAAAAACAAAAAAAAAAAAAAACCAAAAAACCACCATTGTTACCTTAAATGAGGGAAGGAGCCTTTATCACAGAAGACAGGAAGTCATCACTCAGCTGTGTCATTTCTGGCTTTAGTCAGACCCCTGTCCTAATATGATTACAGTTAATTCTTTTACCAACAGCTGTGGACGAGCCAGGACTTTTTTTGGAAATGAAGAGAGAGAAGCTATAGAGCCCAATATGAACATTCAAGCAAAGAGAGTCATGTCAGCAGATGCAGCACTGCTGGCATCACACTAGTTCTGGGAAAGGTTCTCCTGAGACCCTTTGTATTTTTCCACACTCCAGTTATTTCTTTTCCTTCAAGTAAGGGCAGGGAAACCTTGCAGATCAAGGAAATGACCAAAGAAGAGACCCAGAGCAACTCGCAGGGTAGAATTTAGGTCTCAACCTTAAGTACAGACATGAGTTTAATCCCTGTCCCAGCTCCAGAAACAGTCAGAATGTCATCAGCCGTTACCCACTGTCCTATCCCTCCAGGTCCTTATCCAAAGTCTCTCTCCACCTCTCCTGGAGCCCCTTTAGGCACTGGCTGGGGCTCTAAGGTCTCTCCAGAGGCTCTTCTTTTCTCCAGGCTGAACACCCCCAGCTCTCCCAGCCTGTCTCCAGAGCAGAAAGGCTCCAGCTCTCAGGCCACTTTTTTGGCCTCCTTTGAACTCACTCCAGCAGATCCATGTCTGAGATATTCAGTCAAGATGTTGAATACTTTGTGACAACAGCTCTTGATTTTACTATTATTGTCCCAGAAAGGGAATGAAGATGAAGCACTTTGACCAGCCAAGGTCACCCTTGAAGAGACTGACAAAGTGAGATGTTGAGCTTGAATCTTGGAAATGCAAACTGGTCTTCACACCATCCTAGATGCAGAAGAAGAGCACTGGGGAGATGGAAACAACTCTATTTTAGTGGTGATGTTCTGCCCAGACTACAGACAAGTAAAGTGTGTGCTGAGCGTGTTTTCTAGTGACTGCCTTTCAGGCAGCTCCTAACCATGGCATTTAAAAATGGAAGTTTTAAATAGGGTTATACAAAATGCCTGTTATGAAATGTGCTTTTTTATGTCTGAGATGGGAAG